>JAFMSR010000018.1:16070036-16605036 GCA_022818135.1 Saxidomus purpurata | reverse complement strand
ATTACATATATGGCAAAAATTAGGCTTGAAGGTCTATGAAAGTGGTCACACTGCAAGCTGCCATGCCAAATCTGGCTATTGTCAATCATGAGTAAAAAAATAAGGTATATTTTTTTCCAGTTTTTTTTTCAGAATTATGTCAAAATACACCATCTAAACTATGCATATATGACTTCTTTGCTTTGGATCACACATGCTGACAAGATTAGTGGTAAGGATGTAAAAGCGAAAGTTGAAAATTAAACCTGTAAACTTTCTTCGCCTTGTCAAGGTCTGTTTTCAAGTCAATACATTTCTCTGACATATTTGTCATGGATGCATTTTATTTATGCTTAAAACAATCAATGCACGCCGCTAATAAATGGAAAACGCTAGATATTTCTCTCAATTCCATCAGGAGTCGTCCATTTTAGGAATGAGATAAACCCTTTTCCAAAAAAAATCGTTGTCATCTTTAATAAATTACGAATTCATTTAAAACATATCGTTATGGTCACACACAAATCACTCGAACGATTTATATTAATCTTTTATCCATTGTGAATGCATTGTCACAAGTAAAGTAAGATACTGCCAATTTGACCCCCAAGCAGCACAATTTAAACAAACTTTGTAGATCACATGAATTGCATTTCAACCGAGTGTCTACTTTACTGTTGTCTCTGTAAGCAAGGTCTTTCAAATAGTATACTATTTGAAAGACCTTGCTGTAAGCCATGTTTTTCAGGGCTCAATAGTCGTCGATGACTTGAATATTCAAAAGACATGTACTGTATATGAACAAAAGTTTATGTTTAAAGTTGAAACTGGTGTATATAGTGATTGTAATTCAATATTAAACAATGGATTTAAATGTTTATCTGTTATAATGTGCGGGCTATTAAATTGCTAAAAAGGTACCTTATCATATTTTCGTCAGATAAAAATAATTACGTAACTGCAGCTCCAAATACAAAATATCCAAAGCTAGGTCTCCGTGTAAGTTCGCTAGACATCAAAGTTGGCCAATTAACCAAAATATGTTATTCCATTCGTACGTTAAATAATTGACCATAAGCTCATTTTTCAATTTTTATTGAGTGTGGGACCAAGGTCTTTCAAATAGTACTATTTGAAAGACCTTGGTGGGACTGACCCAGTGTGGGACTGACTCACAGGTTGTCCCCAATAGCAACACCTACCTTCGTCATCTTGAAAGCTACCCAGATAGCTGGTTGTATAGCAAAATCTCATTCCTTAGCAACTGATAGATATTGTACATCGCTTCCTATTTTAGTAACAAAGACCAAGACATTGGCCATAGTGGTTTCGAATATATTCCAAGCTATGTCTCAGTATCAGTTGCTATTTATCAAGTTTGGTCAGAATATGTCATAACAAACTTAACTGATTGAAACTGCTTTTCTATTTTTAGTGACAACATTGACCCAAGTAGCTCCAAATTCATGATCGAAGTTCTACTCCTTGGATGCTACATATCTGCAAAGTTTTATTGCATTGTCACATTCCTTCGTTACATGATTGATTGAGTGAAAATCTTTTTTCGTTCTTTCTTTTGATAACAGTCACTTTGACGTTGATCTTAGCACGGACCTATATTGGTCCGTGATCTGAGCAGCACCAAAAGCAATCTCAATGTGGATCTCTAAAATTGAAATACACTAATTTTGATACTAAAAGGTCATTCAAAACTCAACTTATCGACCAAAGAGGGCTGCACTGGGCCCTCTAGGAAGATATGGGACACGTTTTATAAATGGAATGCAAGCCGGTGACAATTTTAAAATACACTTCATTGAGGGACACCATTCTGCAGCACGCACTGACTCCTGTCCTTTTTGAATAGGTAGGAATAGATCCGTAATTGTATTGTGTGCCTCCAACACATTCCATAGTATTTTCGCAAGGAGACAGTCAGTTCAGAAGTTGTCGAACGCACCCGGGGAATCAATCCAAGTAACAAATGTATTTTTTTTTCTCCTATAAAATAATACATGTTCGATCCTTTGGGCGAAGTATGTGGTCTGGTTTTCAAAAGGAACAGACTTTGTGAAGCTCTCTGTAAATCTTTGTTGAATTCCAATCAGTAGCGCGGACAAGAATATTATTCAAAAATAATCACAGGGCCATAATTCGGCGGAAAATAATATAAGCAGAAGTCGGGAACGTGCCGTACAATATGCTTCCCGTAAAGTTTTGTTGGAGTCCAGCCAACATTTGCTGAGAACACGGACCTATGTACAGGTGTATACAGGTCCGAGCTGAGAAATAGCGCGGACAAGGATATTATACAAACATAAATCCGTGGAAAATCAAGGGGTCTCATCCAAAACACAAGCTAAAAAATTAGCTTTTGGACGGACCTTGATAAAATCTCTTTCAAATCAAATCAGTGGAAAATCATCGAGGCGGAACATGCGATGCAACATGCACATCTCCTCATGATAGTAAAGCTTCTTGCAGTGGCTGAGAAAATTAATAGTGCCGACAAGAATTGAGGACCGACGCACGCACGAACGGAATGACAAGCACTAAATCCCCTCGCATTTCGGTGGGGAATACCAAGAGCCATGTTGACACGGCCGACGCAAGGTTTTTGTGTGAAAGATGGCCGTATGAAAGGGCTTTAATCCAATGAAAAGCCATTTAGGACAATTACTCAATGGAAATCATTACGCTGGAACATGCTGATAATATGCGCACCTCCTCTTGATAATGAAGCAGTCTAGGACTTAAAACCACAAGGCCTAGAGCTTAGATATTTGGTCATTAGCAAGTTTGTTCAGATTATTCATTCCTCGGAGTTAAAATCGGCCACCTCCAGGTTGTATGTTCTTTTACCTACATATAAAGTCTATTATACATTTCTATTGTGGACCACTACCAGCTTTATTCAGATCATCTCCGTGTGGTTGAAGTTGGTCACACCTAGCCATCCCTGTGACCTTGACTTGCTTTATTTTTGAAATTTCGCCCACGTGCACAGTATTGCAAATAGATTCAGTCCTGTTGTTTGACCCTGACCTTTTGACTTACTTTCTTGTTTTTTTTTTTTTTTAATTATGGAGATGAAATCTTGACCATGGGTACAATTTTGCAAATGAATTGCAATACTTATTTTGAAGGCTTTTGACCTACTTTTTATCCATTGAAGTGATGGTTCTCATGTGAGCAATATAGGGCCATCATGGCCCTCTGTATTGGCTTAATAGCACGTAGTATTGAAAACAACTCTTATAAGTCGGGTAGACATAGTTCTTTCTTGTGCCACCCTAGAGTGGCATCTTTTTCTTGCAGGGATGCTCTTCAAAATCAATATTCAGTGAGCAAAGGCTCATTTAAGCAGTTATAATGAATGATACGCCTTTAGTGTTATATCTAGTTTTTATGCTCTAATTCGATTCTCTCAAACGAGCATAAATCATTTACCATCTCTCATCATACACCTTTAACAATAAAAACAAAACACAAAGTACACTTAGGCCAGAGGGATCGTATTTGAGCCGTCCCAGTAAACCGTTTATTTGTATAACTATACCTTAATACAATTCAATCTAAGAAACAAAGTACCCCTTTTTTATTAACCGAACTAGATTCTTTCGACAGTATTTGTTCTTTTCGACAAGACTTGATTAACGTGCCAGTCAGGTGTGCTGCGAGGGTGGCCAACCCTACTCCAACATGGGAGGGGGAGGTAGGAAGCTCCATGGCTCTAGATCAGCGGTTGCTTCAATCACCTACCTGACGTGCAGTAATCTAATTTTGTGACCACAAAGCCAGATATATAACTAAATTCATGTTCTATGTGAATACTTAAATGTTTTTGATCTTCCTCAAAATCTAAATCAAAATTATAACCGTAATGAAGTCTGATACAATTGTGCTAAAAAACAATACATGTATGTAAAATCTGATAAAACTAATGCATATATAATACCGGTGTAAAGCAAAGAATGCGGTAGCAAGATATACAATTTAAACACTTTGTATAGAAAAGTCAGTGGTATTTTTCATTGTTGGCACTTCCGGTACTTCCGGCATTAACGTCAAAGTGATAATCCGAAAAAGGCAAAAAAGATTTTTATGAAAATGACTGCATGATACCAATATTAATGTCAAGTAAATAAACGTTCATAACAAGTTATATTTTCGAAAATTTGATAACTAGACGGCTTGACGATATACCCTCGAATGGCTTGCTCAACACATGTAACGCACTAAAATCACGTGCAAAATCACCGCCAAAACTACCAACCACTACACTTAGAACACGGTGATACTCCCGACAATAAATTTATGAATTCATTTTGACCATCAAGAGCTGTAGGCTATTCAATTTTTGATCGTTTTGTCTTTATAAGAACACTTTTTCTTTATTACATCTTGCAAAAGGTGAGACAATCGGTTGGGTATGGAACACCTGTTACGGTAGCGGCTGACAAAAGCTAGAACTTCATCTGCTAAAATCTTTAAACATCAATATCTTTTTTATTGTAGAAGATCACATGTTTACGCCCTTATCTGTGACAATTTAGTACAACTGAAATAGTATGTAACCAAGTCATGGAAGTAACACAAAATTATCAATTTTCATTTTAAGTTGTATGTCTCAGGTTACTTTGTGATTACATACAGGAAGAATACCCCCCCCTCCTGGAGTCCCAGTTTAACCTTGTACAGCAAGAGTGAGAAAGTTGTTCCTCAACTGAAAGGATGGGTGGAAGTTAGCAGATCTGCATTAAGGACAAAAACTAAAAAGGTGTGCTGCCAACATTGATGAGATCCAACACAAGACCCCAGGATGAGATCCAACACAAGACCCCAGGATGAAAGCTGCCCCCACAGATGCTTGGGGTCTGGACCTCATCCCCTTAGGCCTGACCCTCGCCCCTGCTCACTGCAGTACCTTATATACATCCTACAACTGCGTGTTAGCTAACCAATTACAAATGCAAGTCTTTATTCTACTTACCTACTGATCACATGTGTATGGTGACAATGTATATAAATACAAGATTTGAAACAAATCGATTTCCTCTATCACATCTCACCTTTACTGTTTCTAAAAATAGTAACGATTCGAAAACTTTAGGCCAGTCATAAATCTGCTTTAAAATTTACCCTATATATAGCATTCCCACAAGACGAAATCCCCCTGTAAACGGAATGGTACCCCGCGCACGCTATTTCGTATACTGCGATGCCGGGAACCTATTTTTATAACTTCATGTATATACTAAATCTGATTTGTGCGCAAGTGACAGAAGTGTTTTTCCTCGAAATTATCTAAATTCAACCGTATTCGATGCAATTTGGAGTACGATTTTATTCAGAATATTGTTTTGCATCGGAAAAACCGGTTAGTTATTCCTTATTTACACGAATGCCTTAAATATGCGATTGGAGTTTTCAGTTGTTTCAAATCTTGTATTTATATACGTTCCGTACAACATGGGACAAGTATAGATTGGGTGGCGAGTCCATACCCCAAGCATCTGTGGCTGCCCCTACACCACAGATCCTCTGTTGTTAATATGTGTGGCTGCATTGAATTCAACAAATTGACTGCTTCAACAAGAATGACAATTGTTCAAAAGCTATAAATGGAATGTAGGGAGAATGGAAAATATACAATATGAAAAAAAGATATATTATTTCTCTCATTTTTATTGTGCCATAGAACATCACATTAATGCAAAATAAAAATAAAATAAAAATGCACAAAAAAGTGCAAGTAAGGTACAATATCACAGACTTAATTTTATGAGATGAAATTTCAATGACAATTTCGATACTTGAAATGTGAATTAAACTCAATACTACAGCACATTAGTTTAATATGCAGTCTGAGGCAGACTGCCTTTTTCTCCTGTCCATCTTTCTTTTAAATCCACCTGGCAATCCAGATCTCTGAGAGCCGCCTTTGCTTCATCCTCACAGGACGCTACTGAGCGAGCATGGTTGATCAACTCTTCAGCACCAAGTTCCAGAATCACACTGCAGTGATCTCTTGTTCTTGCAACCAAGTTCCTTATAACCATACATGCCTGTTTCTGCAAAATACAGAGAATGTCCATTTTTGCAGTCATTGATGACTGGCATTCACTCAAAGTTACATGATCCTCAAAAATGAGCATACAAAATCATGGTAAAGCAAGATGCTTAAAACATATTCGAACGCACTTACATTGTTACTCATTGGTTAAACTCGTTTAAATTTTTGAAAGTAAAAAAGCATATACATGTATATAGTCGGAAAATTTAATGATGTTTAATTATTGCATTTTAACACATTGTGCATTAGAATAGGCTTAATTTATCAGTGATTTTGACATTTTCGACCATATAGACAGGTTTCAACGGTAGCAAACAGTTTTAACGGCTTCAACTAAAGCCATCGCCTGACAAACATTAGCAATCATTAAACACCATATTTACAAAGGTCAAAATTACAAAACAATTAACCATAGAGAAATAGAGCTTGTTATTTAGATCACTATAATTAAGATAACTTTGGTTATATTCACTTTTTCTAGCAGTATAAATAGAGGATAATTGTTGGTTTCGGTGTAAGATCACGTTATAATTTCACCGAGTGGGCACCAAAAGTGATATTTTCGGGGGAGGGGGGGTGGGGGGAGGGAGTGGGGAGGGGGGGGGAAATAACAACTTTTGGTGTTCAGGGGTGAAATTACGTGATCTTACACCGATACCAACAATTTTTCTGTTTATTTTATGGTTAAAACTCTACTTTTATTGAGTTTGTTTCTATAAAATATCGAAAATCGCGGGAAACGTCATGATAAAACATAGCGCAAATGACGTCATCGTCACATGGTTTCCAGCATTAATTACACTCGGTATACTTTTTGACGTAAATCCGGGTAAAAGATTGCAAAAACAGTGAAAAATAGAAATGGTAATCCACTGTTTCAAAACTGTGGATTATCACTTTTATTTCACTGAGAAAACTCTATAATTCACTGGAAAACATTAAATAAATAGAGGATAATTGTTGGTTTAGGTTTAATATTACGTTATAATTTCACAGAGTGGGCACCAAAGTGATATTTGCACAAGTGGAACAGCCACAAGTGAAAAAAACTGATTTTGGTGTTCACAAGTGAAATTAACTTGGTATTACATTGATAGTTTGATATAAACAATTTTTCTGTTTATTTTATGTTTAAAACTCTACTTTTGTCAAGTTTGTTTCAATAAAATAACCAAAACACTGAAAATGTCATCAGAAAGCATAGCACAAATGATGTCATTTTAACAACATTATCACCGTAGTCTGTTTTGGACTCAAGCATTAACTAAACTTGGTATACTTTTTGACGTTAATCCGGGTAAAAGATTTTGATAAATTTCACTGAGTGAACAGTGAGTTTATGAGGATATAATCGACCGTTATATTTCAATAAACCACCATAAAAATAAAATTAATCAGTACTAAATGTTGTGGAAATTATAAATTCATTTTGATTGGTAATATCACTGAAAAGTGTAGTACACACAATTCATCAAAGAATAAAGTGAAGACAGAAGTACAACAAACAAACCTGAACGTTTGCATCCTTTGGGTGGACTTTCATTGCTTGTAAGATTATATGATGCCCGTTGTTTTCTATAACAACAGAGCAGCTTGACGGCTGTCTCAAAACAATGGCAGCAAGAGCAATGCACCCTGCAGCTGCAACTTGGGCATTTCCTAAAATATATATTGATAGCAAGTCATGTCATGAATATTTTTTCTATTTAGTTTTTCTACCTGAAAAGTAAAGCATGATTCAATCCAGACCGAAGGTGATATTCAAGAAAAGAAAATGATCACAATTACTTTGCTAAAGTGTGTATCATTACAGAATAATTGCAGTAAAACCTGTCTTATTCCACATCTGGTTGAACTAGAAAACTGCCTTTCTGTCCTTCGGTCCTAATAACATAAAATGTGTAAGGGAAGACCTGGTTTAATCAGCAATTTGCTTGTACTGGACCAGTACTACTGGTATGATCATGAGTTCCTAAAGGGTGCCAGGTAAGACAGGCTTTTTACTGTGTACTGTTTTTCAAAGAGTATCGGTCAGTAACCATTACTCCGCTACAATAACTATTAGTACATTTTTATAACATGTAATAACATGGTTATTTTAACAGTGTAAATGTTTCTATCAACACCATACGATATACCTTGATGCTGAGTCATGGCTGCAAGAATTAACTGCACACCTCCTGATTTCACAATAGTAACTTTAATGTCATCATTTCCTGCAAGAACTTTCAATAATCCAAGGGCCTGCTTCACAATCTCCTGCAATACACAACATTATAACAAATGTAAATGCCTAGAAAAACAAGAGGGCCATGCAGTGTCTGTAAAGAACAAGACTCAGTCTTTTGAAAATCAAATCAACAATTAATTTTGTCTACAAAAGTTTGCAAGGTTAAGATATAGTTACCTAGATGATCAAATTCTGTACAGTTCATTATTTGCATAAAGTGTAAATACTTTTTACCACAAAAATTGAAAAATCAAACTTTCACGAGTTTTCACTTTGCTAAAAACTTGTGTACATTACAATTACCATTTACTTTAACAATATGCAGGACTAGCACTGGTTTATTTTTTTCTTTCGAGCCAATTTTTCCATGTTGTGCTGTCTGTCTTACATACAAAGCCTACTCTTTTATTCAAAAGTTGTAACCAGTTCAATTTCTTTTGAGCCAAATTTTCTTTTTTGTAGCCAATTTTGGCACGGGCTAATGCTAGAGCTAGCCCTACTTTTAAATGCCAACTGTATCCCTGAAAATATATATCGTGGATTCACATGTGTACATGTATTTTACTATTAAGAAACAATGCTACTGATTTTACACGGCAGAATACCTTCTGAGTGATATTTGTTTGGAAAGATTTCAAAATCAGATCCAGTCCACCAAGGTCCTTGACTTCTTTACAGAATTCATCTCTAACTATCAGTTTGCTGAGTGTAGAAAACAATTCCCCTTGTACGCCAACGTCGGCAGTGTAGTCTGTTTGAAAATTTACACAGAGATTTCAGTACACTGCAATACCTTACATAAACTTCCTTCAAAAGAATTTCCAATACATGTATGGAACAAAGACATTTTCAGGTCAGCAAAGATGTTCTTGAACTATACTTGTACACATATACTTTCAATAAGCTCAGTTTGATTGTGAACTAAAATGCTATTTGTAAGGAAAACAGTGAGTGGTAGAATCAATTAAATATAGATCTTACTTACATGTACATTGTGTACAATTTAACCTTTACTATGCTTACATAAAATTTGTGTACTTTTCATAATGGATTACTTGTATTGCAATGTGAACCATACCAGTAACTGTTCAAACGGTTGTCAACTGAATATTTACTGACTGAATGGTGACCAGTGCAGATCATGATCTACACGGTGCAACAGAGGCAGAATCACTTGCTCCAGGTGGGAAAATGTAAACAGAATTTGAGTGACATATACCTGAACATATTTCTAGCAATTTCCTGAGTGCGCCACCTTCCATCACAATCTGTTTGGCATTCTCATGTGCTGAACCGAACGGGACACGGACATCATCATCTTGTGTCAAAACGCTAAGTCCGTATGCCACTTCTTTCACTATCTTTGATGAGTTTTTGTTACCAGTCAGGACTCTAACCAGTTCCTTTATCAAATCTTCTTTGATAAACATTTTTCTATTACCTTCATGTTTTATGCAGTTCAAACGTACAAGTTTCACAATTAGTTCGATAACTACTTGATCATTGCTTTCGTCTTTCATAATATCCATTAAATATTCAGCTCCCTCTCCATCCAGTAGATCTGGTTGACCATTACATAGCGAACACATTGTCTCCAAGGCTTTGACAAACATTTTTGTATTGTCTTTCCTGTATTTCTTCAATGTTTTCAGCAATACTGTATAAGCGTTATTTTTTCCAGCAAAACACCTCCTGGACAGATCTGTATTACATTCTTGTTTTACAACGTCAAGATGTTTGTCTGGTTCACTGTTCTCTGCACCTTGGTCATCACAAGAAAGAGACAGTGCATCAAGTGCCTCTATAACTGGGTGTACCTTTTTCTTGCCCTCAGGACTATACAGACTGGCATCTTGAATTATCATAGTCAAATTTACACCCTGAAAAGTAAAAGGAATTTTTGTGAAGCAACAAGTTTTTTTAAGTTTCTCACAGTTTAAGAATGTATTCTTCTGTGTGTAAGTCTGGCTCCTGGTGGGTATAAGTTTCATCTTTTAACATTACATACATGTATCAAAGCTGTGACCTACCTACCAGTAACCTACCTTCCTCTCAAATTGGTTTTTTTTTAATTTCTATCTATACAATTATATCCTTGTTAATTTAAAACAATTTTCCATTAATTCTCAAACAGTAAAAACCATTTTTTATTTTCCAGTAGCATTCACAACACAAGCATGACTAACTGGTAATGCAATGAGTTATCAAATCTTAAAAATTGTGAAAATATCTTACTTGAGATTCAAACTGTTGTACAGCATCAGCAATGGCTGCTTCCACAGACAGTTCAAAGTCTTCAATATTCTCTTTGACAACATCGTCAAATGTTTCTTGGGTAATCTGCTTGGCCATGATCTGCAAATGTTAAAACAAATTAAACACCGAAATACACCAACTACAGTATAAGAGATTCACAGACAGTTATAACAGTTTTGTGTAAACTGCAAAGTAACTTAGGTAAGTAAAAAGACAGGAATTAATCTTACTTTACCAGGATCAGACGGCAGAAACTAGAATTATCACTTAATATATGACTTAATTTAAAATACACCTACAAACATGCCATGTCACAAGAAATCATTTCTGCTGCCACATTATCATGTAGCAGACACAAAATGATACAGAGTGACAGACGAGGTCAATAACTATACTTGTGAAGGGTGGATGGTAAAAAAACTTTTGATAAAAAAATTCTCACATAGAATTAATAGCACATACATACAACAAAGTGCTCAAAATAACAACAAACATGGTGAAACAGCGATAAAACATCTTTGTCATGTTGTCCAGAACTTGGGATGCAATGATAAGGCCAAACCTGTATTGCAATAAATTGCGATACAGCCAACCCATATTGCAATACATATTGCGATATATTGATGTAACAGATTACAGAAAAAACTAAACAAATAGAATTAAACTAAATCACTACAGTAAATATAGTGCCACAAGTTGCCCACAAACGATCCCAAAACTTCCTATTAAAGGCTTATTCAACTTATGGGCAAGTTATATTATATTTGTAACCAAAAAGTAGCAAAGACAGTCAACCATGATCTTCTTCTTTTTCTGATTTATTAACATGCACAGCAATGTGTAAGATGAGTAGTTCAGTTAACTGAATATCGCGGTACAGGAATTTATCTGCGGTGCGCATCGGGCAGGCTCTGTATTGCAATATCAGGATTTCCACGGGCCCTTATGTTTTTGGCCACAATTATATACCAGTACACAAGGGGTGGGTCCGAGAGGGGTGTCCCCCCGTCCTGGCCGTTTATTTTTTTTTATTATACAGACCAAAGAGACACCATTTGAAGTATGCTGAAGGCCAGAAACACATATAATTCTTGTGGCCTTGGAAGCTATTAATGCCTGTCATATTCATTTTACATGTAATTAAAACAAAAAAATCTCAGTCCCCCAGAAGCTCCTGTAAGTTAGCCTTTTAAACACATTCCAAAGCCTTTCCTGACATGTAGTTTGACAAATGAAGAAGCAAAGTATGTTGTACATGATGATTCTGAGCAGTCATATCAGCATTTAATATTACTACCAACTTTATTGGTATATCTATTTTTTTATAAACACAATAGCTTTATAATCAATTTTAATCATTTTAAATATGTAGTAAAATACAATTGTTAATTGAAAATATCGTATTGATGTCTTTCTGTTTAGTCTTTTTAACATCCTTTTCTTTGAAGAAATAAAAGAACCAAGATCGTGAAAATATGTGACAAACGAAAATACGACGATTTTCGTCTCACAATTTCACATGTAACGTATCAAATAATTGCAAGAAATCACTCTGAAACGCTTTAATTGATAGAAAGTTACGTTTTCCAAACTAGCTACCAGTAAATTTATCAAATCTTCAAGTTTTGTCAACATTTTGTCAAAATAGGGGAAATGTATTTTTGATTCGGCCATAAAAAAAGACAAAAAAGTGCCCTGTAACCTCTCACGATTTATGATATTAAACAATAAAAAGCTTTAATTTACTCGACAAATTTAAGTATTGAGTGAAATATTGTTATTATGCTGCGATAAAATGGCCGAGAATTTTGCAAAGAAAAATAATCATCTACTCTTTCTAATTATACCAAGACAATCTCGGGGCGAACGTCTATTCTTTGATTTCAGTCATAATTTACTTTTGATAATTTGACATCCGATGTAATTCATTGTTCACACGATCCGACTGTGAGCAACTTGTTTTGTTTGTTAGTTGTGCTTCTGGTCCACCTGCCGAGACTTAAGCATATTAAATAAATGCCCGTGCATTGGTTATCGGCAACACGTTTGCATTATTCTTGCTCCGCCCACACGTGGGCAATACAACGCCAATAATTGGTGATTATGCAGCATCAATTATTTTGACAGCTTGTGACGTCTTCAGGCAATCAACTTTTAATCTGTATCAATTACGTAACATAACGTGGTCACCAATTTGGCTGTATATTGCTATTTCCGGGCGTCCAATCATATGATTAGTGGACGGATAATATTGATGATACAGGTATTTTATGTTTATGAAAAAAAAAGTATTCGCCAGGGATGACTTTTTTTCGCCAATTACAAATTTGGCAAATTGCAGCGGACACCCTGAATTATTCAATGCATAAGATAACAGTTTAAGTACTTAATACATACATTTACAAAGCAACATTATCATTATAATTTTTTATTGAAGTTTATTTGGCCCTATTCCTCTCCAAAATTAATATATATTTTCCCCCACTTTTTACAAAAAAATTCCCTCAAAAAGTCAAAATGTTGTAAAAAAATATTTACTTTATTTTAAGAGTTGGCCAAAACTGTTTTAAAACGCAAGTTTTCACAAATTCAAACGCTTCAGAATTATTTCTTTCAACTATTTGATACCTTACATGTGAAATAGTCAGCCGAATATAGCCAATTTTTCGTTTGTCACATATTTTCGCGACCCCAATTTTGTTACTTTTTCAACGAAAACTGTGTTCAAATGATGGGGGTGAGCGGATTCTGTACTTTCAGACTCCTCATTACGCTTTCGTTTATAAGATTCGGCAGATGATGAAATGAAGCAAAGTACGTTGAACCATATCAGCAGACAAGCACAATATGACAAATTTTTTTTCAAATCCATTTTACACCAAAACTTGCATTTACTCATTTACTTGAACACCTGCATTACCGACAAGACATTAAAATCAAGTTCTAAAATCGCCGATTCAGTTTTGAAAGGACGTCCATTTTCGACAATAGAGTAGACCAAATTACCGCTACCTGTTGGGAATTTCAAACAACACCGTGTCATATTAATTGTTTACACTTGCCGGTAATTGAAGTAAATTATGCCGTCACAAGATGTTGATAATTGGCCCTTATTATCATTTCAAAATAACCTGACAAACACGGCATTTGTCAATCATAGCCCACGATAATTGCTGGGGGCGGAGTTTACGTTGTTCCAGAGCGAATCGAATACTGCCAATTTTGTGAGCGCATAGCATGACTAATTACGCGTGGGCGGTCCCGAATTAGATAAAAATGTTAAATTTTTATTTTGTTTGGACGCTATGGGTGGCGATTTTGTCGTCCTCGGAAATTTAAGGAAGTCAAGCTTACGCCGGGGGTCTTGTGTATTGGCATACTGGTCCAATTTTATGGCGTATTTCACGACCGGACGCCGCTTAACGGAAGCCCTGCAATGCTCAAGTTAATCAGAACGTGCAATAACAATGCTGCAGATTTTCGTGTTAACACGAGACAACGAAAGGTCACCAAAACAACAGCATGACATTTTCTATTTGTGCTGATTCCTTTTCTTTGTTATTTACTCGCCCAAGGTTGTAATGTCGTGTTGTCGTTGATTCGTGCTGTCTTTTATTTCCTATTCAGTCGCCACCACCATGCACAACAAAAATGGATTTGTCGTTGCTTTTTGTTTGCAACCAAGCCAGGACGACCTGGTATCAACCACCACAGCATAAACATGATAAACTAAACTCTAAACATAATTTCAAGATAATTTCTGAATTTTGAAAAAAAAACATTACATAACCCATAAATACGCCACAACGCTACATACCGATATTTCGTACAAAACTTGTCTTCTTGCAATCTGTTTGTATGTTGATGGAGACAACAATATCTATAAATAAACAATTATTCATAAAATTTCTGGCATGTTCCGACAGATTGGGTAGCCTTGCAACACCTACAGGAAGTACCTACGCAGCAGAATGGGAACCTCAGCAGTGCAGTCTTTTCTGTTCAAAATATAGGATTTCCTTTAACATTTTATCACTTTCAACACAAAATTATATTTTAAGTTGCTTAAATAAATTGAAGCTCATCACTTTTGTCATTAAAAACTAACTCGCGTAGGAACTATTTTCTGGTTTCTGCGATAAATCCGCAATTTGTGAATATTACACACATAGGTATATACCCTCTAATTATTTTTTAGGTATAGTACCACCAAATATTACGATGGCGTTGAAATATGGTAGATGTAATCACTTTTGGTATAGAAATGCTACTAATAATTGACAATACTGGTAACTATACTGAAAATAGTTTTATAACTTGTGCCTTTCCATACACTTTTTTCTTCAATCAATGTCTATAGTATTGGCCAACCCTTGGATATCTCCCTGGATGAACTTGCCGAGACTCCCGACAGGCCCAGGTTGAAGAGAAACAGGTGCTGATACAAGGGAATCTGGGTACCAGGCCCTAGCTCTTTTACGAAAAGACCACTTGGTTCTTTACATGCCTGGTGTATACATGTAGCACTGATACATGTGAGACTACCTCTGGGTTTCTAACCAGTTCATCTCTAGATGGGTGGGAAACACTGAAAAGCGTTTCTGAAATGTCCAGTGCCCTGGCCAGGATATGAGTCTGGAACAGGCAAAATAATCGCAAGAGAGCATTTAGTGATCTAAAATCAGTTTGTCTTGCCTAAAGAAGCTGTCTTGCAAATTGACAATGAGATCAAATGCCTTTCACAATAATTAATCTTTAAATACTTTTAAATTATTGTGTTTACCCTCTTTAATTGTACACTCCTCTGTATTAACTAGACTTTTGAATGTTTGCAAATACAATACCTTCCTTTAAAATTGTTCTTTTAAAGCTTTCTGGCACAGACACATGCTCATGCATAACATACTATGGATGGATGGATGTGATGGGACAGAGGGACTGACAGCAGACCGATGATCATCTTTATGATGATTGGGTACAAGACATCTAAAGAGTTAACAAGGTTTTCCTATGATACAAAGTTGCACATTAAACAGAGCCGTTGTTTTTACCACATACATGTATAGCTGGATGTTAGCAAGCGCAAACACACTACAACAAAGGTTCATAGGAATATTTTAATTCAGACACATTTAAAAAATACTTTAACATGTTAACAGTGTTGACATATTCATTTCTTTTGTATTCAAGTCACCTTTTCATGAAAAATAGAGTTGCCAGGAAGCCTTTCTTATTTTTTGCAATATCATTGAAAAAAATAATGCACTATATCTCTAACATGTACATCGATTAAAAAGTAAAGTTAGGAATGTTTTTGGTACAAATGAAGGCTATTTCTACCAGTAAGACATCTTTCTTGGTAAAATAAGAGCTACCTGGAACTTTGAATAGATTTACACATAATAAAAAACAACCCAGGCCCCTTGGAGTATCATTTTTAAGGGGTCAGATTTCTTTTAATTTGTATTAAGTAATATTATATTCTGACTACTGGTATCTAATTAGAGTACAATGTCAGTTTTTTTTATAGATTATATAGAGAAAATGACCCAATCCCACTGGGTTTAAAAGCACACGATCAATTTGCTGCACAAAAAATAGCGGAGGAATTTTTTTTAGTCATTAGCTGATAATTTTTGCTAAGGTCAAAAAAGAATTGTGTTTTGTGCCTCCTTACCAAAAAAAAATTAAGGTTTGTTGGTCATCACATTATATTTTAACTTTGCCTTTTCTGCTCTAAAACACTTGAAAATTGATCTTTTTGATCATTTTCTTATAAATAAAGTTTGAGGTCAACAGTAAAAGGTTAAGACTTAGGTTGGTTAGGAGACTTGAAACACACATTTAATTGGGGCCATAAATACAATCTAGTTCTGACAATCATTTTCATAGAATTCCCCCCCCCCCTGTTTTTACATGGATTATAGAAGAAAAAGTACAAAGTGCCATAACTTTTACATTCAAAAAGCAACCTGACTGAAACTTGTGCGGCCACATTCCATCACATTAGCAAACATTTCTACCAAGTTTTATTAAAAAACTTCCCACCATTTCTGACTGCCAGACAGATTGGCAGATGAACAATGCCAAAACTGTATTCTTCCACCAATCCTATGGTGGAGGATAATACATGTAGCACATTACAGGTAAGAAACTCATAAAAATTTATAGCTGCAAAATGGTCCTTTTCTACAGTCTATGAAGTGAAAAGTACTGTTTAATTAATAAATGAAAATGGGATAAAATGAAAATGTGATCAAACAGTCATAATTAACAACATATTGTACAACAAAGTATTACATGTATTGTAAATTGGTTAATTTTTTGAGCAGACAGACTTATTCACAAATTTTAAATACGCGAAAGGAGAATTCTCTAATAGTAAATATCTGTGAAATCAATCTTTCGCAAGATTTTTAAATTAGCAAAGTGGATAATTCACAAAAACAGCAAAAATTAAATCATTGTAAATATCACCCAATTTACAGTAATTCAAACTAGAGAAAGCCTTTACTATTAGGATTGAAAGTATTTATTAATACCACTATCACAGTTACACTGTATATGTCTCCTTGAAGCAGAACATAAGTTTTGTTTATGGATGGAACAATGGTAGCTTCCAAGTCTTGAAATTATTTCACAACTCTTTGGTCAAAACAGTCGTTTTCTGGCAAATAACTTAAACTTAGGTTTATATATGGATAAGGTTTCTGTTTCAATTTGAACTTTCTTTAAAATTCCGCAGAATTTTGTGCATCTGGCATCACTGTTGAGAAACTGATTATCTTTGACTGTATGCATGAAATATTGTCTTGTCTGCTTCAATCCTCAGTATCAGACGGCACTAGTGTTCTTGAATACCCGGCAGTGTCCTCATTCTCCCCGTCGTCATCATCACTGTCTATGTCATCACCAAACTGACCTCCTCTTGAGCTGCGGTAACTATGGTAATGAAACCAAAATATTCATTGTACATTTATATGATTACATTTCAATCTTAAAATATAAGAGATGTTTGTACAACACATATGTACCCCTTGATGACATTTGACCTATTCCTGCTGCCAATATCAATAGGACTTTTGAATTGATGGCTCTCTTGCTATTGAAAATACAATTTTACAGTTCAAAGTCACAATGACCTTCACATTTGACCTCCTGACTTCAAACCATCCAGGTCATCAATTGGTCATGACTTACCTCCCAGCTAAATCTAGTTTAGTTTTCTAATGACTAAGTTAATATTCACATCCTGTAAAAGCACTAATTTTATAAAGTACTTATTCTGGTTAAGATCCAAATGAAAAGGAATCTGCTATTACATGTACATGTACCATTTTCTGCCAAGAAAAAAAATGAAGTCCACAAATTAAAATACAAAAATGTACCATTAAAATTGCATTTCATTAAAAATTCATTAAATTTTAGGCCTTAAATCTACATGAATTCACAGTTTACCTCATATCATAACCTTCTGGATTATATGTTTCCATTTTAATATTGAGTCTCTCCGCTAGTTTTTCTGCAGCAAACTGAGCAGTTAATTCCTGGAAGATAAACACAGAAGCAATTTTCAATTTTACATCAGTTACTGAAAGACAGATAAATAAACAAGTAAATTATTTTTAGAGTTAATGTAAATTTATGATAATGTGACAGTCACATAACAGATACATTGTATATGCTGTACCATTGTATTTACACATAAATAATGGACTCTTCTGTCGCATCACTGTCACATTGTTCTAAACATACTGTACACTTACAATAATTCCCGGAAACCAAACTGATGAACCTAAATTCCACAAATAATCATTCCTTTCATTTGCTCAAACAGAAAAGGACAAGAATACAAAGAATCTATATGTTTGAATTAACCATGGCATGTTATCTCACAAAAACTTTTCATATGTGGCAGTTACTAGATGCTACAGGACAGTATGTCTACCCCAGAGGTTGTCAAGGCCAAAAAATAAAAAGTGTGTTTCGGGTTTCCTTGCCAAAATAATTATGGTCAGTTGGTCGGCAAGTAATTTTAAATTATTTTATTTTTCCCTTTTTTTAATAAAAAATACTTTAAAAATTTGGAGGTCGGCAGTAAAAAATTAAAGTCCCAGGACCACATGTAGCTCTTATTTTACCAAGAAAGATGTCTTACTGTCGAAATTAACCTTTATTTGTACAAAAAACATTCCTAACTACTTTTTAAATTGATGTATATATGTTAGAAATATAGAGCAGTATTTTTTTCAATGATATTGCAAAAAATAAAACAGGCTTCCTGGTAACTCTTTTTCATGAAGAAGCGACTTGAATACAAAAGAAAGGAATCTGTCAACATTGTTTTAGAGAGAATAGAACATGGTTATATCATTATTGTATCAGTATATTTATGTAACAATATCAGTAAATTCAAAAAGATCCTGGGACTTTAAGGTCAATCAGTTGACCAGAAACGCACATTTTTCTTTTGTCAAATGGAATAATTTTAAGAGAGTTAATGCTTAAACATCAATGAAAGCTAACTATATATCATATGCCTTAGCTCGAATTTAACTGGTACAACTTGTCCACGTTTTATAACTTTTCTGTATGAGCAGATGTATCATACATGTACACATTGCATGGTGTGGCAAAGTTATCTTGGAAAACATGTAGCTCAAATTCAGACTATACCTCTTGCAAATGTTTCTGTTGTTGTTGTAGCTGTAAAGACTCTGTTAAATCAATTAGTGTTGCTTCAGAGAACTTGTAACATGGTGGCACAACTGCGGATTCTTCAATTACTTGAAAATTAAAGACAAAACAACACACAATTTAAATTATCTAAAAGTTACATGACTTTATGTTAAAAACAATCCTACTGAGTAACTGGGGTTTTCCTTTACCTACACAAAACTTTCTTCACAATACATCATCGTGTTAATATTCTAACCAAACTGACTGCAAGTGATTCTGCCTTTGCTAAACCAGTGCAGATCATGATCAGTCTGCATACCTGCACAGTCTGAGCATGTCATGCACTGTCTGTAGTTTAGAGACTTCAGTCACTTAAATTTCACTATGCACCCCTCTAAACAATGAATGATATTGTCAAAACAGAAAGATGGCCAAATCTATTTTATAGATTCACAAAGGGCACAAGTTAATTTACCTCTGTTGCACTCCATTTTGTGGTTTTGTTTTTTGTTTTTGAGATCTATGTCAGCACATTTCATCTTTATTATTTCCTCAGGCAGATCTTTTACATGTTCTATCTTTAATCCTCTGGAAAAACAACAACAACAACAAGATTGATTTGAGTGAGCAATGCTAAAGCCAATTCAGTTCTTTTAGCAAAATAATTTCTAAACTGTGTAGTAGTAAAAACACATAAAGTTTTAAAATTCTCCAAAAATTAGCATAACATTATGACTGCTTTGAAGTTTGAAGTCTGAAAAACTTTTCTGGTTTCATAATACATACTAGTGGTACCTGAGAGTCTTCCACCTATATGTACATGTCACTGTCGGACACCAAAGGTTGTTGATTCTGCTACGCTCCATAATCACATGTTTGGAATGTAATGGAGTCAACAATCATGGGTGTCCGACGATGCCTACATATAAGTGATTATAAAAAAATAAAGTTACAATACAAATGCTGCAAAATGTCGATTTGATAAATGTTACCAATTGAAAATGTATGGTACTAATATGTGCACAGAATGCTGAGAATTCTTAAAACAAACAGTTAAGCATGTTCCTGGATGTTTTAGAACACTACCTGTTCAACTTTATTGGTTGTCTAAGTCCTGACTCAAAGTTCTTCTCAGCTCTCTCTACAGCAACTTCAAACTGGTGTTTCTGTTTTCCGTGTGTAACTGAATCATTTGAATCAATGGACTTAGTTTCCTGTTCATTATCATTTATTGACAGCTGCTCAAGATCACTTTCCAACAGTCTGTCTTTCTGCTGATCTTCTAATCCTCCTATATTTAACTTTTCTGTAACACTTTCTTGATCTTCTTTTGCTGTGTTTTCTTTGGCTTTAGATGTAGCATTTTTATCAGTAGCATCCCTTCTATTCAGTTCTATTTTAACTTCTTCTATGTGACTCTTTATCCTTTCACCTTTGTCCGGTAGCTTTTTCAGTAATGACCTGCAAGATATTTAGGAAAATTATTATACAAGCTATTCAGGGAGCCAAGATTGCCCTAAATCTCTCACTTTCACTATTGGCTTCGGTCTACAAAGCACAACCATTTGAGTAAGCAAGAACCATTTTCATGTTTTGTGTACAGTGAGCGGAATGAGTTTATGTTTCTGCTAGAATCTTACACACCAAAGCCCATGGCATTTCATCAAGTTGTTCACATCTTCCCTGATTTCAAAATAAAGACAGTGGTTTGGTCAGTTTTAACATAACTTGCAGTTGTGATTTCAAATTTAATTTTGCGAGATCCTCTAAAATTATTTTCTGCACTCATAGTCATACACGCTTAGACAGGATTACTTTGAAGCAGATATAAATATAAACAGTGATGTCATAAGAAATGTCAATGTAACACAGCTATTGCAAATTGCCTGGAACAAAGTTGAAACAATGTAAATTAGGAGTATTGCTAGCATTTAACTGGTCACAAGTACAGAAACCCAACATTTTGAAATTGTGCTTACCCTATTACATACTACATGTATATAAGTAAAAAGCGTAGACTTTCATGCTGAAATACAGAAACATCTTGAAAGAGAACAATTACAATGAAGAAGTTCTACATTAAATGCATCGCTCAAATAATTTTCAAATATTTAAAGCATACTGTTTCTTGTTTAATAGATCTTCCTGCCTCTTCAGCAGATCAAGAATCTCTCGTGTCGATAACTTCTGTAAGTTGCCTATATGCCCGTCGTTGGTTGGGTAGAAAGCCTTTGACATCTTTCACATGAATGCTTCCAGTCACCAAAATCTTAGGTGTCTGCTTTCAATTTACTGTCATAATCCACTTCTACAATATGATATATTACAGGAAAACTTTGAATTTCTGCACGACTATTGTGTAATAAATGATAAGAAATACTTGGCAGTTACTACGTTAATAACAGCCTGTCTCAATTAAAATCAATGGTCTTTGCTACATGTTGTATGCTCTAGTGTTACATGTAGGTGAATATATTTCTCTATTCAGTGCAAAAGAAATTTGGGAAAGTCAGTAGCTAGGTCGCCAGACTTTTGATCTAGGTAGCCAGCACCAATTTTATATGGAGTTACATGTACAGGGACTCATTCTTGAATGCTTGACTTTCAGTGACATCAGATCAATTTCTGGTCATTAAAATGATTAGATAGGTCAAATGTATTCTTTGTTAAGCTTTAAAACATCCGTTTGAATCACATGTCATTCCAGTTTGTGACATCACGTAGCTTCAAGCACTTGTTGCACCTTTATATTAAATTTCCAAATTTTACTAGTTTGTTAGCCAATAACCATTTTATCCTAGATTTCTCCACTTGCTATTTTCAATAAAATAAATATCATATGATAATGTACATGTATTTGAAACAGGGAGAGAAATAAGCCTATGATAATAATAACCGTAGTGGTGCATTGATAGCACTTTCTCGTCAGAATCAGAGGGTCTCAGGTTCGATCCTAACCAGTGCTACAGCAATTGTGTCCTTTGGCAAGTCACTCAGATCTTTCCACCCTGCCTGTTTGTCTTTGAGAATAATTTAATCTGGAATGAGTCTCGAGACTGATTAATCTAAATTGTAAGAGCTTGTTTTGCAGTCGAGAATAAAGAAAATAGTATAGATTAAATGATAAAACAGCTGGTTGGTTTGGCTACCTGCATGGGCGTAGGTCTAGAACGGCCCACTACCAGAAAGGCCCAGTCCTGAATGGCCCACTTTTAAGTATAATTGTATTAAAGTATAAACAATGAATTAATCATTGAAGGGAATTGTCGCTGGTCAAGCTTTTCGTGTAATTAATGTTAATTAGTGTATTTAGAAAGGTACAGTCCTAAAAGGCCCACTTTTTGTTTTTAAAATGAAAGTTGTCTTGACATAATGAGAGAAGTTTTAATTGCACAGTCATAGGTATTTTGTAGAAAGAAATAAACCTTCTGCATGACATGATATGAAATTGTGATGCACAGTACTAGCTTTATGGACGAAATTGCAGACATGTCTGTGAAAAGAAAATAAATCAGGTAATTATCATATTTTGAAAGAAATAGTTCAAAACTTTCTTGTTTTATCTTGTCCAATGTAACCAACATGCATTCACTGAAGTAAATACCCTAATTAACACTAATGACACAAAAACTTTACCAGCAACAATTCCCTATAATGATTAATTCAGTAATACAATAGATACTTGAAAGTGGGCCGTTCTGGACTGGGCCGTTCTGGACTGGACCTTTCTGGTAGCAGACCGTTCTTGTACTAAACCCCTACAATGTACATGCAGCCAATTTCTTTGGGAAATTACTACAAATACAATTATGAATATGAGAGATTCAAATATGTTAAGATAAGATAAGATAATCTTTATTTATAGTTGCTTTTGATAAACAAAATAACACTAGCTAAAAGCTATTTGAAGACATAACATAGATTATCCAATAACATCCAAACAAATAATCTAAGAAGAGAAATCCTAATGTTCATAGAATAAAATCTTTTGTGATTAATTGGATTTCGTCACGAACCTTCGCACACACATTTAGGTTAGTGGATTTATTTTATGACCTGAGGATCAAGAAAAATGAGCACCTATAATCTAAACAAATCTATAGGTAAATTAGTGTCCGAAATAATTTGCATCGAATATATGGACACTATCTTCTTTCCTTAACTTGGGCACTGGACACCGTACTTTTTATTTTTTTATAACATCGTTAAATCTATGATTTATACTCTCTTAGTTCAATAGGATTTAACAAAGATTCATACAAACAATATAAGATTTCAAAATAATTACCTTCTCATACCGAAAATTGCGCAATATTTCGGAGTTGTTTCCCTTGTCAAAGTAAATTACTTCCGGGTTTCAGCTCGACCTTGCAGAGCTGCAGCTCGAATTTTTAACAGTTGTTACAGAGTTCGTGACGATAACCTAATGAAACAGATTTTCTAATTATCCGTTGTATTATTTTAAGAGAGTGTTTTCTTTAGAAACAATTACTGAAATACTTTTTATGTATGATAGTTAAGATACGTGAACAAATTTAAGAGAGAGATTTTATATATACACCGTCCTAGATACTAACCTTACAGTTGTGGTTCAAGGGTCATTTCTTACAGCTGCAGGTACACACATCAGTTTTTGATACAGTTATTTTTGTGTGCCTACATAACATATTCTGTCATATAGTTATGACGTCAAACTTTCAAATCATTGTATACAAGTGGTAGATCAACAGTGGTACAAAATAGACAAACATTTTAGACTAGTCTACGATAAAGAAAGCCAAATTAGGCAAGACCTACTGGGTCGGGCTTTACGTTTCATTCACGCCGGCTTTTATCAGGCGTACTTCACTCTTGCCTGGCTATATGAAATGAATATGCCAGTGTACGCAGGTGCCAATCAAATGTATGGCCCCACATTTACTTGGGAAGCGTGTGTCGCGGGAGGGGAATTCCCCCTCTCGTGTTCCCCCCTTATTCTTGTGCGAAACATCAAGTCAGAACGGCCAAAATCCAAGATGACCTATAACCAGGATGGCCCGAAACCAGGACAGTCCAGACCAATACAGCCCATGTTTTTCATTGAAAGGGGTTATATTATGAAAAACAAAAGTTTAGTTTTTATATTATCGTTATTGTAAGATTAGAGGTTTTGAATAAAGCGATACGCTGCGATATACTAAATGGGTAAGAATTAAATGAGCAAATCTTACAAAATTCGCACCTTATTAAAAACAAAATCTGAAGCTGTGAGACAATGATTGCGCGTCAGTTATAAAAACAACAACTTGTGAAAATGTTTGCAATCGGGGATCATAATTTGCACTTTTGGCACTTGTTATCAGAACACTGAAGACCCAAAGGAGGCTAATAAACAATTAATTGATCAAAACCTGGTTTATTTATGACTTGAGCTCGAGTGGTTTCTTACGATTTCATGAAACTGATGTTCATAAATGTATAAATATGTCTGAATATTGGATTTTGTAAATTGCATTTAAACGGTAGACAGAAATATATGCCCCCTCTCAGATGCAGCATGCAGCATTTTTATAATTGCCTTAAAAATGTAATTATTATAAATTTATTTACTTCCTAGTTCAAGGTGTACCGAGTTAAAATTATTGACAGAGTAGCGAAAAGTGCAGATCATGATCTGGAGAGTTCACAAAGGCAGAATACAATGCACCTGTAACCTTCAGCAGGGATGGCTCCCCGACCCCCATTAAACCAGTTGACGGGGATAATAAATGGGGTTACCATTTTGGGGCCTTAAAAAAAAAAAAAAAGGGGTACATGTAAGCACAGTTTCGAATAATTATTTATGAGTTATTGTTCATTCTTCTGTTGTACTCCAGAAACATAAAGAGGCAAGACAATGGCACTGAAGGGAGTGCGAGTCATAGAGATGGCTGGTCTTGCTCCAGCCCCTTTTTGTGGAATGATCCTGTCAGACTTTGGGGCCAGTGTTACCAGGATAGATCGAGTAAGTTTATGCATGTAGTGCATTGCACAATTTAATTTCCTTTTATCCCTGCTCTTGTAGCAAAAAAGTTAGTACATTTTAAAATGAAAAGCTAATTCCATATTTTCACCAAGTGTATGATTTAAAGTGGAATTTGCATTTGTCAGTCAACATGTACATTTTGTACGCATTTTGATTAACATTGACATAATTTTTTGTTTAATTGGTAGCTGTTGTGTTTGCTCACTGTTCTGATGTGCAGTCACCTATATCTTTAAAGAAGCACTCCCTACATCTAGCAGATTATATTATCGAAACATAAATAATGTGTTCAGTGAACGTAAAATGATACAATTTTTAAGAACAACATAGTTATATTGAAAAATCCACCCAGTAATTGTACAACAACAACTTTACGTAGAGTATTGAATGGTTTACGGTACTGCAACATATTTTAAAACGCTGATTTTATCGATAATGATGGAATGTACAGCTTAAACTGTTAGGTTAAGTAATAACACTTGTAAATATTCTATTATTTATACTTTTGAAGTTATTTAGTTTGACACCAGTTAAAGGGAGTGTCTCTTTAAATGACATTTCCTTTCAAACCACTCAACATGCTCAATTTTTTATGAGGAAATGATCCAAAAGAACAATTTTCAAGTGTTTCAAAGCAAAAAAAGGCCAAAAAAACAAACAAACCAGCCCTCCGACCTTCAATTATTTGGCAAACAGACGAGAAACACACATCTTTCTTTTGGCCTAAGCTAGGCTATTGCTATAAAACAAATGAATTTAAACAAATTATTATTACAGGCTCCAGCCAAAGGTCCGACTGTAGTTTACAGTATGGATACCCTGTCAAGAGGGAAGAAGTCTATTGCTGTAAATCTAAAGAAGCCTGAAGGTGTTGGCGTGGTACAGAAATTGTGCTCTAACGCTGATGTTATCATTGAACCATTCAGAAAAGGTATAAATCTATTTTCTTGGATCTGATTAAAAGAACCAGTTTGCTTGAAGAATAGAGGACCATTTTACTGTACTTTAAGTTTTTCATTCAATCTTGAATACATCAAAGGGACTTGAAACTCAAACATTGTTTACCATCAACATCTTCACCTGAGGAACTTTCCCATAACTCTGTTTTGTTTTTGACAGATTTAGCCCCTTTTAACTTAGAAATTTTGGTTAAAAGTTTTTATAAATTCAAATATCTTGAAACTTCTAGATTGACTTGAAACTCAAAGTATGTGTCTACCTCCATCTTCACCTGAGGAAACAATCCCGAACTCGTTTTGATTTTTGACAGATTTGCCCCTTTTTACTTAGAATTTTTGGTTAAAGTTTTTATAAATTCAAAGTTTTTATAAATTCAAATATCTTGAATACTATCAAAGGTATGATTGAAACTCAAAGTATGTGTCTACCATCAACATCTTCGCCTGAAGAAACAATCCCCTAACCGTTTGATTTTTGACAGATTTATGCCCCTTGTTGAATTAATTGAATTTGGTTCATTTTTTTATAAAGTCAAATATCTATAGGTATTGACTTGAAACTCCAACTATATGTTTACCTCAACATTTACACCAGAGGAAACAATACAAACCCCATACTCTTTTGATTTTTGACAGATTTTTGCCCCTTTTACCTAAAATTTTTGATAAAAGATTTTATAAAGGCAAATATTTTGAATACTTTCAAAGGTATGACTTGAAACTCAAAATGTGTCCACCATCAACATCTTCACCTGAGAACAATCCCCATAATTCGTTTTGATTTTTGTTAGATTTATGCCCCTTTTTACTTAGAATTTTAGTTAAAGATTTTTATAAAAGTCAATTCTTGAATACTATCAAACGTATTGACTTGAAACTTAAAATGTATGTTTACTATCAACATCTTCACCAATGTTTTTGATTTTTGACATATTTGCTCCTTTTTAACTTAGAATTTTGTCACAGTTTTTACCAGACATTATTAGAAATACTCGAAATGCTTACTTTTGAAATGTCATAGAATAATTTGCAGCATGCAGCGGGCATGCTTTTTATTTTAAACATATTAATTTTGAAACGTTACAAAGTTATTCATGATCAAATATACAAGGTCATGTATTTCTTTGAAATTATCCCCCCTTCTCCACCCAGTTGGCTTACAGAATCCAGAGTAAGGCAACGGCATGTATTGTACATTTACATAGGTCTTTGAACAAGTTTCATTCTTTGACCTTAATTCTGATAGACAATTACACAAAACACCAGGTCCTGTTCTTAGACAAAAAAAACATTTTACCGACAAGCTTTCGAATAGTTGAGCGTGCTGTCATGAGACAGCTCTTGTTACTTTACATGTTTACAAGTTTTATGGTCAGATGTGTTCAGGTAATTTGGAATGTCTATTTTGGCAAAACAGAATGTAGAGCTGTGGTTCAGCAACCCAAAGATATCTTGCTTACCCCTGCTACAAAGGTAGGGGGAAATAGAAATGGTCTTTGTCGATGTGATATAACCCTCATGAAAATAGCTCCAACATTCTTTCATGCAGCAGGATATATTGCTGTCTTTTAGACTGCCTTGTTTATTTTACATTACCGGGTATTAGGAGTTTAAAGTGTTTTATTAAAGATTTATCCAATTCATAATTCTTTCATTTTCTGTTGCTACTGTCTGCCTCCATTGTTAAGTGGTTAGAGTCGCTGACTTGAAATCACTGTAACTTCTCATAGATTGAGAGTCATAGGTTTGAGCCATGCTACAGCTCAGGTCTCCTTATGTGAGAAAGTCAGGGGTCTAGTACTGGTTCTTCCCATGAACTATAGTAAGGTAAACTGTTAAAATGGCCAAAATACAGTTGGAATGGGCGTTAAACTCCTACAACAACAATTCTCTGTTACTTCTGCAATTTCTGTAATTGCAGTGCTTGTAAGGTATTGATCTAATGTAATGTAATTCAGAATGGATTTAGTGTCATCCTCCAATAAAAAGGTGAATTTAATAAACCAGCCTAACCCCACACATGGAGCATATTTCAGTCTACCATGTGTTTATTGCATAGAAGTACATTTTTATACATTTTTCTGTTAGGGGTCATGGAGAAGCTTGGACTAGGACCAGAAAAGTTGTTGACAGATAACCCAGGACTGATCTATGCAAGACTAACTGGCTTTGGACAGAAAGGACCACTGGCTTCAAAAGCTGGCCATGATATCAACTACATAGCAATATCTGGTAAATACAAAATTTAGTGTCGGTAACCTATTCTGTTGAAATTGTATGATAATATTATTTCAACAGCAAAACCCAAAAATGTGTAATTTAGGACAAATATTTGTATGCTGATGTTTACTGGTATGGAATTGGGCCTAGCTTTGATCTTCAGTTCAAATGTTACTGTGTAGCCTTTGGCAGTGTTACTGCATTCCTCGGGGGTACAACTTCAAGTCAAAGGTTTGAAGTTCCTTGAAGTGCTAACTCTAATCCATATCTCCTAAACCCTTTTAGGATTTTTATGAAACTTCTGGGATGTTACCGCATCTGAATCCCTTGCAAAACCCCACATTACAACCACATGGGCTGTAGCTCAAGATGACAGTTTTTTGAGGTCAAAGGTTAGAGCATTGCATTTCATGCTCCAAAATTAACCCCATAAACATTCCTTTAAGGGGGATTATATGGTGGGGGATATTGCTGTATTTCTGACTCCCTCATTCTAGATTTGTCTAATGTTGTCAAGGAAACATACATGTGTGTTTTTCTTACAGGTGTATTATCGCAACTCGGGCGTAAACATGAGAATCCATATCCGCCTATAAACCTGCTGGCAGACTTTGCAGGCGGAGGATTAATGTGTGCCCTTGGTATCGCCATGGCGTTGTACGAAAGGACACACTCCGGTCAAGGTCAAGTTATTGATGCTAACATGGTGAATGGATCAGCTTATCTGTGTATGTCGAGTATTCGTTTCTTTTAGTACAGATTGGTTGTCATTCTGTATACTGTGAAACCATTTATATTTTTGGGGCATCAGTTTTGGTTGATTTTGTAGGTGTGTTTATCCAGGAATTTAGGATCCCAATGAAAAAGTGTCTGGAATTACAATCTGTCACAAAAGAAAGTAAAAGTACAAATTCAAGTATCCACAAAATTGTATTTTATAAAAGTCAAAGATCAGTTTTATGACATTTTACAGATTCAACCACACAAAAATTAAAATAATAATTATGATCTGTTACAAAATTTGATACGATCAATGAAACCAACATCAGTCCTGTACTCCCCGTATTCGCTTGCTTCCTTGCAAAGATCCCATCTGATCAATGTGTCACAGCTATAGCTCTCTAATTTAGTGATTCATTGTCTGCAACTGTGTTAAGTCAAATTCTTGCTTATCACCAACTGTGTTAAGTCAAATTCTTGCTTATCACCAACTGTGTTAAGTCAAATTCTTGCTTATCACCAACTGTGTTAAGTCAAATTCTTGCTTATCACCAACTGTGTTAAGTCAAATTCTTGCTTATCACCAACTATGTTAAGTCAAATTCATGTTTATCTCAAAGTCATTTGCTTGTCTCATTGATGTATTTAAAAAAAATACTGTTGTAAGACATATTCCATTATGTACAAACAATTTGGACTTAAGGACAGTGAAGAAAATTTATGTTTTATTTGACCATTTTGAGAATATGTTACAGCAACATTCCTTTGGACTTCGCGAGATATTCCTATCTGGCCAGGAAAACGAGGTGAGAACAACCTGGATGGAGGAAGGGCATTCTACAGTACATTTAAAACCAAAGATGAAAAATATGTGTCCATTGGATCACTGGAACCACAGTTCTATGCAGCACTCTTAAAAGGCGAGTTTTATTAGTTTTTTTAAGGATTTTTATTTTATTGAAAAAGCATGTTTTAAAGTTTTAGGTAAATTTGGAAAAAATATGAGCCATTTTCACAAATGGAAGCATTTGCAATGAAAGCTTTTGTTTATGAAGACCAAAGATGGTGTGTTTAAAGGGAGGCTACACATTTAAGATCTGAACAAGTGCAAATCATGATCAGTCTGTACACGTCTGGTCATAATCTGCATTGTTCACTATTCACTCTGTTAATTTTTGCAAGGCACCCCTTTGAATAATTAATGGTGCTGTCCAAATTCAAATATGGACAAGTCCATTGGGGAAATTTAGCAGGGCGGGGCTTGAAGAAACAACTGATAGTTATCTGAACTGACAAGTATAAGTAAGTATGAGGAAGCAGGTCATGAATACTGTAAATTGAGTAATTTTTGCATGACAAAATGTGCATCATATGTGAGCTAACAGAGTTATACACAAATTTTAAATTTGCCAAAAGAGAAATGTCTTATAAAATCTATGTGAAATGATTCTTTCGGAAAAGTTTAAAATAAGCCAAGTTTACATTCAGTAGGTTTACATTCAATGTAAAATGTGAAATGATACATTTAATTTCTTGCAGGGTTGGGTCTCTCCCAAGATGACATGCCTCAGCACACAGACACAGATGTAATGGAAAAACAGTTCAAAGAGATTTTCCTTACAAAAACACGAGATGACTGGACCAAAGTTTTTGAAAATCTTGATGCGTGTTACGCGCCCATTCTTGAGATGGAAGAGGCACAGACATACGACCATAATATAGAGACAGAAATATTTCTGAGAAACGAAAGTGGAAAGACTGAACCAGCACCTGCACCAAAATTGTCGCGTACGCCAGGTGTTAAAACTTTAGAAAAAAGACCTAAAGTTGGAGAGCACACTAAATCTGTGATGTTAGAAAATGGGATAGATAAAGCCGATGTAGAAAGATTGTTAGAAGCCGGTGTCGTGTTTCAGAATGCAGAGTATGATGCTAAACTGTGATTTAATAAACTCTTGTGAAACTTTACTGATTATCAGATAAAACTATGTACATGTATTACTAGTTTAAGAGCAGTTTTAATATTTCAGGCATGTATCATAGTGTTTTCCATCTGAGTTTGTGTCACAACTGAGAGAATTTGATAAATCTTAAAAAGATAGTATTACTGATTATGATTAAACAGTATTCTTATACTCCCTCTAAAAGAGGGCATGTCGGAAACTCAATTACCCAGATCTATAAACTCCTCAATACTCAATTTTCTTTTATACTTAAAGGCCTATTAGCACTTTGGATGTAGAACTACTTGTGGCTTTATATTGATGTCTTACTGGCAAAATTGACCATATTTACACGAAAAACATTTTAAACATTGCTTTAAAATGTAATTACGCTATGAAGATTGCACAGTACTTTTTCTCTGATAACTACTTTTTCATGAAGAGACAACAAAATTATGAAAGATTGTTACATGTATACATCCAACATTTTTTAAAACTAAATAGATCACAGTTCAATCATTGTTCTATTTGTAAATTTGTTTACTCTATATCTCATTATTGAAGTGCTTATGGGACTTTAATATTCATGACATTGTTTGAAATGACAAATTCTCATTAACATTTTGGCTGTGTGCCAAATATACTGTATAATAGTGTTCCAGTTACATACTGTGTACCAATGTTAGTCACATTAGTTAAGAGAAATTAAATGATTTAAGTACATTGTTTAATACTATGTACACTAATTATATTGAACATGTACAAAAATGTATATTGAAATAAAAATTAATAAAGATTTTGATCAGCTGTCACCTTTGTGGAGTCACCATGGCACAATGGGGGGAATATTTGCCTCAGGATTGGTGGGTGTTGGGTCTGATCCCCTCCAGTGCTATGCAATGGTAGTGTCCTTAGGCAATCCACAATTATTCCACATTGCCGATCTCTCTTCAAGGTGGATTCCAAGTGCTGATAGTTGTCTCTGTAACCCAGCAAAAAGTGCTGACAGTTGTCTCTGTGGTCCAGCAAAAAGTGCTTACAGTTGTTCCAGTGGCCTAGCCAAAGTGCTGATAGTTGTCTCTTTGGCCCAGCAAAAAGTGCTGATAGTTGTCTCTTTGGCCCAGCAAAAAGTGGATAGTTTCTGGGGCGGGCCAGGAAAAAGGGATGACAGTGTTCCAGTGCCTAGCCAAAGTGCTGATAGTTGTCTCTTTGGCCCAGCAAAAAGTGCTGATAGTTGTCTCTTTGGCCCAGCAAAAAGGTGCTGACAGTTGTTTTTGGGGCCAACAAAAAGTGATGCTGTAGTCGCCCAGCAAAAGTGCTGATGCTTTGGCCCAGCAAAAAGTGCTGACAGTTATTTCTGTGGCCCAGCAAAAAGTGATGACAGTTGTTCAGTAGCCCAGCAAAAAGTGCTGACAGTTGTCTCTGTGGCCCAGCAAAATGTGCTGACAGTTGTCTCTGTGGTCCAGTAAAAAAGGCTTATAGCTGTTTCAATGGCCTAGCAAAAAGTGTTTATAGTTGTCTCTGTGGTCCAGAAAAATGTGCAAATTGCTATCTTATTGCAGCCTAGTAAAAAGTGCTGACAGTTGTCTCTGTGACCCAACAAAAGTGCTGACAGTTGTTCCAGTGGCCTAGCCAAAGTGCTGACAGTTGTCTCTGTGACCCAACAAAAAGGTGGCCCAACCAAAAGTGCTTATAGTTGTCTCTGTGGCCCAGCAAAAAGTGCTTACAGTTGTCTCTGTGGCCCAGCGAAACGTGCTGACAGTTGTCTCTGTAGCCCAGCAAAAAGTGCTCACCGCTGCCTCTATGACCCAGCAATAAGTACTTATGGCTGTCTATATGGCCCAGCAAAAAGTGTTTACAGTTATCTCTTTGGCCATGGAAAAAGTGCTGATAGTTGTCTCTGTGGCCCAGCAAAAAGTGCTGACAGTTGTCTCTGTGGCCCAGCAGAAAGTGCTGACAGTTATCTCTGTGGCTCAGCAAAAAGTGCTGACAGTTGTTCAGTAGCCCAGCAAATAGTGCTGACAGTTGTTTCTGTGGCCCAGCAAAAAGTGCTGACAGTTGTCTGTGGTCCAGTAAAAAGTGCTTATAGTTGTTTCAATGGCCTAGCAAAAAGTGCTTATAGTTGTCTCTGTTGTCCTGAAGAATGTGCAAATTGCTGTCTTATTGCAGCCTAGTAAAGAATTATGACAGTTGTCTCTGTGGCCCAGCAAAAAGTGCTGACAGTTGTCTCTGTGGCCCAGCAAAAAGTGCTGACAGTTGTCTCTGTGGCCAAGCAAAAAGTTCTGACAGCTGTCTCTGTGGTACAGCAAAAAGTGCTGACAGCTGTCTCTGTGGTACAGTAAAAAGTGCATATAGTTGTCTCTGTGGCCAAGCGAAAGGTGCTTATAGTTGTCTCTGTGGCCCAGCAAAAAGTGCTTATAGTTGTTTCAGTGGCCTAGCAAAAAGTGCTTATAGTTGTCTCTGTGGCCCTGCAAAAAATGCTTATAGTTGTTTCAGTGGCCTAGCAAAAAGTGCTTATAGTTATCTCTGTGGTCCAGCAAAGAGTGCTCACAGTTGTCTCTGTGGCCCTGCAAAAAGTGTGTATAGTTGTTTCAGTGGCCTAGCAAAAAGTATGGCCAAGCAATAAGTGCTTACAGATGTCTCTGTGGTGCAGCAAAAAAAAATGCTTACAGTTGTCTCTGTGGCCCAGCAAAAAGTGCTTATACATTTGTAGTTGTTTCAGTGGCCTAGCAAAAAGTGCTTATAGTTGTCTCTGTGGCCGGATGAAAAGTCCTGAGAGTTGTCTCTGTGGCCTAGCAAAAAGTGCTTACAGTTGTCCCTGTGGTCCAGCAAAAAGTGCTTACAGTTGTCTCTATGGCCCTGCAAAAAGTCCTTATAGTTGTTTCAGTGGCCTAGCAAAAACTTCTTATAGTTGTCTCTATGGCCGGGTGAAAAGTCCTGACAGTTGTCTCTGTGGCCCAGCAAAAAGTGCTGACAGTTGTCTCTGTGGCCCAGCAAACAGTGCTTACAGTTGACTGTGGCCGAACGAAAAGTGGTGACAGTTGTCTCTGTGGCCCAGCAAAAAGTCCTTACAGCTGTCTCTATGGCCCAGCAATAAATGCTTACACCTGTCTCTATGGCCCAGCAAAAAGTGTCTACAGTTGTCTCTTTGGTCATGGAAAAAGCGCTGACTGTTGTCTCTGTGACCCAGCAAAAAGTGCTGACAGTTGTCTCTCTGGCCCAGCAAAAAGGGCTGACAGGTTTCTCTCTGCCTCGACAAAAAGTTCTGACACTTGTCTCGCTGGCCCTGCATAAAGAGCTGACAATTGTCTCTGTGGCACAGTAAAAAGTGCTGACAGTTGTCTCTGTGGCCTAGCAAAAAGTGCTGACAGTTGTCTCTGTGGCCCAGCAAAAAGTGTTTATAGTTGTTTCAGTGGCCTAGCAAAAAGAAAAGTGCTTATAGTTGTCTCTGTGGCCAAGCAAAAAGTGCTGACTGTTGTCTCTGTGGCCCAGCAAAAAGTGCTTACAGCTTCTCTGTGGCCCAGCAAAAATCGTTTACAATTGTCTCTGTGGCCCAGCAAAAAGTCCTTCTAGTTCTTTCTGTGGTCCAGAAAAATGTACAAATTGCTGTCTTATTGCAGCCTAGTAAAAATGGTGACAGTTGTCTCTGTGACCCAGCAAAAGGTGCTTACAGTTGTCTCACTTGCCCAGCGAAAAAGGGCTGACAGTTGTCTCTGTGGCCCAGCAAAAGTGCTGACAGTTGTCTCTGTGGCCTAAGAAAAACTGCTTACAGAAGTCCTTGTGGCCCAGAAAAAAGTGCTTACAGTTTTCTCTGTGGCCCAGCAAAAAGTCCTTATAGTTGTCTCTGTAGCCCAGCAGAAAGTGCTGACAGTTGTCTCTGTGGCCCAGCAAAAGTGCTTAAAGTTGTCTCTGTGGCCTAGCAAAAAATGCTGACAGTTGTCTCTGTGGCCTTGCAAAAAGTGCTGACAGTTGTCTTTGTGGCTCAGCAAAAAGTGCTGACAGTTGTCTCTGTGGCCCAGCAAAAAGTGCTTATAGTTGTCTCTGTGGCCCAGCAAAAAGTGCGTACAGTTGTCACTGTGGCCCAGCAAAAAGTACGTACAGTTGTCTCTGTGGCTCAGCAAAAAGTGCTAACAGTTGTCTCTGTGGTCCAGCAAAATGTGCAAACTCTTTCTCTGAGGGTCTACAAAAATGCAAACTTATGTCTCTGTGGCCCAGCAAAAAGTGCTGACAGTTGTCTCAGTGTCCCAGCAAAAAGTCCTGACAGTTGTCTCTATGGCCCAGCAAAAAGTGCTGACAGCTGTCTCTGTGGCCCATCAAAAAGTGCTTACAGTTGTCTCTGTGTCCCAGCAAATAGTGCTGATAGTTGTCTCTGTGGCCTTGCAAAAAGTGCTTACAGTTGTCTCTGTGGCCCAGCAAAAAGTGCTTATAGTTGTCTCTGTGGCCCAGCGAAAAGTGCGTGCAGTTGTCTCTGTGGCCCAGCAAAAAGTGCTAACAGTTGTTTTAGTAGCCCAGCATAAAGTGCTTACAGTTGTCTCTGCGGCCCAGCAAAAAGTGCTGACAGTTGTCTCTGTGGCCCAGCAAAAAGTGCTTACAGTTGTCTTTGTGGCCCAGCCAAAAAGTGCGTACAAAGTTGTCTCAGTGGCCCAGCAAAAAGTGCGTACAGTTGTCTGTGTGGCCCTGCAAAAAGTGCAAACAGTTGTCTCTGTGGCCCAGCAAAAAGTGCAAACTCTTTCTCTGAGGCTCTACAAATATGCAAACTTACGTCTCTGTGGCCCAGCAAAAAGTGGTTACAGTTGTCTCAGTGGCCCAGCAAAAAGTGCGGACAGTTGTCTCTATGGCCCAACAAAAAGTGCTGACAGCTGTCTCTGTGGCCCAGCAAAAAGTGCTTTCAGTTGTCTCTGTGTCCCAGCAAAAAGTGCTGATAGTTGTCTCTGTGGCCTTGCAACAAGTGCTTACAGTTGTCTCTGTGGCCCAGCAAAAAGTGCTTATAGTTGTCTCTGTGGCCCAGCCAAAAGTGTGTACAGTTGTCTCTGTGGCCCAGCAAAAAGTGCTTACAGTTGTTTTAGTGGCCCAGCAAAAAGAGCTTACACTTGTCTCTATGGCCCAGTGAAAAGTGCTAACAGTTGTCTCTGTGGCCCAGCAAAAGTGCTGACAGTTGTCTCTGTGGCCTAACAAAAAGTGCTTACAGAAGTCCTTGTGGCCCAGAAAGTGCTTACAGTTTTCTCAATGGCCCAGCAAAAAGTCCTTATAGTTGTCTCTGTAGCCCAGCAGAAAGTGCTGACAGTTGTCTCTGTGGCCCAGCAAAAAGTGCTTAAAGTTGTCTCTGTGGCCCAGCAAAAAATGCTGACAGTTGTCTCTGTGGCCCAGCAAAAAATGCTGACAGTTGTCTTTGTGGCCCAGCAAAAAGTGATGACAGTTGTCTCTGTGGCCAAGCAAAAAGTGCTTATAGTTGTCTCTGTGGCCCAGCAAAAAGTAAGTACAGTTGTCACTGTGGCCCAGCAAAAAGTAAGTACAGTTGTCTCTGTGGCTCAGCAAAAGGTGCAAACTCTTTCTCTGAGGGTCTACAAAAATTCAAACGTATGTCTCTGTGGCCCAGCAAAAAGTGCTGACAGTTGTCTCAGTGTCCCAGCAAAAAGTCCTGACAGTTGTCTCTATGGCCCAGCAAAAAGTGCTGACAGCTGTCTCTGTGGTACAGCAAAAAGTGCTTACAGTTGTCTCTGTGTCCCAGCAAATAGTGCTGATAGTTGTCTCTGTGGCCTTGCAAAAAGTGCTTACAGTTGTCTCTATGGCTCAGCAAAAGGTGCTGACAGTTGTCTCTGTGGCCCAGCAAAAAGTGCTTACAGTTGTTTCAGTGTCCCAGCAAAATGTGCACACTCTTTCTCTGAGGGTCTACAAAAATGTAAACTTTGTCTCTGTGGCCCAGCAAAAAGTGTTTACAGTTGTCTCAGTGGCCCAGCAAAAAGTGCTTTCAGTTGTCTCTGTGGCCTTGCAAAAAGTGTTTACAGTTGTCTCTGTGGCCCAGCAAAAAGTGCGTACAGTTGTCACTGTGGCCAAGCAAAAAGTAAGAACAGTTGTCTCTGTGGCTCAGCAAAATGTGCAAACTCTTTTTCTGAGGGTCTACAAAAATGCAAACGTATGTCTCTGTGGCCCAGCAAAAAGTGCTGACAGTTGTCTCAGTGTCCCAGCAAAAAGTCCTGACAGTTGTCTCTATGGCCCAGCAAAAAGTGCTGACAGCTGTCTCTGTGGTACAGCAAAAAGTGCTTACAATTGTCTCTGTGTCCCAGCAAATAGTGCTGATAGTTGTCTCTGTGGCCTTGCAAAAAGTGCTTATAGTTGTCTCTGTGGCCCAGCAAAAAGTGCTTACAGTTGTTTCAGTGTCCCAGCAAAATGTGCACACTCTTTCTCTGAGGGTCTACAAAAATGTAAACTGTGTCTCTGTGTCCCAGCAAAAAGTGCTTACAGTTGTCTCAGTGGCCCAGCAAAAAGTGCTTTCAGTTGTCTCTGTGGCCTTGCAAAAAGTGCTTACAGTTGTCTCTGTGGCCCATCAAAAAGTGCTGACAGTTGTTTCAGTGGCCTAGCAAATAGTGCTGATAGTTGTCTCTGTGGCCTTGCAAAAAGTGCTTACAGTTGTCTCTGTGGCCCAGCAAAAGTGCTGACAGTTGTTTCAGTGGCCTAGCAAACAGTGCTGATAGTTGTTTCAGTGGCCTAGCAAATAGTGCTGATAGTTGTTTCAGTTGCCTAGCAGAACGTGTTGACAGTCGTCTCTGTGGCTGAGCAAAAAATGCTGACAGTTGTCTCAGTGGCCCTGCAAAAAGTGCTTACAGTTGTCTTTGTGGCCTTGCAAAAAGTGTGTACAGTTGTTTCAGTGGCCCAGCAAAATGTGCAAACTCTTTCTCTGAGGGTCTACAAAAATGTAAACTTATGTCTCTGTGGCCCAGCAAAAAGTGCTGACAGCTGTCTCAGTGGCCCAGCAAAAAGTGCTTTCAGTTGTCTCTGTGACCTTGCAAAAAGTGCTTACAGTTGTCTCTGTGGCCCAGCAAAAAGTGCTGACAGTTGTTTCAGTGGCCTAGCAAATAGTGCTGATAGTTGTCTCTGTGGCCCAGCCAAAAGTGCTAACAGTTGTCTCTGTGGCCCAGCAAAAAGTGCTGACAGTTGTTTCAGTGGCCTAGCAAATAGTGCTGATAGTTGTTTCAGTGGCCTAGCAAATAGTGCTGATAGTTGTTTCAGTTGCCTAGCAAAACGTGTTGACAGTCGTCTCTGTGGCTAAGCAAATAGTGCTTACAGTTGTCTCTATGGCCCTGCAAAAAGTGCTTATAGTTGTTTCAGTGGCCTAGCAAAAAGTGCATAAAGTTGTCTCTGTGGCCCTGCAAAAATGCTTATAGTTGTTTCAGTGACCTAGCAAAAAATGCTTAAAGTTGTCTCTGTGGCCCAGCAAAAATGCTTATAGTTGTTTCAGTGGCCTAGCAAAAACTGCTTATAGTTGTCTCTGTGGTCCAGCAAATAATGCTTACAGTTGTCTCTGTGGCCCAGCAAAAAGTGCTTACAGTTGTCTCTGTGGCCCAGCAAAAAGTACTTATACTTGTCTCTGTGGCCCAGGAAAAAGTGCTTACAGTTGTCTCTGTGGCCCAGCAAAAAGTGCTTATAGTTGTCTCTGTGGCCCAGCAAAAAGTGCGTACAGTTGTCTCTCTGGCTCAGCAAAATGTGCTGATAGTTGTCTCTGTGGCCTTACAAAGTGTGCAAACTCTTTTTCTAAGGGTCTACAAAAATGTAATCTTATGTCTCTGTGGCCCAGCAAAAAGTGCTGACAGTTGTCTCTTTGGCCCAGCAAAAGTACTTATAGTTGTCTCTGTGGCCCAGCAAAAAGTGCTTACAGTTGTCTCTGTGGCCCAGCAAAAAGTGCTTTCAGTTGTCTCTGTACGTGGCCCAGCAAAAGTGCTTACAGTTGTCTCTGTGGCTCAGCAAAAAGTGCTGATAGTTGTCTCTGTGGCCTTACAAAGTGTGCAAACTCTTTCTCTAAGGGTCTACAAAAATGTAATCTTATGTCTCTCTGGTCCAGTAAAATGTGCATATTGCTGTCTCATTGCAGCTTAATAGAAAGTGCTGACTGTTGTCTCTGTGGCCCATCAAAAAGTTTAATTATTTATCTTGACCCTACAACAAATGCACACTGATGTCTCGTTGGCCCCAAAAAAGTGCTAACAGTTTTCTCGGTGACCTAAGAAAAAAGTAAACTGAAGTCTCCGTGCCTCCCTCTCTGCCCCCCTCCCCCCGCCCTTATTTTGAAAATAGAAGTTCATGTTTCTTTAGGTAAAAGTAAGCGTGTGTCCCTTGGCAAAATAAAAAGTACTATGGCTCAACAAAACATTCAAACTTATGTCTCTGTGGCCCAGCTGAATTTGCAGACTGATGCCTCGACAGATAAAAAGTGCAAACTGATACCTCTGTGCAAAATGTGCAAACTCCTGTCTCTATGACCTAGTTAAATGTGCAAACTCCTGTATCTGTGGCCTGGGACGAATGTATACGTTAATATTATTGCTCCAGTTGTGGCCCAGCAAAAAAGTGTAAACTTATGTTTGTGTGACCTAGCAAACTGTGCAAACTACCGTCTTTTTAGCCCAACAAAAGTGCTTACATTTGTCTGTGTGGCCCAGCAATGAGTATAAATTTATGTCTCTGTGACCTAGCTAAAAGTGCAAACTGCTGTCTGTGTTGCCCAGCAAAATGTGCAAACTGCCATATAGTGCACTTTTGACCTAACAAAAGTAGAAGTTTATGTTACTTTGACACAGGAAAAATAATGGCACGGGTTTTCACAACAAGCCATAGACTGAACCTGCAAATTGTGTTTGTCTTTTCCATGGACCTGTATATACATGTATGTAGGTCTTCTGTAGAAATGCGTACTGAGATGTTCCGGTTACTATACGTTTTGGTACAGGTTTTAACGTGGTGCAAAAAAATCAAGATAGACAACTCTGCAGAGGAAAAAATAAATTAAAATGTCAACGCAAATCAGTCCTGTTGATCTTCAGATTTTGAAGAAAAAGGTCTTTGAAGCTGCCAGAGATGGAAGAGCTATAAGTATCTTTGCAATGTTGTGGAATCTTGACCGGGAAATAATTGTTAAGGAGGTAAAGTTAGTTTTTGACAGCTCGGTAGACATATATCCGGATGTGAATAAATTCGGATAAATGTTTTAGATCTATAGGATTTGATATACATATAATGATTAGATTAATTGTCATATGTCGTAAGCGCATCCCTCTTTGTCAAGACAATACCTGTATATTCAATATGTCTGAATCCTTTTGTGACTCTTGCGTTAATTCTTAATTTTGGGTATCATTCATAAAAACATTTTAATTTTTATCCTTGTTTTGTTTTAAATGGCAGCTAGCGAACCGGAATTGGTACCATAGACAAACACATTGTTGAACTGGAATTATTTTTCCTATTCATATTAATCTGATATGTGGATAACAATGGTGTAGATGTTGTTTAATTTGAAAGTCAAACATTGTCATTGGTTTACATTTCTGCTCTCAGATCTATCTATCTATCAATTAATTCTGCCTTAACTCCCGTTTTGAGTATTACTGGCAGGTGTGCGTCAGTGCAAGAATAAAAGATTTAAAAGCAGTGAAAGGAGACTTCACAGTAAAAAAGTGAGAAGGAATATAAGTATGACAGTGTAATTGTGAGGTTGAAATTTTTTTTTAGGTTAAAAGTGGATAAAACATCTGTTCTGTTGACTCAGGGGCGGTGGGAGATCTGGAAGGGTTTAAGACTTTTCTTAAATCCCTCAAGGTCCTTTTGTAAAACAGTAGTTGCAAGTAGGCTATTTATAAGCGTTCCAGTCATTAAGTTACGTGATTTCAATCTTGTAGCACCGGTGTCCTCCATCCAACTTTTGGTACATATATCATACAAAAATGGTGGACAGTGGTTGCCAGTGTTACAAAACAAGATCAAGACACTGTTACCATGGATAAGTAAAACATGTGATTAAAGTAAAAAGAAATTGAGAAAAACTTTTTTACACCATTGATATCTACTTTTCCTTTTGATTGTTTATAGTCCCAGTCGACCCTGGGATATCATCCATGGTGAACTTGCCAAGACCCCTGACAGACACAGGTAGAAGAGAGACAGATGCAAGGGAATCCGGGTACCAGACCCTAGCTCTTTTTTTTAATAGACCCCTTGGTTCTTTTACATGCCCGGTGTTTAGCATTGATACACATGAGACTACCTCTGGGTTTCAAACCAGTTCATCTCTAGATGGGTGAAAAACACTGAAAAGTGTTACTGAAATGTCCAGTGCCCAGGCTGGAATTCGAACTGGGGACCTCTGGATTGATAGTCCAGAGCCTTAGCCACTCAACCACAGCCCCACACTTTTTGACTATCTAAGTGTATGTCTAAGTGTGTGTGCTTCTGTAGGTTAAACGTTTTGTGATGCAGGTCTTCTGATGAGCTCCAAAAGAAATTGAGCTTCAAAAGTACAGTCATGAAACTTTGCAATGAAATGTTAATCAGCATGAGAAATTGTTTTATTTTTGACAGCATTGAGAATAGAGTTATGGTCATTGAGTAAGTAAATAAGGGGCTTCTTGGCCTTGAGTTCTTAAACAGTTCTGAGTACTGAAAAAGGTTTTTAAGGTATGAATCTGGGGTTGCTTTCCCTTGACCAAGACAGAGCAGTGTTATAGCCCTTGAATAACTAAAAAGAAATCTATCATTTTTATAAAACAGGTTTTAGTTGACAGCATAAACCTCGTTATAAGATTGGGCTATGTTACTATGTACTCAGTCAACAAACAGGTGATTCTTGTTTAAAACCTAACTTTAGTTTAGAATGACATACTGTCATGTAACATATACTACACCATATAAGCTTCTAAAGAGACCTAGCTTGTGTTAAGGGCTGCTTTGATAAAATTCTTTCTATCCAGTGCTGTTTCTTCTTTCAATCAATAGTATAAACACCATTAGAAATTGGTCAGGTTTGATTATTGATGATATTTAAAGATAGGACAGGATAATGCATCTTATGCAGAAACTTCAGATAAACGCTTTCAAATCTTGAAAAGTCCTTCTCACCCTTTTTCAGGTACTTGGTAATCTAACAGAGGAGAATGGTCAGATAACCACACCATTGATCATAGCAGCCAGAAATGGTGAAGAGAAGGTTGTACAAGTTCTTCTCAGTAACTTTGATGTTGACATAGAACAGACAGGTAAACATAAGATACTGGTACCAAAGGCCCTTCACTCGGTTAAGATATTTTTCTATTTTTAGCATTCAGTAAAGAGCAAATAAGTGACATTTGGGTTGATATGGTGGTTGTAATCCATGTTGCTGATGTCAGTTCTTAGCAGTTTGCTCAAAAGATGTAACTGAAAGCTGATGAAAGATCTGTCGCTTTGGCATTAGGGTATCTGGGGAATGGGAAGGGCATGTCAGATATGCTTTAAACATGATAATTTTGTATGAGACATGTAAATCTGTTTTCTTGACAAATTTTGATCAACCTTTATCAGAAGTTGTTATTTAGCACAGCATATACACTGGAACAACCTTGTGAAAACAATAATGTGTTAGTTGAAGAGAGGTGTTGTACTAGAGAGATTGATTCCATATAAAATTGACGCAACAGGAAAGAGAATATGTATCTTTTCAGTGAAAATATGGGTCTGTAGCTTAGATGTTTAACTCTCATTCATACAAGTTAATTTTAGATTTTTTTTTTATCTCAGTTTTGGTCAAAAGTTGTATTGCGGTGAAAACTAGACTACTATAATGAGAAAAACAGCCATCTGTGTAAAAACAAATGATAGCAAAATGATACATGATACATGGTACATACTTTCAGCAAAGCCCTAAACTTATATTTGCTCTTAGTTACCATATCATGGGATGTAAGTTATTATCCCCCTGCCTTGGCGGAGGGATATAGTAATAGGCTCCGCCTATGCACCCGTCCGTCCGTCACTTTTTTGTCTGGAGCATTCAGTGGAATTTATTTAAACTTTACACACAGACAGTAGACATTGAGAGAAAGTGCATTGTACAAGGACCTTAACTATAGCTTGTCCTATATTTTGAATTATTTCCCTTTATTGAATTTTCTTGTCCGGGCCATAACTCCTTAAGTACTGAATTGATTCAAATTGCATACAGCCATAGAGGACATTGAGACACAGTGCATTGTCCAAGATCCATAACCGTACCTTACTCTATTTTTTAGTTATCTCCCCTTATTGATTTTTCATATAACACTTTTGTCTGAAAGTATTCAAGGGAATTTGTTTAAACTTTACACACAGACAGAAGACATTGAGAGGAAGTGCAGTGTACAAGGACCTTATCTCTAGCTTGTCCTATTTTTGAATTATCTTCCTTTATTGGATTTTCTTGTCCTGGACATAACTTCTTAAGTACTGAACCGAATTGATTGAAAATGCATACAGTCACAGAGGACATTAAGACCCAGTACAGTGTCCAAGAATCATAACTCAAACTAACCCTGATTTTGAGTTATCTCCCTTTATTGATTTTTCGCATTAAACGTTTGTGCAAAGCATACAATTTTAGATTTTTAGAGTAGAAGTGCTACATTAACACAGAGAAAGTGCAGGTGAATAACCCTCAACACGCTATAATTACTAATATTTTATCAAATTAAAACCTATACCATATCTATTCCTCTCACCTCAAATTTCTTGGTCATAGAAAGAGCACTTGGCGGGTGGATGGCCATGTCTAACATGGCTCTTGTTTATATGATACTGATTGCTTCATCAATTATTGCAGGAACAGTACGGTTTGATGGGTATGCAATTGAAGGGGCTACATCACTGTGGTGTGCTGCAGGAGCGGGTCATTACAACATAATCAAACTGCTGATCGAGCACGGTGCTGATGTGAATCATTCCACCATCACAAACTCTACACCTCTTAGGGCAGCCTGCTTTGATGGGAGATTAGATATTGTCAGATTCCTTCTGGATCACGGAGCTGACCTTTCTATTGCTAATAAATTTAAGAACACTTGCTTGATGATAGCTAGTTATAAGGGACATAAAACTGTTGTTGAAGTTCTGCTGGAGAAAGGGGCACCTGCTGATTCCCGAGCACACTGTGGGGCTACTGCTCTACATTTCTCAGCAGAATGTGGACATTTAGATATTGTTGAAGTTCTTATGAACAGTGGAGCTAGTATTTTGAAGAATGATAAAGGAATGACACCATTGCTTGTTGCAGCTGAATGCGTGCAAGCAGAGGTTGTCGAGTACCTTATCTCATTACCAGGCTGCAGTAAAATAGACAAAATCAACGCACTTGAGTTGCTTGGAGCATCTTTCGCAAATGATAAAGAACAGTACGATATTGAAAAGGCGTATAAATATTTACGAAGGGGTATTGTGGAAAGGTTTAAAGATCCTAACATTGTTGTTGAAAAAGTCTTAGGTGATCCAGTCCCAGCATACAACAGTCAGGTCGAATGTAAGACTTTGCTTGAGATAGACGCAATAAAGACTAACCATGATGCTTTGCACATGGAAGGACTTGCAATCAGAGAGAGGATTCTTGGAAAAGACAACCCAGATGTTCCACATCCAGTTATTTTCCGAGGAGCAGTGTTTGCAGATGGAGCCAGGTTTGGTAAATGTATAGAGCTGTGGCTTCACGCGATGCAACTTAGACAAAACAAGCAAAGGTCAGTATCGAAAGACTTGTTACGGTTTGCACAAGTTTTCTCCCAAATGGTCCATCTTGGGATGAACCCAGACTTCAAATCTGTCAGGGAGGTGTTTGTACGTGGTACAGCAGAGTTGATCTATGACGCAAAACGCACAGAAGAAAACCCGAGTGACTATGATAACCTGCAGGAAATGTATGAGGAAAATGTGCACACTCTGCTGTATCTGATAGTGATTATTCTCAAGCTGAAAGTTCCCGTCGGTGAAAAGGACGATCTGTATAGATGTGTGTACCGGTTCCTTCAACAGAAGCCACAGTTACGCAATGGATACACAGTGTTACATATGGTAACGGACAGTGCTACAATAGTGGATGACTTTCACGTGAATGATATAGTCACGTTTCCAAATGGTCCCTTGTGTAAACTGCTGATTGATTGTGGGGCGGATGCCAACGCACAGGACCAACTTGGAAACACGCCACTACACATTATAGTGCAATACGCAAATCCAATCAGTGATTTTGAAAATTTACACCAATCCATGATCTCCCTGATTAAAGGCGGAGCTCATCTTGACATTTGTAACCGTGACCAGAAGACAGCGATGGACGTTTCAACCACCGGAGTTGCCGAGGTTATAATCAAGACAAACAATACTATATCCCTGAAATGCGTAGCTTCAAAATTGATAAAAAAGCATGGCATTTGTTACAAAGGTCTAGTTCCAGTAGGCCTGGAAGACTTCATAGAATGGCACTAAAATGCCATAAATTAAATTAAGAATAAATTCATTCAGAAAATCGAAAATCAAAATTATCGTTTAACTTGCTGTGATTTAACTACTGCTTAGAAGATACATTGTGATAGGGCCATATATAACTTGTGCTATATAGTATAATATTGAACCGGTAACTTACGTTTATTATGAAATATACATGTAAACAAATTGTGGTGTAAATATTGATTGATGATAAGCTTTATTATACTGTTGATCTGAAAATTTTGTGATATTTTGAATGTTAAGTTATAACTATATAGTAGTACAGTTTGTTTTTATTGCTATATAGTAGTGCTTTAAACTCTGTATATAACCACTCATAGCAAAATTCTGGATATGACAAACAAATTTTCTGGGCCCGATGTTTTTTTCCGTCTTTATTTAATATGGAAATGCTGCATGGATATAACATACTCTGGATATAAAGAAGGAATTTAAACAGTCTGTAGGGGTTCGTTATATACAGTGTTTACTGTATAGTTTGTTTAGATCTTTATATATGTCTGTTTATGGAATGGTAATTTGTGACAATTTTGAATTGTAAAATCAGTCAGGGCATTTGTTATATACTGCAAATGAAACAGTCTCTATAGAATCACAACAGACGTTCCTTGAAACCTAACTTGTATCAAGTTTCACTGCCACATATTCTGTGTTTTGATTCCTATCCTGCAGCTATCAAGTGATTCTGACGTTGTTGCCAGTGCAGATCATGAGGAGTCTGCACATCCATGTAATTAGCTATTCAGTTTGCAAATTTCCCTTGAGGACCCCTTTGAAACAGTTAATGATACTGTCCAAATTGTAGAAATGTACAGACTGGTACTTGAAATTGTAGAAATGTACAGACTGGTACTTAAAATTATAGAAATGTACAGACTGGTACTTAAAATTGTAGAAATGTACAGACTGGTACTTGAAATTGTAGAAATGTACAGACTGGTACTTAAAATTGTAGAAATGTACAGACTGGTACTTGAAATTGTAGAAATGTACAGACTGGTACTTAAAATTGTAGAAATGTACAGACTGGTACTTGAAATTGTAGAAATGTACAGACTGGTACTTAAAATTGTAGAAATGTACAGACTGGTACTTAAAATTATAGAAATGTACAGACTGGTACTTAAAATTATAGAAATGTACAGACTGGTACTTAAAATTGTAGAAATGGAGCTTTCTTCGTCGTCAAACTAAAATGAATTTGTATAAACTATAAACTAAAGCTTTGAAACATTAAAAATCAAACCTGTGGATCAAGACCACTGATGGGAAGTACATCTCTGTTAATAGAAGGACTATATCTAATTGTTTCAACCATAGATGAAAGTACATTGTTTTGTTTCTTGTTAGTCTTTATCCACATGGTGATCTTAATTTGGGGATGGTCTTTTAACACAGATTTGACTATATATGTATTTGTCTCACAGTAAAAAGTCACATACATTAAAAAAGTTTACATGTTTAAAGTCTCAGGAGCACACATACAAGCAGCTTTTATTTTACCTAGAAAGATGTCTTGCTGGCAAAAATGATCTTTATTTGTATCAAATATACTCCTAACTTTGCCTTTTCAATCAATAAAGACTTGTTAGAAATACAGTGCAGTATTTTTTCAAAGATGTTGCAAAAAAATAAGAAAGGCTTTCTGGCAACTCTTTTAATGAAAATTTGACTATGATAAGAAAGAAAAACATATGTCAACATTGTTTTTGAGTGAATAAAACATATCATTATTCTATTAGTAAATTTATGTAACAATATCAGTAAATTCAAAGGTGATCCTGGGACTTTTAAAACATGAAAGACATTTTTAATGAACCAGTTTTACTATGTTATTTATTGTTTTTCTATACATTACAAGTATTTGTTTCTTTAGCTGCATTAACATGGACATGCACATATCTTTGTGTTGGTCCGTAGTTTAGTAGCATTCAGTATTATTTCTATGATTATTATTTGATTGGCAGCTCACAGGTAAATGTTTATGAATTGTGCCATATCATCCATACTTAATTAGTTCAATACTAAATTGGTTAATACTAAATTAGTTTAATACTAAATTAGTTTAATACTCAATTAGTTTAATACTGAATTAGTTTGATACTGAATAAGTTTAATACTGAATTAGTTGTTTCCTACATGTCGGTTGCAACTGATACTTCCTTTGTGACAAGTGTAGATCATGATTTTTTCTGTTTTTATTCTTGCATATCGGACAGGTGAAATATTTCCACCGATTTTTCCCACACAGGAAAACTTGGTTTGTGCCAGACGACTCTTGAACTACTTGTGAGATAATGATTTAACTTTAATGCTTGCACGTCCCAAATGTGGCATCTGAATACATTTGTATGATAATACTTTATTTTGATAAATTCACATTTATAAATCTATTTTAAAGTGCAAGACCGTATGCAAGAAATTGTTTCTTTCATCAGACATTTGGTTAAGATAGAATATCCATCACTTTGGGTAACTGTTTTGCAAGAACTCGACTGAACCTCGTTCCCACCAAAAAAGTTACCCTGGGTTGCAGATATTTAGGTCTGAACCACGTGCTCATGACAGAAACTAATATTCTGTTAGTCAGCCTCCACTGATCATACTTTTGGAGCAATTAATGATGCTTTCTAAATTCTTATAAGAAATTTTCTAAAATGGATTTGCCCATCTCTTTTAGTTTGGACTGTACCATTTGCTTTTCAAAGGGATGGTTAGTAGAAATTTGTTGATTCAATGACAAACAATGCAGATCATGATCAGACTGCATGCTAATCTTTATCTGCACTGGTCACAAATTTTGAATCAGATGCCACCAGAGCAGTTGGAGTTAATTGCATAAGCAATTTTGATTTTGGATGATGGAAAGTCTGTACTAGAAATTGATAAACTATCTACTAACAAATGTTATATGCAGTTTGAATCTAAAATTAATTAGCAATCATATTATTGGAAATCAAATGTTAAGATGTTAATTTTGAAGTCCCGGGAGCACATTGGATGTCAAATTACTTGTAGCCTTTATATTCCCACAGAAAATATCCTTAATGGCAAAATTGGCTATTATTTGTAAGAAAAACATCCCTAGCATTGTTTATAAATAGAAAATATATAGCACATTATTTTTTCAAGGGTCTTGCAAAACAACGAATTTAGTGAGAAACTGACAAATCTATGAAAGAAACGTTTAATGTCGACTTTGTTTAAGAATAAATAAAACACAGTCCTATCATTATTATACCAGTTGATTGATTTTTCATAATTGAGTAGTAAAAGTGATCCTGGGACTTTAATGCTGTGGAAGTATTTGTAAGAAATTGAGAGTGAATTTAGTCAATTTCAAACAGTTTATATCTGAGAATGATTTACTTACCATGAATAAGTTAACATTTACATCACTTAATTTTTGCAGTAATTGTAATAGTTGTGAATATGACAATTTACGTTTTTTAAATTAATTGAGTTTTATAAGTTTTGATTGATTTGTTGATTGTAAACTTAATCCTCACACTTCTGAATTTCTAAAATGGTCTAGTGGTGTTTTTTTTTCTTCTAGAGATAGCCACTTATTGTTCAAAGTGATGAAAAACTACTGGCTGTACAGGGAAAAAGTGCAGATCATGATCTGAATTAAATCATGGTCTGCACTGGTGACAAAAGCAAAATCACTAACTACAAGTAAGGAAAGGGTTAACTATTCAAGGTGGAGCTGCCTTGGTGCAGTGGTAGCGTGTTTGCCTCAGGATCTGGAGGTCACGGGTTCAATGGCCACCAGTGCCCAAGTAGTGGTAGTGTCCTCGGGCAAGACACAGATAATGCAACTTTTCATCTCTCTCTTTGAGGTTGATTCCATCTGGAATGAGTCTCATGAGCAATTAATATAAGTTGTAAGAACTTGTTTTGCAATCAAGAGTACATAAATTAATAAAAAAATATTCAAGGCGTTATAAGAAACTTTAGTTACTGTATAACTCCAGTTGATATCAAAGGAACTGTCAAGGGTTGCTTTTTTGTTTGCATTTCACAAAAAGTTTGTACAACAGATTTTATTAATTGGATCAACTTGAAGCTTCCTGCTTCATCATTATCACTAAATAAGAAATAAAAGCCCTTGGATGTTGTTTGCAAATTTTGTAAATTTTTCAGCTTTAAGTGTCTGTAAGGTTGAGCTATTAGCATCACTCACTGTCTGGTAAACATAGTACATCCGTCCACCATTATCTATAAATGATATCTCTAAAACCACAAAGCCAATGTTGATTAAACTTTGCAGGTAAGTTCCGAACTTGAAGATCTAACAAAGTTGTTCAAAGAACATTCCATGCAGAACACTGGTTACTATGGCAATAAATAAAAAAAGCTTTAAAAATCTTCTTCTCCAAAGAGCTTCAATATTTGACTTAAAGTTGTCTAGTGGCCCTCTACCAAGATTGTTCAAATTATGACTCTGGGACAAAATTGACCATGATTGGGGATAACTTGATTTGATTTTATGTAGACTTGCGTTGGAAACCTTTTAGAAATCTTCTTCTCTGAAACCACAAGACCTAAAGCTTAGATATTTAGCATTAGCATTGCCTAGTGGAGCTATATCACGTTTGCTCAAATCATGACCCCCAGGTCAAACTTGATTTTAGATAGGCTTATACATTTTATAGGAAAAACTTGATTTAACATAGAAATAGAAATCTTTAAACTTGAAATCACAAGGCTTAGAGAGCAGCATCCTTTTAGTGCCAAGGTGAGCTATTGTTACCACTCACTGTTAAGTCATACGTTGTACATCAGTCTATCATTTCCTTCAAACAATATCTCTGAATCCACTGAATCCTTAATACATGAAGCACTTACAAAGTTTTTCAAAGAATTCCATTCCATGCAGAACTCTCATTGCTATGGCAACAAAAGGAAAAACTTAAAAATCTCTGAAACCACAAGGCTGAGGCTTAGATTCTTGGTATGTAGCATTGTTTGGTGGTCCTCTATCAGGTTTGTTCCAAGTATACCGGTGGGGTCATAATTGGCCCAACCTCAGGGGTTACTTGTTTTACATAGACTTATATCAGAAAAGTTTGTATAGGTATGATAGATTTATATAAGGAAATACTTTAAAAGTCTTCTTGCAGTCTTCTGGCCTAAAACCATGAGGCCCTGAGCTTAGAGAGCTATTGTATAGCATGGCCTCGTGGTCCTCTACAAAGACTGTTCATATTATGCTCCTGTGTCAAAACTGCCCACACCCTGGAGTTGAATTTAGTATACCCCCTTTGAAGAAGGTTTGCAGATGTTTGTCCTTCTACCAAGTTTTTATGACTCTCCTCCAAAATTGCTGACATAAAGTACACATGTTTTTACACAAACATGTCTTCATGAAAAGTGTTCTGAAATAAACTGTGAAGGCCTCATGACAAATGTTGTCTGCTCCATAACTCCCAATAATCGGTACGCTAGTCACAATGTGTTTTGGCATACTTTGGTCAAGTTCTCCCCGGTCACCAAGGCTAGATTACCACTGTCTATGCTATATCTTAAAACCCCTTTATTCCCATAACCTGGTGACGATGTTTATGGGCATGATTTTTCGGTCAAATTAATAGAAAAACCATATCGTCCTTAATATTCTGAAGTTATACCCTTGTGACTTTTTCCGAAGCAGCACTTTCAACTTGGAATGGCTTTAACCAATCTTCAGGTCAGTCCGCAAAGTTGTACTGAAAATTATTTATAGCAGGTTTGGGGGGGGCCTTAACCAGGTTTTTATGACCCTTTACTTTTGCCGAAGTAGCACTTTCAACTTGGAATGGTTTTAGATGCCAATCTTCAGGTCAGTCCGCAAAGTTGTACGTTGTAAAATTCTTATTTATAGCTCAGACAAATGTTTACCACATAGTGAGGTGCAAAGCCAGTTATATAACTTAAGTCAAGGTCACAGACATTACGGCGGAAATGGTCTTACCTGCCACCTTGAAGAATTTTGGGCTTGATCATGATTACCCATCAAATGGTAGCAGTATGTTATGGCTGATGAAAGTCGTTAAAATCCTGTCCGCTCTATTGCCCTTTGAGTTTGATGAAATTCAGACAAATGTTTACCACATCAAGATGAGTGCAGAACGCAGTTCCGCGGCTGGCTCCAAGGTCAAGGCGGGGGGGGGGGGGGGGGGGGGGGACAGTGCCTTGAAAACGTCCGCTCTGTAACTCTTCAACCCTTTGAAGAATTTTGATGAAACTAGACAAAGTTTACCACACAAGGCGTGAGACGCTGTCCGGCGGCTAAGGAAGGACGGCTTATGAAAACCGTTTTTTTACTTTTAACTTGATTTGGCAGTTTCAAAAGTCAATCATCTTTGGAGGTAATTTAAAAAAGCATATTGAATATTAGTTCAGTCTACTTTGCTGACATAACAAATTTTTTGAAAACTGGTTTCTTGTCCTGTTTCTGTATAACCTTCTTACGGCGGAATTTTACCTGCTACCGAGAATTATCCCTTTTAGTTTAAAAAAAAAAAAAAAAAATTTTAAAAAAAAAAAATTTTTTTTTTTAAAAAATTTAAAAATAAAAAAAAAATTAAAAAATTTTTTTTAAAAAAAAAATACAAATACAACATTTTTCCTTTTTTACCTGCATTACGTTAATTATCTATATTTACAAAATGTGCTCCATATGACATGCAGATGTTGGGTCTCTTTTAAAACTTAATTCACTCCCATGCCGGAGGTCCTCAACTGTATCAGTCTGTTTAAATATATTCACAAGCTGTGTATTTCAAGGTTATTGAGTTAAGCATCTTTTGGGTATCTTTCTGCATGGTTCTTACAACAGTTACCGGCGAATAATTTTCAAAATAAACTTGAACAGACATTCAAACATATGGATACTTAAGTGGTTAAGTGACGTATTTCCAGTATTTATGTGTCTAATTTTAGCCACTTAGGGAATTTTTTGAGCCACATAAGAGCCAAATAACCTTCGGAATAAATGGAATTTACAATTATGTATTGTGTACTATTGATAAGCCACATAAGTACCCCATTTGTAAGCTCTACTTCAGAAGACTTCTGCTTTGACATCGCCATATTAAATAACCAAATAACGCAACGTTTTCCCGTCCTTTTAAAGGCTTTACAAACTTTAACATCTCCTGACGTTTATGGTATATTAATTTGGCAAATCGGTCAAGTCTTTGCAATCACCCTGTATTTAGAAATTTAAAACGCTTTACCTCTGAAATGGTTTGGAGTATTTGAATAAGACTTCGTAAAAACGTTATAAGGAAATGCAGCCCGTACTCAGCTGCTCTCGGTACAGTTTCTTTTATATCCATGTCTTTACGGAGATATAAAAATGGGTTTTGTATAAACTTGGTATAAATGTCTACTTCTAAAATGAAATGTGGCCCGGATTTTCCCCCTTTAGATTGCTTGCTGAATACTAGAGTTAGGGACCGTAGTACCTTTTTAATTAGCTCACCTGAGCACGAACTCCTCAAGGTAAACTATTAATTGTGATCGCTTGATGTCCGTCATCTGTCTGTCTGTCGTCTGTCCACACTAAACATTGTGTATGTAATTCAGGTTAAATTTTTCACTGGATCTTCGAAACACTTGGCATGATTAAGTGTCTTTATGAAATCTAGGACGAGTTCGAATATGTGTCATCTGGGGTCAAAATCTAGGTAACCAGGTTATATTATTGGAAAACCTTGTGTATGCAATAGAGGCTGCACGTTTCATTGGATCTTCATGAGACTTTGTAAGAATGAGCGCCTTAGTAAACTCTTATCGATATTATTGGTCATCTCGGGTCAAAAACTAGATCAACCAAGTCAAATCATAGGAAAACATTGTCTATGCAATAGAATGCATTTTTCATTGGATATTCGTAAAATTTGACAGAATGAAGGTGTTGATGAATTCTGGGTCGGGGTCGAATATAGATCATATCGGGTCAAAATTAGTTACAAAGTCAAATCATAGAAAAACATTGTCTATGCAATAGAATGCATTTTTCATTTGATCATCGTAAAATTTGACAGAATGAAGGTGTTGATAAATTCTAGGTCGGGGTCGAATATAGGTCATATCTGGTCAAAAACTAGGAAAAGGTCAAATCATAGAAATATCTTGTGTATGCAATAGAGGCTGCATTTTTCATTGGATCTTCGTGAAAGTTTGTCAGAACGAATGTATTGATAAAATCTAGATTGAGTTCAAAAAGGGGTCATATCGGGTCAAACACTATGTAACCAGGTCAGATCGTAGAACAACCTTGTGTTTGCAATGGACGCTGCATCTTTCTTTTGATTTTCGTAAAAAAATGTCAGAATGATTGTCTCATTGGAGTCTCGGTCGAATATGTTTAACCTAGGTTACCGTGGTAAATCAAAGGGAAACCTTATTAACACTCTAGGGGCCAAATTTAACCCCAACCGTCATGAAAATTAGTCAGAGTTATTGTCTAGATGATCTCTAAGCCAGGTTTATAACTGGGTCGCAGGGCGTCAAGAAAAAAAAGGTCTCGAGGTCAAATCAAAGGAAAACTTTGACAACACTATGGAGACCACTTTTGAAACACAATTTGCATGAAAATTGGTGAGGATGTTTGTCTTGATATTTTGAATCTGGGTTACCTGGAGTCACTAACTATGTCACCATGGCAAATAAAAGAAACAGCGCGTGCACATGATAGAGGCCATACTTTGCATTCAGTATCATGAAAATGTATCCGAATATTTGTCAAAATGAGCAATGTCACTCAGGTGAGCTGTGTTACATGTAGAAATTTCAAAGATTCTTATTTTCTGAAATGATCTGAAGTATTTGAATAAAATGTGGTAACGTCTAATTTTGTATATTTTCTATTAAATATGGATATGTTTGTTTGAATACTACACCATGAAATTTTTTTTTGTAATTAAAACCGATGTATCTTTGTTTGATCCCTATCTATATTTAAAAATATTCAAGTTTTTCATGCGCTATTTTGCACGTTGACATTCGCATCCGTCTAACGGATGTGACTTTACGGCCGATGTGTAAATTAAAAGTACGTTGATTTTCTTTTTCCATATTGTAACGTCTAAGAGGTGATACGTCTCTATCACTTTCAGTCAGGTTTCTTGTGGAATTCTAAAGTAAGGACCCATGGTACCTTTTCTTAAATAATCTATTTAGAAGCTTGAAATTCACTCTTAAATAGGTTCTATTTGACACAAATAATCACATAATAATTTGAAAGATGTTGAAATTGGTTTGTTCTACGTAAACTCTGCATAAACTTTAGTAATGATGTCAGAATTTGGTTCAATTTCATACAAATAAAAGAAACCTTGCACCGGTGGATTTAGGTGTTTTTCTTATATTTCCAAAATATGGTCGGAAATGATAGCAAATTTATTGAATTTGTTTGTCTTCGACATTTTGTGTGTCAGTAAGTAAAAACAACTTATCTGTCATGTATTTTATTAAAAAATATCACGATGCTGTAGAGTAACAAAGTATGAAAAAGATAATCTTTGAACATATTAAATAACATATGATATAACATTGGATATATACATTTGCACACGATTATTTCAAACATTGACTCACACCTTTTGCCTTTGAAGAACTTGCTTTTTTGTCTAACTGCTCTATTATGCCAGTGCAACAGTTTTATTTGGACAGATATACGATATAAGGCTCTTTGATTGTTACAAAGTTGAACCAGTTACTTTCCTAGGTTACATTAGATGATTTTTACTTTGAATGAAACTTTAATGTCAATTTTACCAATTCTTTACGTCTTTGTTTTTTCATATAAAATGATCGTGTGCTTTTTTCATTCTTAAAGTTTGTAATGGACAACATACATTCTTAAAATTTGAGCAAAAGAGACAACTACATGTGTAATAGTGTCCTGGGATATATACACATATTATAATGGTACTACAAGAGAAAGTAAGAGCTGTCACAGCACAATGACATCTGCCCCGAAATAAGGCTTTGGCATCGACTTACTTACATATCTTTACATATATGATAGAGGGGCCATAGTTTGTGCACCAAACAACTTCAATATGTTGCAAATTGACCAATCAGTAAAACTTATTGTCAACAGATACGGCTGTGACATATGAAATTTCTGTAATAAATATATATTGGGTCTTCTGATTTGACAAATGTAGCAATGTCATGTAATCAATCTAGCAAACACTAAGCGTGACATTGACCTTGGATCTGAGGACCTTGCATGTTGTGCATGACACACCCTTCCCATGTTTCTCAAACAATCTTTGTTTCATTGATTAGCCATAAACAGTAACACAGCTATGTGGAACGGACGAACAATGTGGTAACCATGCACTTCTCGTCGGGGGGCATAAAATCATGATCAATATATATTTGAACTGTATCTGATTATCAGTTCTTTAGAAAGGCATCGATTGAAATGTATGCTAGAAGCGGCGAAGCTACTGCCAGTAATGACGTAATAACTAAAATGTATGGTAAAGTATTATGTCAATCGGAAATAACTTATTTCTACGGAAAAGGCCGAGTGATGTTCCGATTGGTATTATGTAACGGGTACATGTTGCGCAAAACTTAACGCTATATAGGCACTAGGAAAGATCTAGAGTAATGTAGCTTTCCGTTTTCAAAGAATGGATCCCAATAACGCGTTATTACTTCAAATGACACAAGCGCACATTAAGTGTTATGGAAATACACATTTCTTGAAGTTCCCAATGTTTTGGAATCGAAACATTAGAAGGAATGACTGACGACCAACCATTATCATAAGACCAATAATGGCTAAACTGGCGCAGACTTCCAGGGAAGCCCATTCTCACTGAAACAGTTTTATTTCTCAGTTTCTTGGCTGGTTGGCTGCACATTTATCTACTTATACAACTACTTTGTTTGGTGTATATTTATGTGTCCTTCTATCTATTGTTTTGATCATTATTATAATGTTCATTTGCGTAAAACACACCATCCGGTGGGATCACTTCCGGTAATTCCTGGTATATGTGATCCTCGCCTGCGCTGGTCGGCCTTATATGTTGACTACCTGGCCTAGGGCCTTGACCTGCAGTTGGGCTTACCACATTCCCGCCAATCATACCTTCTAATTTCATTTTGAACTCTTGGCTTAATCCTGAAAAATAACGTAAAACAATGACTTAAAAATGATTGGTAAATATCTTACAATAAAACGATTGGAACCTGGTCCAGTGACACGTTTATAAAAAATACGGTTGGACAGTTTGGTTGGTTTCATTGTCAAACGTTGTGTCATTACTCTGATTATCTTATTCTATGAAAAATCAGAATACATTGAAAATAAAATGTCTGTCAGCACTCCTGGATCTGTCAGACAATTTCAATCAAAATGGAATTTGTAATTGTAGTAGTTAGGTAATGCTTGGCCATTTTATGAAAGCTCAGTGGCTTTTCCTGTGCCACAAATGAACACTGAGGGACCAAAAAAGATGGCGTCAAGAAGACATGATTTGGCTTTAATATGTTAAAGCACAGTAAACTTTTTGAAGTACACGCTTTGCCAATGCTAAAGAATATTTCAATCTCACAACATGACATGGCACTCAGTCCAATATTACAATAACAAACATGATATGGTAACAAAATTGTTGAATCTTACAATCATTAAAAATCAATTTTCAGCTGTTACAGACCTTACAGCTCAATTTTGCAACAGAATGACATGAATATGCCACAAAAGTAATTCAATTTTCAATAGAATGACATGTATATGCCACAAACGTAATTCAATTTCAATAGAATGACATGAATATGCCACAAACGTAATTCAATTTTACAACAAAATGACATGACTATGCCACAAAAGTAATTCAATTTTACAACCGAATGACATGAATATACCATAAATGTAATTCAATTATACAACAGAATGACATGAATATGCCATAAAAGTAATTCAATTTTACAAGTACAATAAAACGGCTCATACAGGATCATTCAATCTTACCGAATAACACGATATATAATAGGATAGTTCATTATAACAAAAAGTCGATCTTTACATCTTTGCAATATGTAAATGTAAAAAATAAAGTTACCTGCCATTCAATAAAATGACCTACAATAATATTGTACATATTTTGGGCAATATATGCTTACATGCACATATTGCATCACTCGGTTACATATAGCGTGTAATGTGTTGTAATAGTAATTGATTTATTTGTTAATGATCTACCTTGTATATTTATTCAAATTTTGAAATATTCATGATATCCCTAAATGATATTTCAACAGAATAAAATACATGTTCAATAAGTCGTTAACACTATCCTTGAAATAATAACGGGTTGCAACTTTTCGCACTTCCGAGCTTTCTGTTTATTGGACAACAATATGTCCGATTTATTGAACATTGAATGAATATTGTAGGTTATTGAATCGATATTACGAAACTATTGTTTGCGTACACTTGTTTTCTATTAAACAAATAGTCTGACTCAAGAAAGACTTACGATCATATGTACTTTAACAATACAGTGTGGCCTTGACCTTTGGTGCCTTAGGTACGGACTGGACGAAGAAACCAAATGAAAATAGGTAACTATAAATGGCCTGCTATTAAGACGTAAAAGAAACGAGCAAAAAATATTTTAATATGAAAAAGTTAAGCTTACTTTATATAATTCGAATTGAAAAACTCCTAACTCCTTTTTGGATCGATTGAATTTATTCAATCGTATCCAAAGTTAACAGAGTATTTCAGACCCTTACGGCCGAACTCTTAACACAATTTTTTGTCGAATACGACCGAAAAGTAGTTCTATATTACTGTCCTCTGTTTTAAAAATTATATAGTAACAAATCTAAATAATATCAAAACATTACAGAATAGCATAATATTATTGTTGTTTTTCTGATAATCTGTAACTTAAATCAACGAGGTATCTGTTTCTTTTTAAATTTTTTTTTTTTTTGTTTTTTTTTTTTTTGGGGGGGGAAAGGAAAAAAAGGTGTGAGAAATATGTATTTCTACAAAAAATAAAATAAATTGTTTTTTTGTGGGGGGGGTTTTCTGCGGTTTTAGTTTAGTTTAAACATATTTTATTCCCAAATATATACAATTGTACATACAGATTAACAGATACATAATTGTACAAAGAGAAAAAGGATGAGAATGAAAGACAATACTGTCTACTGCGGTTTTGACGCACTCATTTTGTCAATGACGCAACAGAAATAGCAAAGAGCGTTTTCTATGGCGCAATTAAAATGTGTATGATCAAATTACTACAAAAACAACATTTCAAAACCTCTCAAAACGCTTCGAAATGCAAGATTAATTGTTGATAAAATACGCTTCCGGTATGGGATATGTCTAGTTTTGACCCTATTGCGTCGTCGTTGTCGTCTGATTTCGGATCGACCCGCATTTTGTACCATTGCGTTTTTGTGTGTGTTGATTCCTATGATACCGTCATCATAGATCGTAGACGCACAACAAGAGATGGTCGACGAAACTTAATAGGGGAAACGAAAACGTCTTTCTGAGTGATTTTAATGATCATTTTGTAGTCATTTCGATCAGACTATCAGTATTGAAAGGGGTTTAAGTGTGCCAAATAATATCCAAGTTTAATGTCTATGTTTGAATGTACTTATGAAAAATTCGCTTTGTGGACAAATTTGACTTTTGAGATGCAGTGACAAAATGGAAAGCATCCAAAGAGAAACACCTGTTGTCTTGCCAACCCTTTGATTACCCACCATTTTGTGATGTATCACATGCAGTTTTACAGAAGAAAACTGAATGAAACTTCTTTAACACATAGTCATGCCTTTTATTTTTTTACAATAAAGGGTATGACCCTCGGAGTTTCTAAATGACCCCCAAATTCTGATACAGGGTCTTCCACCTCCATGAAAGCCGGAAGTTGCAATATGACCTAAGCTGTTGGGTGCGACGTTAAATCCGAATTAATTCGCACAATACAATCAACCTTATGGGCATATCCCATAACTTTTGAATGACATTTAAAGTTGTTCAAACCATAAATTTTCAGTTCAGTTTTGTCAAAAACCATTCCTCAGTTACGATTCACAGCTTAATACTTCATACGGTAGTTGAACATAGTCACTAAATGACATAATGTAAGCACATGGGTTCCTATCTCAAAAGTAAAGTTTACACAAATGGTGAAAGGTCAAAATTTGTGGACAGTTGTGTCTCCAGTTTATAACTTTACTCGTGCAAGGGTTGTCCTGATATTCACACATGTATGTGTAGCAGCCTATAGTATGTATGTCCTGATATTTACACATGTATGTGTGCAGACTGTGTTGTTCAGAGAAAACGATCCTCCAGCACTTTCAGTCCTTTGATTTAATACTTATAAGTAGATGCGAGAACCCATTCATGGTATTAGTAATGATACTGTTACGGAATCTAGAGAGGAACAGACTGTAACTGTGAAAAAAGATCAAAGCTGTGCAAATACAGCAATAAGACGTGATTTAACTTATGTTACATGAGCTTAAACGAATAGCGAGAAAGTGTTCAGTTAGTGAAAAGAATGTGTCGGGCTGTATTAGCAGCAACACATAACGTTACTAAATGGTCGATTTGAATTGACCGTGTTTGTGTTCCGGAACCTTGTGTTACAAAACTCGGACGAAACAGATCAATATCTATTTATTTATTCGATGGGAATTTTTCTTAACTTTAAAACGGCATCCAGACAATAAAAAACAATAAAATGTAAACGATTGTAAAGTGTATGTTTGACGGTTACAACAACAATACACAGCGGACAGTGCGTTCAGTCAAACTTATTTGTTGTTAACATTTATTGTACACTCAAGTTCTTGTTACCTTTTACAACTATATGTAAAATGCTTCTTGGAGTTCCACTCATTACTTTATCGGACCGGGCTAATTAAAATTCTGATCAGATAAAGTACCTGCATGTGGTCTTGGCAGTATTTTTTATGAAATTACCAATTGTGCTGAAGACAAGTAAGAAATACATAGCTAATTGATAAACAACCATAAAGCATGTTAATCCTGAAGATTTAACCGTTTTGAAACGAGCAGACAAATACCAAGAGAACTTAGAATGGAAACCATATGCATCAACAAGGTATAAAACGGACATGAACTAGACCATTTCCACCACCGTTTACGTACAAATACGGTCTGGGAAAACAGATATGAAATCATGTATGCGCTGCGTCTTGATCATTATTGCATTATGTTATAGCGGAAAAGCATGACTTTTTCAAAAGCTTTTACATTAAAACTTAACCTAAACCCGCCATGACTGGACGTTAGCTCTATTAGCTTAGTTGTCCTCAAATAAAAGAATAATGAATAAACTTGGAGGGTCCTCTTTTACCTAACCAAAAATATTTTACTAGATCTAGCATTGAAAGTCGGGTTCTTAAACTTGATTTCATAGGCTAAGATATATCAAAATCCTGGACGAAAAGCTCGGTATACGGTGTTAGTACGTAATGGCATGGATAGATAGGCGCACCAACGGAGAGGAATATTTCTTGAAGGCGGTGACAAAAAACAGAGAATTTATGCAGTAATGTGAATCCAAGCACTAGTTTATACTTACTTCCCGCCTCAGTGACTGTGAAGGTAACATTAAAACTAAGTAAGTCCATTAATTTTACATTTATAATATACATTCATTGACCCCTGATGCATTGAAAATGTTAAACTTTGAACTTCATCAAGGAATATCAATATTGACAGAGGCAACATGGGTTAATAAAATACATTTTTATAGTTTGTATAATAATAACATTAACTTATTATGAATGTCTGTTCTTGTATATGGCAAGACTTTACTTTTTATCTTGTATGAGGTGAGACTCTAATGAACCACCTTATTTTGATTTTGCGGCGAATAAGGTGTCTTTAACACTGTTATCAGTTTTCTTAAACTAAGAATGCATACTGCCAGGTACTTTTCCTACAGCATTTCGAGGGCTCAGCGCACTTTACTGGGTTTATAGGTACATTGTATGAGCTTTTTAGTCTTGAAGGGGCGTCTATGGCCGACCACAGCATTTCTCCCATTATGACATTAAACTTTTGAATTTATTGTCTAAAAGGAGATTTTTTGGTAGGAGGTGCCACCCTTCTACTTTCCAAACGATTTTAATTTTGCGTGCCAAATGAAAGATAGAGCTGCGGCAAATTCTGCCAAGATAGCTACAACGTAAAACAGTCGTAAGTTATATCAAATAAAGAAGGACTTACGACTGTTTTGCGTTGAACCCTCGATTAAATCTACTATAGTCAATTGCTCACTAATTTCTGTGCTTTTGCAACAAATTGTTTTAATTCAGCTGCTGTCTCACAGTGCATTTAGTGTATTTGAAACTGAACCATGGTGTCAATAAGTCTTGATACTAAAACGACGACCAGGTGCCAGTTGTTCGAAACCCGTGACATATATTAATGCCGGTTTTGAAAGAGCTTTTAGCCTGTACTTTCTTGAAGATTCTTGAATGCTTTCAAAATGTAGAAATACAAAATCTTTATGTTTAATCAACTTTAGCTCAACGGCAAGTTGAAGTTTTAAATAATTAGGTTCAGAAAAATTTATGTGTATGATTAAACAACATACACAACACCAATACAACACGATCGCATACACAAACTAAGCTACAAACTAGTATCTAGCAGGCATTTAGTTATTGAGCATATCTGTGCAAAGTAACTATGACTCTCTAAAGACCATAGCTCGTTGCCGCAAAGCAGTTTAATAAAAATCCTAATAATGCATTTCAAACAATTAATGTTCATATAGTAAACGTATAATGCAAAACATTGCTTCACTGTTATAAATGTGATGTGATATGTTATGTCGAGTCCGCCTGTTAAAAAACAAGTATTGCTTAAAGGTCTATACATGTAATTACTAGGACCAAATCGAATTTTCTTTTAAATCTGGAATTGTAGCGGGCGTATTCTAAGATGGAAAAATATGACATACTGCATCGAATGTGACCATATTGTGTTGAAAATTTGACTTTAACAAAATAATTAATAAATTATATTTTGCCTTTTCAAAAACGAAAGTTGGTTTTCCAGTTTTCAAATATCTTCGTAATTTTCCAGATGTCTCCCAGGAAGTGACTGTAAATAGGTTGTACATGAATAAGCATGCCTTTTTTAAATTATAGTTGAAAGAACTTTACTTCCAATGATGTGCAACATATATCTCTGACTGTTTACAACATGCAATAAAGCGAAAGTCAATTTAAGAAAATACAAAAACATTCACTCGTTTTTCTGCAGCAGCATTTCAAACAGGGAAATACACCACAGCTATTGTAAAGTTTCAGAAGCCAGTTGCAAACTGTATTTCCCTGTTACAATTCCAGATTTAAAAGGAAATTTGATTTGGTCTTAGTAATGGACCTTTAAATGTACATTTAGTGATTTTTCAGGAGTTGTATTAGCAGGGTGCTGCATCAAACATTTATTTTGCCTTCCTCCTGCTGCCATTTTAAACCCAATCTGGTCTGTCACATCCAACAGATGGTACAGACATATTTTGTTTTAAATTTCGAAAGATTTCCCCATATATTACTATAATATAAATTGTTTCTGCAAAGTTTAAATATTAAAGGACATGACACGGTCCCTTTTTTGAGGGAATGACTTTGAAATTAAACTTACGATGCGCTATGAATAGGAGTGTGGCGATGAACACACATCAGTAGATTGCTAAAGACATTTTACGCAAACAGCTATACATAGAAGCACTGAGCAAACTTTAACGGTCTGTGAAAGCTCCAAAGAACTAGGTTCAGAAAATATTCTGAGTATGACACATATCACTGCAACACGGTCGTATATAAAAATTAAGTGTAATCATATCTGACGTCAATTAAAATGTGCAAGGAAGGCAAATACATGTAGTCGGAAATAACCAAGTACCGGGTATGTAAATTAGCCTACGCATGTTATTCATAATCATGAAAATTGTCAATATTAATTTAAACCCATGGATGGTATTACAGTGTCATGGTTATGCTAAACTCTATATTTAATTACCGAGGTCATCTTTTTCTCGCTAATTTGCCTAAAAGTCGATTGTACAATGGTGCCGACAGTATCAATATCTAATTTGAGACACCAGACACTGGCAAATGGTGGCGATTGGGAACAATCTAATCATAATGTGCTTTTTCACGTTTTTCATGCTACAATTTTAAATGTAAAAGATGTGATAATGAAAATATAAATTACATTTCTTTTGTTTCTCGGAACGACACACACTGTGTTTGGACACCAGGGACTTTTAGAGTATTTATGTTTATATACGGGTTTATATACGGCTATTACAATATGTGTACATGTTATCTTTCACCATTGTAACAATATTAGACAAGCAGATATAATGTTTTAGGATTTATAACTACAATGTATACTGGTGGTGCCCTCTAAACTGTACCTTCAAACTGCGTTACAGGAATAGCGGGTTCGGTTTGACGACGAGACGTCATGCGGTTATTTTCAGGATTTGGAAAAGACACTTGTCTTTTTTGTTGGAATTGGACCTTTCTCTCAGCTAAAACAATAACTTAAAATGTTAATATGATTTCACTGAATAATTGCTATATACGTACATGCATATACATGACTGCTTAAATCACATCAAACCAATGTTTGAATGATGCATGCCATTACTACATTAGTTTGAAGTGATTTCGTAGACAACTGTATGCATATAGTACGTTCCCTATATTATGGCAACAAGTAGCGTACGCAACGTGCAACACTAGTTTTTGAGCAGAAAACAGTTTCTTTGTGAACATGTTTACGCGCCGAACATGATTAAACAATCAACTGCAAATATGTACAAACTGTTTCAAACTTTTTCTGTTCAGATGAATCATACGTCAATAATACGTCATTTCCAGCAACAAGTTCAGAATGTAAGGCTCTCTTGCCCGTGTCTCGATCCTATTCAAAATATGCACTGTGTTCAAAAACAATGCACTCATTGCGTACACCAACTGCTGCACTTATAACCTTACCCGTCTGTTGATCGCCCGGTACAGCTGTGTCATCATAGAGGTCATCCTCCTCATTTTGGTGTCTTTGTCTATTGTCATGCGTCACTTCCGGTGTTCTCGTTTGATTTGTCATACTCTGTTGAGACTGAGACCTTCCCACTGCTAACAGGGACCCGTTATTAGTTTCAGGATTGATAATCATGGACTGCGAAGACTTAATATGCATTTTGTTAGTTGTGTTAGTATTTGGCGCTGCGTTGCTAGAGCTAGTATGTCGTAAATCATCTGACAGGTAATCATAAAGGTCGTCCAGTTCATCCATGGTCTCTGACACCCCGCTTGAGACTGACCATCGAACTGGCAATGAACTTCTAGCACGGCCTTCAAATAATGTTAGTAGGTTAGTAAATTAGTAATTGCAACTTTATTGTCAGCGATGTTGCTGGGTGAAATGGTCGTATTGCTATAAATTATATTAAACAATGACAAAAGCTTATAAAAGTGATCAAAATCTATCGACAATAGCTATACATGTGTATTACTGTTATCTATCTACAATGTAGTCTTCATAACGACGGAATGATAAACAAACCTAATGATATAGACACAACATACATATATGCTTTTTGTAATAGGCTCGAAATCCAGAGAGTCCAAAACTATACTGGTACAAACATTATTTACCTGTGTAAAACACGTATTTGTAGAAATTATTGTTTGATAGACCGAATTTGTTACAAAGCCTTTGACGTATTTATGGCTATGTTTTAAATTTTGATTTGGATAATTGTATCGTACGCAATAATTGTAGCTTACTTGTGAGCAGAATTCGATAATAATTCAAACTTTCAATCTTGACATAGTTTATGCCTAACTTGTAAAATGTAACTGCCTTTCTGAAATCTAGCCTATTATTTTTGTGACATATCAGCTCATGTAGTTAACATATTGAAGAACAAATGAAGCTCTAATGACACATGAAACCATTACTCTTTATGTGTTTTAGACTTGCCACTTTTTGTAGATTTGTTTTAGAAGTTGATAAAAAGGGTTAAAAATATATAGTCAACTTCACCACAGCTAACTTCAAAATGTTTAACAGACATGGGATGACCGCCATTTTTAAGTTTGAGAGAATTGTCAAGTAGAAACGCCATGCGTAATTAATTTTAATGTATTTTACTTACTACTATTTTTCATTTGCACTACAATGTATTTTTTCCAGACCTTTTGAATTCGCTTTTAAGTTATGTAACTTTTCAAAGTGACTTGTTTAGACTGAAATTACTCTAAATGTTAAACCATTGTTTAAAAACATTGTGTCAGCACCTATAAATGCAACCTGATTCCATTAATACATCAATACAGGGTTAGCCCTTTGTTTGTTTGAGATTACTTTACTTCAGTTAAAATTAATTTAATAAACTTAACAGTTTAATATATTCGCTTTTACTGTCCGTATTAAATAATTGTTCCATTTCAAGGAAGTATTATCAATGATTTTCACTCCTCGAAAAGTATTCAAGACTATTACCAAAATGACAACAATATTTGAATCTGTATACACATTTTAGTGCCTATTGAATATAGTGCAGAAAATCCATGAAAATCTTCTTCAGCTTTCGAAGCATTCTTAGTGCTTTGAGCATATTTCATGACCGCTAGTAAGTGGTTATATGACCAATTTGAACAGTAACATAACTCTCAGATTTTAAAACATAGTATCGATCAAATCGAGGCTTTTTGTTTCTAAACAAATTGTACTACTTGATTGCTAAATATGACACCAACTTCACCATACAAGGGCGTTTAGGTATGGGAATAGACCCTGTACGTATGAATAATGACTATATAACCGTACAAAGAAATCATCTATGAAACCGCAAGTTTTTTTTTAAATTCTGGTGATGTAAGTGCAAAATTAATTACCCTGTTTCGAAGAGGCTGACGACATATTTGAACCAGATTCGAATTTGCTCCTTATCGTTGACACTCCTCCTAGCGTTTTATCATCAACACCTGCCTCTGGTTCTTCGGGTTTAACACTTGTTTGTTTGACAACGTCTGGTTTTTTAATTTGATTAGATACATTTGTATTCTGTTTTGGAGTGTTCCATGTCGGAAAATTCTTTGGTGAATCTGGAGACCGCACGTTTCTAAGTTGGTTTTCACTTACTGATTTGGTCACATTTTGTCTCGTTTGAGAAGTATTTGATAAGCCTGAGCCAGTTGAAGAACTGTTTCTAAGTTTAACTGACATTGCTGGGGAACTTGTTGAACTTTTGATCCCAACGGATGATGCGGTGGATATGGAATTTCGTGTGTTAGATGCTGAAGCTGGAGATGACACAGAATGATTATGAAAATAAACTAACTAAAACGGAATAAGCAAGAAATGCAAAAATACGCAAAAGGTTTAATATAAGCAAATGATATAAAAATCGATGGCCAAGATGGCCCTAAACCGCTCACCTTACAACCATTAGCTATAATACAAGGTCAACAATCACATCACAAGAAGGGTCAGTTTTGACCTGGGGGTCATGATTTTACCATTATTCATAGAAAACTACTGCATAATGCTACATGCCGAATATCTAAGCTCTGTGTAACCTTGTGGTTTTAGACAAGAAGATGTTTGAGGTTTTCGTTACATGAGCCTATGTGAAATCAAGTGAACACTCCCGGGCATAGAAGCTCACTCAACCATGCTACCTGCTAAATATCTTAGCACCACATGTGGTTTAAGAGAAGACTTTTAAAGATATCCTATATAAATCTATGTAAAGGTTCTGCAAGGAATGACATTCTTTAAACATCTTTTATAGAGCTTCATGCAAAGTACATCCCTACCAAGTTTATCAACATTGGCTCAGTGGTTACAGAAGAGATGTCGTTTGAAGGAAATGGTGACGGACGGGCGACATACGACGGGCGCCGGACGGTGAGTGGTTCTAATGGCTCGCCCTGTCACTTTGTGTTCGGTGAGCTTATAAGCAAATAAAAACACTCGCAAATACTTTAACAGACATAAATTGTAGAGCAACCTGATTCAAAAGAATTATTACTCTTGCATTGGTTGTCATTTCAGATATGTAACGATATATTTTTAAGCTGAATGTGCAACGTCATTTAATCACGTCAATCATTACTGTTACAAATACAGTAAAATACCACGTTAGCAAACAAATGTCACTGACATTCTTGATCGTGTTACGAGGCTAAACACTTCACTATTAATTCATGTTAAAAATCGAGCAGTCCGTGATAATTGGCAAGAATGTTTTTTAGTGGTATTACCTTTCAAATTGACCGTCACAATTTTAAACTAAATTAGTTCTAATTTATACTCTTTTGAAAAATGAAAATTATCAATCTTATAGTAAAGTATATTTATGTACAACACATTAATTTGTATTGACTATAGCTTGATTGTCCAAGTCAAAAAATGCTAATCCAGTTTATGTAAGGTTTCTTTTCATTTTTTTCTGAAAAGAAGAAACAACTCGATACAAGTCATTTGCACATACTTTCGAAGCATTTAATGGCTATCTACCATCTAACTTGAATAAAATTCAACGAACTTTTCGAAGAGCAGCATAACTTCATTTATTTTGTTAAAATACAAAATGCAAAGCTTTTTAAAAGATGTATTACGATGAAATATTATTGTTTACAAACCAACGGGATCCCTAGGTGCAGGGGGAGCTACTGGTAAAGCATCAAGATCAGGGTCCACACGCACTAGTACAAGAAGAAAAGCAGAAAACAAGCGAGTTAAAGAAATTCACAAACATATTTAAGTTAAAGAAAAACACACATCCATTTTTTCCTTAAGAAATGCTATCAGCAAAGCATATAGAATATAAATCTACAGTGCCACCTCTCAGGAACAAACACCCTTGGGATCACATAAATGTGTTTGTTGTAGAGGGGTGTTATTCTGGAAAGGTCGATTCCTTATGTAATTGACACACCGGGGAAGTAAATATGTGTCTTTCTATGAAGGTAATTGTTATGGAAAGGGTTAGGCTGTACATAAAATATAAAATATAATCTACACCTTTGCCCTGACAAATTCGCTTAAAGTAAAAACAAACAAGTCTATTAAAAAAAGTAATAATATAGTGTTATTACAATCTTTCGATACGTAAACTAACTACCAATAGCGTATCTTATAAACATCTTGTTTTGTATCGAACTTTAAGAAAAAAAGAGAACTACTAAAGAAAAACGACACAAGTAAACAATGACCCTGTGCAATTTCTAACAGATAAAGTAAACGAATTCGGTATAATTGGACAGTTCCAGCCACTTGTTCCCACATACTGATCTATGCACGAAACCAGTTAAGGGTTTATTTCTACAACACTTGTGAAATTACCTGCATTTGCATTCACATTTACATAAGAGCGCGGTCTCTCAGGTAGGTGTGGAGTAGGTGGTGCTGGCGGCGGTGCAGGACATTGGGTAACTGAAATCACAGAAGAATGTGTTGGCCATTGTCTATTGCAAAATTAAGTTCTATAAAAAAACAAATATGCCAAGTATGGCAATCATTGGGACACTTTAACCGTATCATGTTTTCCTAACATGCCTTACAATTTCTTGGCAAACACTGACTTTTATAGATATAAATATAATTAGATATAATAGAAGACATATCGGTTTCTGGTAAGTAATCGAGCACATGGACACGGAATCTGTTTAACCCAAAATAGTGCCTAGTATGTTTGATGATAGATAACGGTGAATATTTTTTTCAAAGCAGCGTCGGGATAAACTGCAATTTTGGCAGAGTGTGGACGGTACGAAAATTGTCATATCTAAATTACTAAATTAAATACGTCATCTGTGTCGTATGTTACCATCCGTTTCAAGCTTTGTAAAATTGTTGAAGGGCTAAACATTTCATAATATCTAGAAGTCTATTTCTATTTGTGGTCATGAGCACCATCATCACAGTTTGTACTACTTGTTTTGGATATTTAAAAGATGTTTCCGAAAATGTATAGATTTACATGATTTCTATACATACACATATAACCTTTTGACTGTTTAGAGAACAAAATACGTGAAGGTTGATAGTGATAGTTATTTTAAACTAATTTGCATGAACTAAAATAAGTGCCTCGCTTTACGTAAATGGGTCCGGGGATACGAAAAAAAAATGCTAGTTAACATAAGCATATTCAAAACGAGCACACATCTGATGCTATTGCTGAGTTAATCGTTATACCGTTATCTCGGGATGCTGTTAACTAAGCGCAGCTCCATTCAATAGATTAGTGTATTCACATACAGCAAGAGGTCAAAGTAAAAACCGAAATTGCAAGCAAATTGTATCAACTTTTTTGTTATATATATATATACAAACGAAGATATGCCCTAGAAGGAACTTTTGGTGCATGTAAGCAAATTGTTTTCTTGTTTCTATGGAACGCCATAGCTGCCTTCTGATGACTTTTATCATTTCGTTCTGTAGATTAGCCATAATGCTCTGTAGTTACGTCATTTCGTTCTGTGCATTTGTCCTTGTGCTCTGTAGTAACAACAATTTGTTTTGTGCATTTGTCAATTTGTTTTGTGCATTTGTCATTATGCTCTGTAGTTATAACATTTCGTTCTGTGCATTTGTGATTATGCTCTGTAGTTATAACATTCCATTCTGTGCATATGTCATAATGCTCTGTAGTAAAATCATTTCGTTCTGTGCATTTGTCATTATGTTCTGTAGTTACAACATTTCGTTCTGTACATATGTCATTATGCTCAGTAGTAAAATCATTTATCATTATGTTCAGTAGTTATAACATTCCGTTCTGTACATATGTCATTATGCTCTGTAGTTATAACATTTCGTTCTGTACATATGGCAAGCCGTAGTTAAGTCATTTCGTTCGTGCATTGCATTACTTTTAGTTAAGTCATTTCGTTTTGTACACATGTCATTATGCCTAGAAACATTTCGTTCTTACATATGCATTATGCCTGTAGAAAACATTCGTCGTGCATTTGCATATGCTCTGTAGTATAACATTTCGTTCTGTACATATGTCATTATATTCTGTAGTTAAGTCATTTCGTTCTGTACATATGTCAGTATGCTCTGTAGTTACAACATTTCGTTCTGTACATATGTCATTATGCTTTGTAGTAAAATCATTTCGTTCTGTGCATTGTCATTATGCTCTGTAGTTATAACATTTCGTTCCGTGCATTGGTCATTATGTTCTGTAGTTATAACATTTCGTTTTGTACATATGTCATTATATTCTGTAGTTAAGTCATTTCGTTCTGTACATATGTCATTATGCTCTGTAGTTATAACATTTCGTTCTGTACATATGTCATTATGCTCTGTAGTAAAATCATTTCGTTCTGTGCATTTGTCATTATGTTCTGTAGTTATAACATTTTGTTAGGTACATATGTCATTATGCTCTGTAGTTATAACATTTCGTTCTGTACATATGTCATTATGTTCTGTAGTTATAACATTTCGTTCTGTACATATGTCATTATGCTATGTAGTAAAATCATTTCGTTCTGTGCATTTGTCATTATGCTCTGTAGTGAATATATCGTTCTGTACAAATGTCAATATGCTCTGTAGTTATAACATTTCGTTCTGTACATATGTCATTATATTCTGTAGTTAAGTCATTTCGTTCTGTGCATATGTCATTATGCTCTGTAGTTAAAACATTTCGTTTTGTGCATTTGTCATTATGTTATGTAGTTAAGTCATTTCGTTCTGTGCATTTGTCATTATGCTCTGTAGTTAAAACATTGAAGGTGAAACAATGACATTTAATTATTTTCCTTGATTTCTCTGTATTCTTTTTATTGGAAAAACCTTAATCAGTATTACAATTACTGACAAACGCCATAGGGAAGACATATGCTTTTGTTATAAAAACAACCATCTAGTTTGTGTTTTGAGCATCTTTCTTAACCAATTTTCAAAAGGTATTTTAAATTAAATAAGGAATATATTTCTGTATTTCAACTCCTGCTATTTTTGTCCCATTTTTTGAAATCTATTGTAAACTTTTATTTTCCCATATAGTATACTACAATTACTGCCGTTTCATGGAAATTGGGTATTCAAGGCCTAAGTTATTCCGAAGTTCACTAACTCCAGCCAAATTCTCTGAGCACTCGCGTTTAAAGCTGAAATGAATACGTCATCCGGTGTCATCTGTTAAAGATCACAGCAAATATATCCACATAACGTAAAGAAGTTAGTGCGTGCACTACCGAACATAATGACAAATGTACAGCACGAAATGTTATAACTACAGGGCATAATGACAAATAATTTTACTACAGAGCATAATGAAATATGTACAGAACCAAATGTTATAACTACAGAACATAATGACAAATGCACAGAACGAAATGATTTTACTACAGAGCATAATGACATATGCACAGAACGGAATGTTATAACTACAGAGCATAATGACAAATGCACAGAACGAAATGACTTAACTATAGAACATAATGACAAATGCACAGAACGAAATTATAAAAGTCATCAGAAGGCAGCTATGGCGTTCCATATGTTTCCGTGTCGAATCATTGTGTCAACTTAGTAAGTAATTAGGTCTGTGATCTAAACATAATACAAGCTGACAAGCCATAATATTAAGCAATAGTGTATGGTATCCAATAAGGGACTGGAAAACCTTCGTGACAATATGTTTTATGATATACCATATTTCTTATTGTGTCACATTGCCTGAAAAAGACGTTACAAAGTGCACTCTTTGGTACTTTATATACGGCCTCATTCAATTTCCAAAAACAATGCATATAAATATTTTATTATGTCTTATAAGTATGGTATTACTTTGAGGCACTTTGTAAATAATGTTTTGTATTTAACTGTAGAGCGTACAGCTCTGCCAAGGATTATCGTTGAATTATATCCTTTATGTGCAATATACTCTTATTACACAAGAGTTTTATACTTATTTTTTTATCAAAGCTAGATTATGGTTATGTAGATAAGCATGTATAATTTAATTATATTAATCAAAATATTGTCTAGTGTTAAACACTATAATATATTTGACATGTTTTAATGAAATTATCATGTGTCAGTCTCTTGTAACTCTATTATAGAGTGGCCATGTAATTTTTATGTGATTTTTAGAAAATTGTATGTATTGTATGATATTTACATGGATGAGACGTAAATAAAGAATAAAACTCTAAAGTGCACTCTAAAATTGAAATTATCATATTGTGTAAAGATATTGTGCGGACCATCTTTTTCAAACTGACAATTTGTTGTTAAACTAAACCTACCTTTCTGCGATGACGGATCATTCGCATAGATTGTATCACGTTGAAATCCACTTTCAAACCCACTCAGCATCGTTTCAAATTTTTGCAGCTGATCTGTTTTAATATAAACATGTTCAAGTGGTCAACAAAAAATAAATGTGTCTGTTTGTCTACTTCCGATAAACTTGTCAAAACTAGTTTCATGCAGATATTCCAAACACTTGGTTACAGATTAGTATTGGAATATCTCATAGAAAATGACTGTCAACATATTTCAAACCCAACAGAAACAGAGGGAAATGTGTAGCTCATGGATGCCAAGAAGCTTCTTGTCAACAAGTCCAGAGTGTGAGTTAACCAATTTTTACCTTGTTTCTTACAATGGGATCTTCTGACTTCAAATTAAGGTATTTCTATTTCTTTAGATAGGGGTGCTTTGCAGAATTGTAATTCAAAAGGCTAACAACTAAAATCCTGAGCAGACGACACTGTTTTTGTCGTCTGCTTCAGAGCCTAGCTGTTTGAAAAGGAATATATTGTTACAGACACTAGGCACAATACAGCACAACTTATCATAACATCAGTGTTCCGTGAGGCCCGTATGCGTTATGTTGGTAATGCTGACCACGTGACTCCACTGTGCCACTGACTTTATAGGCATCGTTATAAAAGCATTCTACATATTACAAATAACTAGATAAAATCTATTTTAGTACTAATACTAGTAGTAGAAAACTTAAGTGTAGATACTGAAACAACTAATGGTAGTAGCTTTTGTAATAGTTGAAGCATGAATTAAATAAATTTGTATGTATATATCTTAATAGAACGTATATACTTTTCAGCAAAATGTTACGTCTGTCCGTTATCTCTTGTACTATGTTGCATAACTTTAAAAATATTCAAATTCACGTGCACTTGACGAATATTCATTGCTGTCTATTTCATCACTTGCAATTTGAAAAAAAAACACATAAAAACCTTATACGGGGCCTCAAAAATATTACCCGGGAGAGGACCTCAAAAAGACAATATAAAAGAAACAGTGTAACAGACCTTTTCGGCAGAATTTTCCTCAGCTCAACCTTTGGAACGCTAAATCAAAATCCTTTGGCAATTAGGAGGGTGGCACCTCCTATCAAAAAAATCGCCTTGTAGACAAAAATTCAAGTTTAACTGCATTATGGGAGAAATGCCGAGGTCGGCCGTAGACGCCCACTCAGGGCTAAAAGGCCCAAAACCTTATGAACCCAGTAAAATAAAGTAAAGTAAGTACAGGCCTTTTTCATACTTTTAGGATCAACAGAGGCAGTAAGTTACAAATCAAACGTGATTTTAATCTGATTTTTGTGTCTTGTTTCAAGTTTTTGCGAGCAGATGACAAACACATTTGCGTCAGTTATTTTGTTTACCAATTTAAAAGGCCAATATTTTTTCAATGAGAAATAAATGTGTACGAATATACCTGCTTCGTTGCTCCTTTGTGCCATTTCAGCCATGGACGGAACCGGTTCCTGTCTGCTTCTAGAACCGGCAAATGTTTGAAAATGTGTTGGCGGTGGGGTAGTTATCACAGAGGACCATCCAACTAATCAAGGGAAATGCTGATTATATACTTGCTGACAGTTATAAAAGTCTAGTTTGATTTTCTATGCGTGCGGTGAACTGGTAGAGATTTCAGCCAACTATTACATTGCTGTGTATGCATGTACTCGTTCTATTCCAACTATAAGCACTGCTGACACTACAACTGATACAGATCCTTTTTAAGGGTACGAGGGAACAGCACGCTTCACACACAAGGGAGGAAGTTCTGGTGCTTTCTTTTAGCAGCCATACAAACGACAATTATTCAAATTGTAACATAATTTAGACCATACACGTGGTACAGCCATGCGATTAAAATTGAATGGTTAACTTTCACTAAGTGCCGCAGCAAAAATGATAAAACTCAAAGATTCTGTACGTAATAGCTAATATACAAGCAATGTAAGCGATATATAGGATAACAAAAATTCTTGAGGTTCGACATGGATTCAAAGCGGGGAACACTACATAATTATGAGTAACAAAAGGTCACGATTTTGATAAAAAGTTTACCTCCTAACAAGCAAAAATATACAGCCCCAAACCACAGCATACATGTACAGCACGTCACATATTTTACCTGATTTTCTTTCTGAAGCACCTGGGGATGGTAAAGGTCGGTTTCTAAGAATACCTGCAGACACAGTTTGCGAACCATCTATATTGCGAATATTGCTTTGATGCGGTGGTGAGTTCGGTTGGTCATAATCTAGTTAAAATTTAAGGTTTGAGTTATATCTCTATGTACGTATGTTTTATTGCAACAGAGCTAGACATAGTGGCAGCATTTGACAATTTTAAACTTTTAAAATGTATAAAAATAGTCATCATAAACATAGACGATAAAAGAATATTGACAGCTATTGAGATCAATGTTAAGTGACCACTAAGACCTCTCTAATGCTTGAGCCAAGCTAACGACTTCGCCCTTTAGAAAGTAGGAGGTTTCTTTCTGCAGAAGAAAGGTGGTGGTTGTTTTTCCATTTCCTTGATAATTTGAAAAGTTAAGTTGATTTTACGAAAAAAAGAAGTCATCCGATTTCTTATTTGACAAGTTTGAAATTAAACAGGTTTACATACAGCCATCCTAAAATGGTTATTTCAGCTTTGTTGTAGGAATGGAACGTGGTTAATTGAAAAAATAGGCACAAATGGACTGGTACGCAATAACCCTTCTAAGAAATTGACTAGTACATAATAACCCTTTACACAAATGGACATGTTCCTTATAACAAATTCACTAGTACATAAGAACTCTTTTCAAATAATCTATTAAAGAAAACTAGACATCGGACAAGTGGGACTAGTACATAATACTCTCGCAGTTTTCGACAAATGGAGTGGTACATACTAAAACCTGCTTTAATATTCTCCAAAGAAGATTTTTATGTTTGTGTAAATAATCAAAAAATCAAAAGATATAAGTATGGGTATTCCCACTATTTTAGATGCATCTGAATAATTTTTGCTAATCAAATGTTAGAAAGGATATCTTAAATACATTTTCTAACTATGGACAGTAGTGCCTCTTATGTTTTTTTTTTTTTTTTTTGTTGGCAGTTTACAATTTTTTTTTTTTTTTTTTTTTGAAGATTAGCTAGGGTTCAGATTTTACGTAATTAGTAGAACTATATAGTTTTTGAGCAGTATCAGAGCATTGAGAAGCTTACTGTTCACTAGATCGACTATATCAGAATAGAACTAAGAAATGAATAATTAAATAGTACTAAAAACGAATTTACTTTTTATACATTAAATAGGAATTTTGGGTACGTAATATTACCAAATTACATTAGTGAAACCTATTAAATAGCTTAGATTTGGTTGTCAAATATTAAATCTAGTAGAACATATATAGCTTACATTAAATAATAGTCTGTGATAGGTTGATCAATATCTCTTATAACATAATGGACTAGTACAATAATAGTAATGTATTTTACATGTTTTATATGCTGAATGTTGTACATGGAGACATAAAAAAAAAAAAAAAAAAAATAAACACTAACCACTCTAACAAATTGACTGGTACATAATTATCCTTCTATTTTAACTTTTAAATGGTAATTGAAATACATGTTATACAAAAATTAACAGATCAAGAAATAACAAACTGCAAAAACACACCAGTAGAAGGCACAAACAGAAATACCATTGTAAAAGCGAGTTTAATCTATACTACTTAAGTGCATCTGTGTAAAAATACTGCCCGTGCAATGGACTCACTTTCAAATCAAACATTAGACAGAAGTGTACTTTACATGTTAGAGAAGTTTAGATTTTAGAAATTAGAAACTAGGAAAGTTTTGTTAGTTCAAAGAATTAGATATACAATGTATGCATTCAGCATCAAGAAAATGAGAAATCTTGCAAACTTTCAGTGTGCATTTATGTTAGTATATATTTCAAGAAATAGTGTCACTCAAAACGTGTCGCGTAGTTAAACATTTTCAGACTGAATTGTGCAATTTTATATGTCATCTCAAAAGGGACTTGGTTTCAAATTGACAGTATTAACGTAGCCATTGGTCTAATGCGTTTTTACTTTGCATTGCTCCATGCAATCGTGCTATACATGTTCGTATTCTAGTTTCTGTGATCAAAACTTTCTAATTTTTGAGAAAAAAAGTTACTAAACAAGTAAATACTATTAATATTAGGAAGGGACATAGGCGATTAGGACACAATCATAATGCCGACTCGGGCCTTAACCGGCTTCAACAAAATAGAATAAAATAAGGTAAAACGTAACGAAATATACATGTTTTCGTTTTTTACCAGTATTGTAACAACAACCTACAATTAAGTTTGTTCTCGTTAAATCCAGACTTTACTAGAATTTTAGTCTCCAAAATCTTCAAAATATTTATATGTCTTATTATGTTTAGAAAATTTGTATACATTTCTTGTTTCAATCTCGAAGTGATGGTGATGGTACAAAAGGTGATGGTGCTCATGATGGCAAAAAGCAAAAGGACACAAAAATGTAATGAATTTCTAACCTGTCATCACTTTCAACTAAGATCAATCCCCTACACCCACATTTTTATTGCTCTTATGCATTGCTCCATGCTTGACGGAACCGTATCACAGATTATTTAAAATACTGTTTCATTTTTATGTCCCTTTTTGTGTGGATTCCATCGCGACACTTAAGAAATACATAAAACATATACAAAAAATGTAACAAGGAATAGTATTTTACACTTGGGGTTGCCCATTGGCTTGATAAAACATAACATTACATTTAGTGACTTATTTCTTTTGTAATGATAAACATCATAAGTAGTTTTTGTTGGTTTTTTTAAAATTGAAAATACCTTCCCAAAAATGTATAAATCCACATTCTTTCTAAACACATTAAAAAAGATGAAAATGTTTGAAGATTTTGTCGAATAAAATTTCAGCTTAATACACCCAATCTAAGAGCCCTGTTAGCCAGGTGTTTTGAAAAGGGACAAATTATAAAGTGTCTTAGACACAAGAAAGGATCGAACTTTGGGTTAAATATTTGTAGGAAAATGTTTAACAGCTGTTATAATTTTAACACAAGCAATTAATACATGCTGAATATTACCACTTTGGTATTTTGACACTTACTCTGTGGCACTCCGCCTTGAAACACAAAGGCAATGCATCTTTTATCACAAGCAACACAGAAAATAAAATACAATGGACAGGGTATCCAAAATGAAAACTATTTAAGAACCTAAATTCGTTTTGAGTGGTTATTTCGAACGCAAATATGCATGGCCAATATTTTTCCGTCGTAATAAAGTAAACCATTGTACTTAGTACAATGTATAAACATTGAATAAGAAACAGAACAAACTATCAGAATTTTTATCATTATCATCGAAAAGCAAGAATTCAAAAGAAATTTTCATGGCATTTTATACGCATTGCTTTTACAAAAATATTAAATTGGTTAAAAGCTGCCCTGAGCTTCACACAAGACTGTCACAGTATTCCCTAGGGCTCCTCAACATTCTAGGACACACAATAACTACCTTTATCAGACATTAAGAAGTTACACTAGCATATTTATTACAATTTTTCTATTGTTAAAAAGTTTGAAGAATTTTTACCTGGCACTGGCTCGTCTCTTGAATCTGGAAAGCAGAAAAATGAATTGATGCATGCTGTATTGGCACTCAAATATACGTTTATTTATTTTTTGAGTCATTGGTTCGAGGCTAGCTACCGATCTGATTCCCGGAGAAAGTTCGTCTAGTACCGATCATTCCAAAGAACAAAAGGTAGGTAATTGATTCATTCTTACTAACTGATATGCTGTAAATGCAATTAAATACATGTAAGTATATATTCTGATGTCACATTAAAGTAGATGAAAACATGTGAAAATGTTATTCATAATTTAAAATAGTTCAATATTTTATACAGAAAAGTTTGCCCTAAGATAAATTATCAATGACAATAATTCTGCGATATATGGGTAAGTTCTCGTCACCAGTAGGGGTTTTTCTAAGTGTATGCCCATTTAATACATTGTTGAATTCCTAAATATTACACAAATCCTGAAATAAAAAGGTATAAAGTGCTAACCTGCTGGGGGCCATTTCCACGGATCTGGTGGTGTTCCTAAAATTAAAGAAGAAAATTGTGAAAAATAAAAAAATTATGTACATCGCTATGTCATTTTTAAGAGGTGCTGCATATTAAATTCGATTAACGTAAGGCGTGATGTGTGTGTGTGTTTTACATCCGCTGTTATTAAAATTTTAAGCCATATCTTCAACGGGATTAGAGGACCCCATTGTTGTCTAAAACATTCCATAGGTTTATTTCGTTATGGATTTTTAACTACTAAATTAGTCCCACATGTATATAAAAACAGAAAAAGTGTTATAGGGAAAAATTTCCTAAGAAGATCTGTTAATTAAAAGTGTACACTTTATACATTTACATAAGAAGCATCCGAGTACTCTATAGTCTTGGTATAAGAATTCAATAGCCGGTCATTTCGCATTTCTTAAACAAAATATAAAAGGAATGGCAACATAATCTACTGAAAACCTACTGTTATATATTTGTGTCGCATATCCGGGAGTTTCTTGTCCGAGTACCTTATAGTCGTTAACTATCAGCGGATGTGTGCTTCCGCCGGATGTTCTCACAAAATAGTTCATAACTTCTGACAAACATTTCATAGGTTCATGCTGAAAATTTCGAAAAATATATCAATAACATGTCACTAAATTACAATGCTTCCGCCAAGAGGTTCTCACAAAATACTTAGTTCATTATTTGTGACAAGCATTTCATTTGATCATGCTGGAAATTAAAAAAAATGTGCCACTATATCACACTTTTGTTTGCATTTATGTTATCAGTATTGTCCCATTTTTTATCCACCATTAAGCAGAACATGTCCCCTTGTAACTTGCTAAGAAAACCTGCTTACTGAGTTTGGTTTGATGGTGCAGTTTGGTCAGCATATTGGCGCTTTTTTATTGTTCAAATTCCCGGCCGGCCCTAGGATTTCTCCTCAGGTGAAACTGCAGACGCAGGTAAAAGAGACAGATACAGATACAAGGGAATCCAGGTATCAGACCATTGCTCTTTGAGAACAGACCCATTGTTTCTTCAAGTTACGTGCCTGGTGTAAAGCACCGATACACGCGAGACTACTTCTGGGTTTCTAACCAGTTCATCTCTAGATGGGCGGGCACACTAAAAAGAGTTAAAAGAGTTTCTGAAATTTCCAGTACCACGGTCAAGATTCGAACCGGGGACCTCCGGATTGGTAGTCCAGAGCAATAATCACTCGACCACCACGCTACCTAGATTGGCGCTTATAAAATAAATCGGTCGGCAGCCGTGGATTAAATCTGGCACTTCAGCCGATCTAAGTAAATTAACTAATCGTATTATTCAAAGGTAAGGTGTATCATATCAGGCCTACAGAACACCACCTACACACTACAAAGACTGCGCTACAAAACACAGAAATAGAAACTGTATTGAAATGGTCCTTTTTATCCTGTCATTGAAACAAAAAGGCCAAGAAGCAGTTAAACTTTACACTTACTTGATTTTCGACATTTACCCTATAACCTCTAGCTGTACGAATGACTTCAAAGTGTTCATACTCGACACTGCCGTCTCTAAATAATAAATAAATACATTTACTCTTCTTGATACCAATCTTAAAAGCACTAAAGTGGATTAAGGTAGCGACAGCCCTTCACTGAAATCTTGCGCCGCAAATTCTTAGACGTCTGTGTTTTGTTAATTAATAACTTTTTTGCGTCTTTTTAATCTCTAAACAAGTAAAGCATTGTTCAAACTTTGATGATGAGTAGGAAATTCTATTGCATTTTACGGCCTATTTATGTTTGTAGCCATGAGCACAGTGCTTTTAAAAGACAAAATATATAAAGGTTAACATACTTCTGAAATCTTTAACATTATACAAGCATTTAGAAAGTTTTGTGCGGAAGATAGCAACAAAGGCGTTGTCGATATATTCTATTACAGTGAGTTTAAAATAAAAAAGTAGTTCCAACAAAATTACATATTGAAATCTAATAAAATTCCAAATACACCGCGTAGGTATTTAGTGAGAAGGAACAACTTGATACAACTAAATTTACATAATGTAAACTACCACAGTTCTCAGTATATCTTAAAATACTCACTTCTTGTTGATGGTGAGTTTAGAAATGACGTAACTTCCGTTACTAAGATGTGACGTGCTCTCACGCATCAGTGTGTTACCATAGTTCATACTGATTGCCCTCTCAAGTAACCTCTCTGCCGTCTCTCGCGAGCAATGTGGAATAAACCAACTGAAAAATCACACACATTTTTTATAAGCATCGTTCAAAACATAAAAAAGTATAAAAATAATTCAGAAAAGAAGGTACAAATGAATCACATATAAGTATATTAGCTAAATAAATACGATCTTTTTAGTTCTATGCTAAGTCCATATCAAAATCATCACAATGGGCAAAAGGTTTAAGATGATAAAAAAAAGATCACTGCTTCACCTCATTGTTTCTTTTGCTGATTCAAAACCATTTGATAAGGCACGTATTATAATACATTTATGAAATTTATATTCTCTACTTTATTTGAGAAGAAATTGAATAATTAAAATATGTCTTCATGTAAAGTCTTATCATGTGTATTATATATTGAAAAGTATGGCAGAAAGATATCTTTGAAAAAGAGAAATCCGTTAAATAAAATATAAAAGATATACTCTTAAACTTAATGAGACATCTCTGTAACTTTGAAATCTATCTCTCGATCAAAGGAGAAAGATATCTCTCAAATCATGTAAAACAGAAATCTCTGCAAGTAGAAGAGATGTCTCTTAAAGTTCAGGAGATATCTTTCTGTGATACAGATATCTCTTTGAAATAAGAAAAAAGAGCGATATCTCTTTTTTGAATAAATAGTAAAATGGCTTGCCATAAAAAAAGCACACCATCATTACCATGACTATAGTTTCCAATGCATCATAGACAGGACTAGTACTAGGACAGTGAAGCTTTAACGTAGGGGGATATGCAAAAAATGTCAAGCCACTATTTAATCAATTAGGAAAATGAAGCCAATATGGGCAAAACTGAACCTAATGGGGGACTGAAAGAATCGAAAACAGGGCCGTTACTGACTTCTTAGGTAAAAATGACTGTTATGATTAGTAAAATACAATGTATAGGGATAAAACGATATCTGAAGCGGGGGTGGGAGGTAACATAAACTCTTCATGGGCATTCATACATTTGAGATATGTGGTAAGTTGCACCTGTAATTCGGTAAATGCATCCTTATGGTGGGTGGGGGAGATATGATCTTAATTTCAAGAAAAATTAACTAGTAACAACCATGACAACAATAACTTAACTTTCAAGGGCAACATTATACATAATAGGGTAAATAATCTTAACTTTAAGGAAAAATCACAACCGGGGGGTTTTTTTTTTTTTTTTTTAGGGGTTTTTGATTCCTTTTATAAGGAAATGATAGAATAGGTCTATTATTGAGTGGAAACTGCATATCTACAAAGGAAGGTTAATTACTATCTAAAGAAACCTTATGGGGTAAATTTAACCAGGTAGCCTTATCATTCAGCTTCAGAGGACGAAATGATACCTGGAGGATTGGGGAAAATATCTAAACATTTAGGAAAATATTTGACCTTTTACGACAATTACTCAGCTTTTAAGAAAAAAATAAAAGTTCTTTTTTGAAATGCAACCGAGATCTCAAACAATTAAATAAAAAAATGACACCATTAACCACAGCGCCAGACAATAGCCAGATCTATATGCCTGCACGTAATTCACTCATAATCTCATTTGACTGTATAAGCACGTTACTTTATTCACAGTTGTGACCCCAGTCGAACATGAACGATAATGACCTTGCATGATTAGAAAGTAAGTTATAATTTTAAGTAATGTACAAGTACAAATGCTTGTTTTTTTTTTTTGAGGCTACACATTTCAGTTGAAAATACCCATTGGAAACAGTGGCCACTTTGGACCATTTTGCATTTCTCTATGGCAACCAATATTATTCGCACAGAATCGTTATGAAATAAAAGCATACTATGTATAACATTATCAAAGTTACACTGGACTTACCACATCATATAGGTTTGAATGAACAGAAGAAGTAACTAGAGATTGTTTTTCACAAAAAAACTTGTCTCCCCCCTTATGACCTTGACCTTTGAGTTAGTGACCCCAAATTATAACGAGAATGATTGACCAACGGTCACTGTGACCTTTGCCCTTTGAACTACTGACCCCACAAAACAATAGGGATCATCTGCTCAATAAGACCAATCATCCTATGAAGTTTGAGGTCTGTAGGTCTAAAGGGAACTCTAGTTATCATCCGGAAACGAGAAATTGACAAACGGTCAGTATGACCTTGACCTTTGACCTACCGGCCCCAAAAACAATAGGGATCATCAGCTCTATAAGACCAATCATCCTATGAAGTTTGAGGCTTAGGTCAAAAGGAACCTAGTTATCATCCGGAAACGAGAAATTGACCAACGGTCACTGTGACCTTGACCTTTGAACTACTGACCCCCCAAAACAATAGGGATCATCTGCTCAATAAGACCATTCATCCTATGAAGTTTGAGAGCTGTAGGTCAAAAGGAACTCTAGTTATCGTCCGGAAACGAAGAATGGACGGACGGACTGACGGACTCCCCCAGTTTGAGGGTTGTAGGTCAAAGGGAAACCCTCTAGTTATCATCCGGAAATGAGAAATTGACCAACGGTCACTGTGGCCTTGACCTTTGACCTACTGACCCCAAAAACAATAGGGATCATCTGCTCTATAAGACCAATCATCCTATGAAGTTTGAGGTCTGTAGGTCTAAAGGAACTCTAGTTATCATCCGGAAACGAGAAATTGACCAACGGTCAGTGTGACCTTGACCTTTGACCTACTGACCCCAAAAACAATAGGGATCATCAGCTCTATAAGACCAATCATCCTATGAAGTTTGAGGGCTGTAGGTCAAAAAGGGAACTCTAGTTATCATCCGGGGACGAGAAATTGACCAACTTGCCTCGGTCACTGTGACCTTGACCTTTGAACTACTGACCCCAAAAACAATAGGGATCATCTGCTCAATAAGACCATTCATCCTATGAAGTTTGAGAGCTGTAGGTCAAAAGGAACTCTAGTTATCGTCCGGAAACGAAGAATGGACGGACGGACTGACGGACTGACGGACGGACGGACTGACGGACAGGGCAAAAACAATATGTCTCCCCCCGAGGTGGGGGAGACATAATGAGTAGAGTCAGAAAAGTTTTGGTCATTTTGACCTTTTTACCATAAATGACCTTGTATAAAACTAAAAATATCATACTTACTTAGAACATAATATATGTTAATGCGTGTTTCATTCTCTTTTACTTTTATAGTAAATTGTGTGTTTCTTTTTCATCTGCCTTTTGGATATTTGATATTGTGATTTTTTATAGTTTGACATTTAGAAAAAAACCTGCTTTACCAAAAACAGTTGCCATATTGGACGTCATCTTGAATTTCTCGGTCAGCACCTATGCCGGTGCTCCGTTAACTTCAGAGTCTCCGAAACATTTTGGCAAATGACTCGTTATGTTCATTTTTGTGGCTCTGTTACTTCTGAACTAAGCAACTGTTGAGAGCTTTGCTAAGCTATCACATGGGACAACCCTCCTGTAAAACTGTATGAGCAAACTCCTCGTAGCGATTACTCGATAGATAGATATTCTTTATTTCCTCCAATACATGTAGAAGAGCATAATTTTATTGTAAAGATAGCAGTATTAAACAGTGTACTATACCTGGGCGGTTCTTGTTCCCTGTTGTGATCATTATAAAACTTGTGCACCTGAAAAGAAAAGTGGAGAAAGGCTAACATCCTTCATATACTAACTATTATCTCGGTTGCGATACCTCGCTTACTTACTTACTTGCTTACTTATACATGTGCATGTATTAAACGCTTCTCGGTTGCGCTTTTCCTGGTACCAATTTCGTTTGAATAATTCTTTTACACAACTGTGCAGGTAATTCCAAGCTCTGTGAGTTTTAAATTTTACAGGAAGGGTAACTTTTTTTACAATTTCAACCAAGAGATATAGAACGTTTTCTTCTTACAATGTACAACTATAACAAGAGTGAAACGGATGACATTTTCTAACGAAACTATAAAGGCATCACCTAATGAATGAAGAAACACATGACTAATGATCACAGATTACATGATCTCATCAGTCATGACCTATCAGTAGTATAATTAAAGGCCTATGATATATGTGTGGATGTAACAACTATTTGTTATCTTATTTGTACAGGAAACGCTACAAACGCATGTTCTTTTGATTTTCAACTTGAATATTGCTAAATTACATTGCTAAATCAAAAGTACATGTTACAAAATTATATACATGTATAGCACTGTATTATTTTCAATTATAAAAAAACGTCTTCTAGCAACAGTTTTTCGCGACAAAACGACATCAATATGAAAGAAAGGATATTAATTATCATAAAATTTATTACATTATTTGAAATTAGTTATTCTATCGGCGTAAACTCAAACTGTTCGTGTCGTTTAAACAAGAGCGCAAACATGGCTCTACCATCGCTCATCTGAGTTTTCCTTTGGCTTGACCTAGTGACCTAGTTTTTTACCCCAGGTGACCCAGATTCAAAATTGTCCTAGCTCTGACCAATTTTCATGTAAAATGTATATTAAATGTGGGCTCTGGAGTGTTAACAAGGGTTTCCTTTGATTTGACTTTGTGACCTAGCCTTTTACCCAAAGTGACCCAGATACAGACATTGACCTACAAATAATTGAGATATACATTCTGACCAATTTCCACGTAGATTGTGTATAAAATGTGGACTCTGGAGTGTTAACAAGAGTTTCCTATGATTTGACACTGTGACCTAGCCTTTAACCCCAAGTGACCCAGATACATACATTGACCTACAAATAATTGAGACATACATTCTGACCAATTTTCATGTATATTGTGTATTAAATGTGGGCTCTAGAGTGTTCCTTTGATTTGACTTTACAGCCTAGTTTTGTACTCCAGGTGACCCAGATTCAAATTTAACATAGAAAGCATCAAAGCAAATATTCTGTCCAATTTTCACGAAATTTTTGTATTAAATCTGGCCTCTAGAGTGTTAACAAGGTTTTTCTCTGATTTAACCATGTGACCTAATTTTTCACTCCGTGTGACCTAGGTTCAAATTTGACATAGAAATCACTGAAACAAATATTCTGAGCAATTTTCATGTAGATTGGGTAGAAAATTTTGGCTATATATATAAATAAAGTGGACATAAATAAGGTGGGGTGCATTTTGAATAAAGCAAGTGCCTGTGTCGAGTTGTAATGATTTATAGGTACTTTAGATTGTAAAAGATATTAGGCCAAAAAGAAAAATATCCGTGTTTCGGGCAACCCGACCCTCCCTAGCAAAACCTAGAGTGTTTTTTTTTTTCCAAAAAAAGAAAAAAAAAAGAAAAAAAAATGTCCCTACCCTACCTAGCATTATTGGGACCTTTGCCCCAAACACAGACTGTTTTTACAACCTATAGCATTTTTTTGTTTAAAAAAAAAAAATTAAGAAAAACTTTGCCCCTACCCTACCTAGAATTTTTGGGACCGTTGCCCTAAACACAGATGTTTTTTTTTTGGCCTTATTTACAACGATCGAACATTCATTTTAATTTCTTACACCCATCTTTAATAGTACGAGAGGGTCGTTTTGAACACATTAAAAGTTGTTTCGTAAGTTTTGAAATATTGGTAATACGTGTACAATTGAGTCATCTACGCTGCTTAAAATGCAAATTTATTCACATCTTTTTGTGTGTTATAATGTATGCCAGCAGTTACTATTAGCATTTAAATGTGTTTTGGAGTCAGTATGCATCACCAAGCGCAGAAGAAAAAACGAGCAGATAAACATATAAAGAGCCCCATCATCATATATAGATATTACTAAACATGTCCTGTCTATCTAGGTTTAATCTATCTACTGTAAACTAGCAAATTTTCGCGTAAAACGTATTTTCGTTGTATCTGCGGAAGCCAGTTTTCTGCAAATTTAAGGATACACTTACTAGTATGGTTTCTTTATTCCAGAAATAATATTTCTGTGTCAAAATTCTTTTTGTTTATATAAAAACGTGAAATAAAACCTCCTGCGAATCAGCCCAGTATCGACATTATGCGAACATTAACAGGCGCGAAAATTGATTTAGTTTACAGTACAAGATAAAATCTACGGAAAGTGGCATTAATTTCATAATCGGGCTTTATACCCACCTCTAGCCTGCCTGAGTATTGGTATGTATCCGTGCCAGTCCGGTATCTTGGCAACCGAACTGTCCAAAATTTCACATCGTCAAACTTTTTGTTCTGTGAGTAGTACATGTTTGAAACATATCGTCTGCTCTTTACATTTGAAATATGTCACTCGGTACACTTATACATTCAAATACAAAACGAGGCAAGGGAGAGAAAAGCGAGTCCGAGCGAGTATCCGAATTATGGAAAGTACAAGTTTTCACTTACGTATTTTAAAACAAAAGTTATTTGAGGACCCGTGACATTTATTTCATTAACTCACGAATCCTAATTTCCATTTGTACACGATTAAATCCCGTCTTTTTTTACCTACATTATATCAGGAATACAAAAGACAACTGATTAATGGTGAAGGCGGGGTAACGTTAGTTACTTCGCCCATTATTTACCGGTCACTCTCGGTATTTTAAACGTATTCCTTTAAATCAGACGATTTGTATGCTAGACAAACCGGCCTAAGCTTATTTTTTTTGCAAAGACCATAAGCGAATAGGATTAGTCACTCACACTAGTTGTCGTTAGGTACAGTACCGGTATAGTTATAACACATCACTCGTGACATTTCCAAAAAATTCGACATGACAATTCGAAAAGAATATGAAGTTTGGATTTTATGTCGTGCTTTATCATTAATATTCTACTCAGACTAGAATTTCATCCATCATTAAAAACCGCAAACATACTTTTCGTTCCTCTTCAATTAAAGGATCGGCAGCTGTAAATTACATAAATATATTGAAGACGAATAAAATGTGCGAATAACATTTGACACTTTGGCCCTGCACTGCCGATTAATCGATAATAAACAAACAATCAATAACAATAGAAGCTTTTCAGCTGACGTGTCAAAATAAGATGCGCCCCAGCGGAGGTGAGAAAAAAGTGATAATCAGTGACCTCGAGTTATCCATGGAATTTAGTAAGAATTCTACCTGGCGGGACCACAGGTATTCCTCGAGTTATCCCAGGTTCTCGAGTTATTGATGCTCGAGTTATCCATGGTGATTTCTAGTTAAACATATAGGTAAAATGGCGGGGGGGGGGGGGGGGGGGGGCCGGCGGGATGGGAGTCCTCGAGTTATCCGGGGTTCTCGAGTTATCGATGCTCGAGTTAACGAAGTTTTACTGTATATACCTGTCATTCAGTGTTTTAACACATCATACAGACAGTGCAGGTTATTTGTTTATCTTCAAGTTAAATTAAACCACCTATTCAATGCGCGAATACCTAGGTGTAATAATTTTGAATAATGTTGTTCATCGGGCGTCCTACTCTGCACACTTTAGAACTGAAACACTGTGATGCTAAATGAGTTTAAAGAGCCTATTAATACTAAATTCCCAATAAATTTGAAACTTCATGCATTTCATTTCCCACTTAACAGTGTTTCATACACAAGTTCGACATATATGTATGTCATTTCAACACTGGAAACATCACAAGTGTTGTTGAATATCATTGATTCAGAACTTTCATAGAACCGTGACATCCCCTTTCAAACCATCAGCAGAATCAATAACTGCATGTGTATGCATGTGTATATCTATCTAAACTTCGGAAAAAATGTCATTTCAGTGTGCTATATACATACCATGTTATATTTAGTCTAAACGTCACTCGCTCCAAGTACTTATATTGCATGAAAAATGATCTTTCATACATATACCAAGCCCGTCTCTTTTCGCACCTTAATATAATACCTGTTCAGCTAAAACTTCAGGTGTTCATTCAAATTGCATTTTACACTGGTTTCTTTTCGCTTTTATGACCTTTTCAAAAATATGTGTATGTACCCAAAACGCACAAATTTTAAGTCGTGTTAAGCAGTCTCATGCGTGACTTATTACCTAACTCAATCATGCAATTTTCTTACCAAAATTCGTCTTATTTACGTCGATGCGCTCTCTAAAAATCGTAGGAGTCGCAAACTTCAATATTAAATATCAAAATCAGAAATCATGCGTATCGTCATTGCATGCTGGATAAAGACCTTTTACTAATAGTTTCTGGATATTACTCATCTTTCACAATATTTATTCACTTATTAAGACGTACGCGTCGTTCACAATGTTTATTCACTTAGTCACACTGTGTTAGCGGTTGTGTGTACCTATTTTGAGCTATTCACAAACAGGTTTCCCTATATCACCTGCTTCAAAAACATCTCGGCAGCGTGCGTAAACATCCCTTTAACGCTTTTTATTTTTACCAAATGCATTTATTTAATCGAAATATCCAGTATCACGAGATAAATATTACTCAGATGCACAGTTTTCGTCCTGAATTCACCATAAACTGCATTTAATTAACATTTAAATTTCTCTACCATTTCGACACTTTTATTACAATAACTTTGTCAAACGTCACGGAGTTTTTTAAGCTTCAGTAACTCTGGTTTATTTTCATACAGAAAATATTACCAAAAACGTATGCATAAGTATCTTTGAATGAATGAATGAATTGGTAACATGTACTATTTAGCTTAAGTGTCATACAGTACTAAGTACATAGGATATGCTTTAAGAAGAACCGCTTCAATGAACGCTTTGTATTTCTTGACCTCTGAAGTCTGTATGTTTTAAGCTTTATTTTACAACTGGTAACAACTGATCCTAATCGGTGATTAAATCTTTACAATAAAAACCATCCTAAATAATATTGCAACATCTCTGCCCCGTGCCCTTTACTGGCTTAAGACAACCCGTAGAGAAAATTGCCCGTTGAATGCTTCGTGAAGAGGCGAACAGTTGACGATCGGATATTCAAAAGAAATAAGGAAAATGTGTCAGCTATAGTTTCGTTTTTGAGTGTTTAACGCCCGTTTAAAGGCAAAAAAAAAAAAAAAAAAAAAAAAAAAAAATTTTAAAAACACAAAAATAAGTTAGTTTTAAAAAAATGAAAGTTGGTACGTAGTTAAAACCATGTACAGTACAATTATTTTCTAGCATAATGAGGAAAGTTAGAAAGACCTGGGTAGTCATTTTGTCGAATCACTGAGATTTCAACATAACACACATACTTTTCTTCGGGTTCCAAACACTCTGTAAATTTTAACCTGACAATCTTCATTATTTAGTGTCTTGTATAAGGTAATGTATTTGCCATTGAAATAACTGTCACTTAATTTTCGCTTAGTAGTGGACCTTTAAACGGTATTTGGCGGACTGTACCTGTACAGACATTATCTCTGGGAAAACCAAGTTACAGGATTCCCATCTTCCGGAGTCAAGTCAATCACGGAGCCCGGTCCCGTGGTCTTCAATGAGAGGATTTGTGATAACAAGTCAGTGATCTTAACCATTCCACCACGCAGCATGTTCAACACTTGTTTTCAAACAATAACATAGCATGTTAGTCATACTGCGTTATTCCAAAAGCAATCTAACATTATGAAATGCCAAGTTTCCAAGTTCTACACGTTGTTATTACTTTATACCCGATTTGAGCATCACAGTTATAAGTATGTTTATACTAAGTACTTTTACAATAAATACTAGTACATTGTACATGTATCTACATAAACAAAAGGAGTGTCGGCTGAATTAGCCCAAACAAAATAGTCTTCCGCAATGAACAGGTATGATACGTAAATAGCAACTTAAAAGTCTGAAGAAAAGCGAAACTTGCTCCTGAGTTAAAGTCACAACTACCACCATCAGAATATTTTAACCTTCAGATGCCTTCGCTCAAGGCCTCCATTTTTAAGGTCACCAAGGCTGAACTGAAGGTCAACGTATTTCGTATCTGACGCAAACTTGTTTACGCGTACTGAAAGTATTGTATTTCTTTGAATAAAGAAATAAATGTATTTACAATACGGGTTATTAAACGGAGCATCCCTTCATTCATCGTTAACCAAGAAGGAACTGTGAAAGTCGCACGGGATGGGTAAGGATTTCGGCGCTCGCTTCCGCGTAAATGATGAGAGAAAAGCGCTTTATCATTAATAAAAAACATTTGTACTGGCACCAGCTTCGAAAACTTGAGTAGCATATGACTTATCTTGATGCCTTAATTTGCAGAGGGATGTAAATTATTATACCAGTTGTTGTAAGATAAATATACACATATTGTAGTACCATTGTAGGTCCTCCATGGTTTAAAGTCCCAGAGGCGCTTGAAACTGCAGACGCACTTGTCCTTGACCTTGCATCTTCACTAGACGAGCTGCTTGAGAGCCTGCTTCTTCCTCCGAGCGAAACAACACCAGAATCTATTTCTTGTAAACAAAATACAACATTGTAGTAATCTCTGTATATAACGACTCCGGATATAGCGAAATTTCGGATATAAGAAACATATTTTTATGGGGCCCGAGTTTTACGCTTCTTTGTCTAAACTGAAAATGCTTACTCCGATTAAGGAACAATTTGTTTAATACGGAGTTTAATGTATATTTACTTACGAATAAAAGTTACGGGGATCGTCATGGGAGAAACCTATCTGTTGGCTACTGAGCTACCTAGTGAGCCGAAAGACGAACTGTTTTTATATCTTTTCTTAGAACTGTCAGACAGACATGCATTACTTCTTTTCTTTGAATGATAACACATCCGTCAACAACATGACCACATTTAAATTTTACGTATACGAAAACGAAAATTTCAATAAATATGTAAATATCTAATCATTCTTATAATATGAACCATTGACAAGGATCTATAGAAATATCTATAAACAGATCATCTCATTCTATTGAAAAAGTTTTTACTTATTCACGATGTGCATTAAAGTGCTTTATCATATGATATTCCACCGAATTCTTTTGAAATATCCCCATGAGGGGTAAACAGAACTCTCATAAATTATATAATATTTTAACACTTAAAGGTATTCCCCCGTCATAGATATCATCAATTTATGGCCTAAAGAAATCTAAAATTTGATTTTTGTCCTTTATATCTTCTTTAAACATTTTATATCGAAAATTTTCTGTTTGAATTTTGACATAATCAAAATTTAAAAAAAAATAATTATTCAAAATCCTGAAGACAATTTAATGTTACACGTATATTACTTACGTAAACTGACCGTCAAAGTTATTAGAAAGATATGTATCAACGATTTCTATTCATTAAAGATAGAATACGTCCATTTCCGAAGTTACAACCAAAGCATATAATTCTAGTGAAAATTCTATTTTAATGAAAAACCATGAAAATCGTAGATGTGAAAATCCATTAACTTTTCATGGTATATTAACATTTCTATCTGACAATACGAGAAATAAGCGAGCATAACTTATTTCTTACGTGTTTTCAATGTGTATATTTGGCCATGATCTTTGTTGATCTAGTTTGTAATGTGGCCATTTTGTACAGAGGAATAACTTTAAAAGATGCATACAGTAAACTCCGTATACAACGAACTCATTGGGACCATTTAATTTGTTCCTTATATCCGGAGTATACTATATCCATACAGTATTTTCATTTAAAGAGGAGGGGGGAAAATGTTTATGTTCCTTAACTGTTTTTGTATTATACGAAGTTTAGTGTAATTCTAAAATGTGCTTATAAGGAAGGCATCTAGCCCCTGTATCAAGACAGACAGTATCTCTATCGGTAACTGATCTCGTATTTCAATACTTTTGCTCATTACTTTAATTCATTTGTTATTCTCATTACTGTAAATCGGTACAAGCTCATAACGAAGAAGGTTTTAGTGATCATTTTTTTATGTTTAACTTTTTTCTTATTATGAATGCAATGTTTATAGGAAGGCCCCGAGGAAGAGAAGTCCTCGGAATTAATGAGTTACCTTCTTTAAATAAATAATTATAATAATGTTAATATTAATATTATTATTATTATTATTATTATTATTATGCTTCATTCTAATGCTTATAATTTCCTAAAAATAATATTTAACACTCAGGAACACGTTAGTTTTAGACAAGAAAATATTTTAGACCGTGGCAAACATTTACACCGCAATTCTTTGGTTTTTTGCAAATTGATGGTCTCCGTTCAACAACGGAACAGACGGACACATTTTTTTTTCACTTACTTGATCGACCCGATGCGATGGAAGACCGTTTTGGATCATAATCAACAATATCACCTGCGTGGAACTCGGCGATATCTTGCTGTATTCTCTTAAGGTCAATATCTAAAAGGTCAAGGTTTTTTGGAACGTAACCCTACAAATAAAAAAAGAAACGCTTAGTTACAAACCACAAGGATTTACATGTATATATTAGTTTATACTAATTTACTAAAGCTCGATTGTAAAGAAAAAGTGTAAAGGTGTCATATGAGGAGGTATGGTCGTGACCCCAGCTGGGCTCGAACCCGCAACATCCGGGATGAACGGCAGACACTTTAACCTCAACAACACCGCTCTCCTTCAAAGGGTGTATATTATAAGCATTACTCAATTTTTTTAAATATTTGTTGATAATCAGTACAAGCCTGAGCATTCCATTGAATGCACTTGATGCCTGAAAATAGACACGGTTGTGAAAGGGTAACAACTCTCCAAGATACGGTTTTGAATGGGGGGGGGGGGGGGGAATTCTCCAAGACATGATTTTGAAAAGGGGAAAAACTCTTTAAGTAGAAAGAAAAAAGTAGTTTTGAAAAATTGTATCCAAATCTGTTCATGACAAAGTTAAGTCTAAAATAGATTGCAATTAAAGTTGTTTTTAAAGCGGAATAAATTACGTAAAATAGAGTTATGGCTCTTGAACAATGCACTCATTGATGATGAATGTAACCAAGATATTCTAGATAGTCATTGCACGCTTAATCAAGATTACTCCCGGACACACAAAATTCGCGAAGAATCATCTAAAGGTAGTCTGAGCTCTGTTTCTTATATATGTATACAATCTCACAAAAATATTGGCTGGAAACTGAGGAAATAAGAAAGGGTGGGGGCGGGGGAGTGATTAAAAACTTGTCATTGCGTTTCTTACGTTCTGACATTCTCTTTTATGTTCACTATTTATTTTCAATTTTGAACTCGATCCCTTTTTTAGGGCAGACGATAAAGCTAATGCTGGTGGACAGGCAGTGATACAGACAGAACGATGAACTGACTGACGTACAGACGACAGATACACGATCCTCTACCTTTTTTGCAAGCAACATAAAATTCTTAGTCCTTATAGAAAATAAATATATCGTTGAGACTTTACAAAATTGCGGAAAGTTTGATAACATGCACATTATATTTATAACAAAGTCCTATACCAAATTTTGATTTAAAACTCCTTCACATTCCCATAACTCTTAAATTATCTAGTATATAGATTAAAACATTTTTTGAGTTAAAAGTTTATTTACATTAAAACTTTATTACCATCATTTCAAGTGAAAGGGCATGCTAAAGATCATGGGGCTAAGTTTTATCTCATTTTATTAAAAAACATAAAAAAGCTACACAGTCAGCTTTAAAGCACACATTTTGCAAGTGCATGTCAGACATCGCTATGATGGCAGCCATATTGGAAGCCATTTTTCTCACGTGCAGTAGTAAATATCACACTTTTGATTACAATAAGAGAGAGAGAGAGAGAGAGAGGGGGGGGGAGGAAGAGACAGAGACAGAGACAGAGACAGAGACAGACAGACCATACCTTTGATACTCCTACTATATACGCTCTCCATAGTTCACGTTCAGTTGATTTTTTCGCCTGTAAACGTAAGAAGAAAAATGCATTAACCGCTAGACTGACCATCAGTACAACCAAATTACTAGATAGACTGTCTTTTAACAAACTGAACAGGTACTTTGATGGTAATATGTAGAATTACAAAAAAATATCAGGAAAGTAAAACAGTGCGGTATAGGTGGGCTAATGTCAAGGGAAAAAGACTAAACATTTTGACTCCGAGATCATGCCTACAGTCATTGGTCTGAGAAAAATGTATTTAATTAATTCTGACGCCAGATATACGTTTACAATTCCGGAGCATTTCTTGTTATAACATGGGGGATAAAATCTTTTGAGCAAAATCAGAGAGCAAAATGGAACCTGTAATTCTAGGGAACAAGGTGGAATATTCGAAAATTAACAACGATTTGACATTGCATTTCAGTCACCAGACATGAGGTTATTCATCTCTTTTCAAAAAGTTCCTGTTTTCTTAATTTTCTTTTGCGTAGTTCATTAATAACGAGATACTGTTAACCTAGTTATCCCAACACATGTTAGCAAAACTATTCTATTATCTTAGCCACCTTGACACCAATGATGTGTTTTCTTTATTCTAATTACAAGTCCAACTGTATTGCTTATTTGGCAAATTGTTGCGTCTATTTCTTTAATATGAGAAAAGATCAAAGTATAAAAGTCGGTAGCGGGGTTCGAATCCATGTCCTTGGTCAGTTGTCGATCATAGTTTTGGCTAGCATCGTCGATGTTGATCAAAATTAAAATTTACAGTATTTGATTGCAATATTTACTGCATTCAATTCTACTGACAATTTTGTTCATAGGAAAAGCATACCTTAAATCTGTTTAGACGACTGCCTGTTTTTAAATCAAACTTAAAACCTTTTGAAGGACTTCCTCCTTTCACAGTAAACTCTGTATTACTGTCTAAAGTCAGGTTACCAAGTTGCTGAAAAAAAGATTTATACCAATTATGCCAAGTGTCGAGTAAAATAAATACATTTTCAGGCACCTCCGTCCCGAAGCAGACGACAAATATAGTGCCTTCTAATCAGAATTTAAAGTTTAAAGTTTTTTTGAACACATTTCTGCAACGCACCCCTATTTCAAAAGATAGACTTGCCTAAATTGGAAGTCAGAAGAACTCATTGTAAAACTTTAGGTATAAATGTGTGAATGAAACGTGTCAGACTGTAAAAGTTTTGTCATGCTCATCATGGTTACATCATATGCAATATTCAGTAAAAAAATGACGTGTAACTGAAAAAGCAATAAGCCTTGACTCATTCCTTTATATTACGCTGTGCGATGCCGTCGTACGGTACAGTTTCGAATCCTGGTGTCTGCCTAGTCATTAATATATACATTCATAGTTTATACTGAAGTTGTTACCATTAGCTCTGAGTGTATCGAAAGATTGACTGCAAATGATTACGAAAATCAATATACATGTATATACAAGTGGACATGTACTTTAGGGTCGGAATATACTGTATAGGCAAAAAAGCTACACGAAGTTTTTTTGTCAAAAAATGCTGATTAAGCAAAACTGTAATTCTACTTAGAATATGGGATGTGAGTGTGTATCTACCATGTATACTGTATACTTACAGTTTCTTGTGAGGGAGAATCTGTCGTGAATATGTATATAACGTTGTCTTCAAGGAGAAAATATAACTTCTCGTAACGATAACCAGTCTGAAAATAAAGATTTCAAAATAATTAAAATTTCGAACGGCCTAGAGGAAATATAAAAACTACAGCATTGTCAACTAAGTGCAGACTACACTAAGGGATTACTATCGTGGCTGATTTCTACCAACTCTTGTTTTCGTATCTTCGTCCCGTACACACGTAGAGACGAAACATAATGCCATGTCTTCTCATCACCGCCTTTCAGGGCAAAAAACCACAACACAACAACAACAACAACAACAAACACAAAGGCACTAAACGGGCAAACTCTACCAAAGTAAGTATACACATATACATTGACTATTTCGTTCAGAAAGAGAAGAATTTATATAAAAAAGACCTTTTTTTCTTCAAATACTACATACGAAATACGGTATTTATTTGGTATATACGCTATTTTCGATGATTCAAGCTATGTTTATGACCGGGATTCCTGGCGGTACTAGTGGTGGTATAGACATTTGAAATTTAACAAATCATTGTTCAGTTATCGCCTTAAGGTGAGTTCAGAAGGTCATCCATACCCGTGGTAAAACCGTCGTATGCTTTATACAGAGAAGAGCCCTCGCTATCCATTTAAGATTATATTACGACCTGTCTTGATAAAAACTTTAAAATCAAAACTTCATGTTTAAAATATTTCAGATATTTTTTCAGATACAGTTTGATATGATCTAAATAATGCACCATATTTTTCTGTCTGACACTATAATGGCAACGGGCAATATACAGCCGCTTTATTAGCTTTTGCAATTTGAGCTTGTATAAGCTAATGTGAAATTTATGTCAATTCTGAATCAGGATATTTCTCACGCTTGTAACGGGTAAAGCATATGGTAATTTGGCAACTGGCACAGTAGCAAGCCAATCGGGTGACGACGATCACGTATACAATTATATCTTTATTTTACTTCTGAATGAAATATTGAAATATGAAATGAAACGACCCGCATTATTTGCACAGACGGTTAACTTAATGTCATTTATAAGTGCTTTTGACCCGATATATTTACTAATTCTTTCTTTTTAACGGTACTTTCGTATTATTAAAGTTTCCATTCCTTTCTTCTGTGTGTGTAAAGAGACGAAAAAGAACGCGTAGATCCGTAGGACTAAAGTGACGATCATTTTTCGCTGTTGGTCACCGGCTGGGCAGTCTCGCTTTTGTCTTGGTCCCCTAGAGAAGCAAGCATACTACTGCGTCGTTTGTCTTCAGTGAAACGACATACGCCCCACTTTATGAAACGGTTTCTCCCTTAGTTTGCAATTTCAGTCGGTAACGGTAACGTGTGCGACGCATAGTTCGGTCGTTGATATATTTTACCTATTTAGGATGGCTAGAAACTGCGGTTACTTGGCCGGAGTAATTGTTTCTTCCACGGATTTGCCTTCCATCCCTGCTTATGTTATGTTATGTTATGTTATGTTATGTTATGTTATGTTATGTTATGTTATGTTATGTTATGTTATCATAAAATTATACTTTGACCGATAACATAAATTATCTTTTCAAACTTAATTAGTCACCGGCTACGTTTCAGTACAGAGAAGTACTTCGGCCACAGTTTAGTTAAAATAAAACAGTTGTAAAACATGTAATATCTTTTCCAAAACTGTTTTATTCAACATACCAACAAAACCATACCATATTTTTTCTTGGCCTTACAAGATAATCAAGCCCACCAGGAAGAATTGATCTATTAAGTAAGTAGTGAAAAGTAGGCATAAATTATCGCTACATGGGCACAAATACTTTTACCCTGAGAGGAGATTTACCCCTATTGATCGATAACATTTGGACCAGGAAGTTCTGTTTCGATCAGGAAGACTTAAGATAGCTCTGTAAATAAAAAAAAGATATTGAAATACAACCATTGGGGCGTGAAGTTTCCCCTAATGTACAGTTCCGCATCAATGACTTTCACGTTGCCTTAAATTTAATCAAACTAGAAAAAAGTTGTTTTCGTCCTGTCACGGCAGGACGGTATTTCGACAAAACTGTTTTTGCCTTTAAAACCAAAATGCATGACAATTTTAGGATTTTAGATGCATATGGAAAGCGCTGATTTTCCCTTAATGCACATGTGTATGTTGTGTTTGAAGACCGTTTGTACCCTAGTTACATCTAGCGGGTTTTTAGTAAATGCTGGCTTCAATTTATATCGGTGTACTCTGCTAATTTTCCAGTTTAAAAATTTAACCATTAAAGGGGTTATCAGCGAAATTTTAGACACTGCATGGTCACACTGCACAGATGTAACGGCACCTATTCACATGCCGCGGGCAGGGTGGGGGTTAAGTTCCTGCCGGCAATCGTTTCTGGTACGCTTTCAATGCTTAAAACCGTTAGTTCTTATAGTTCTCTTGAAACAGTATTAAAGTTGTAAACAAAGTTGTTGCGTTTTATATGGAAACAAAGTGTTCAATTCAGGTACTGACGTTGTTTGTTTGTTTGTATTATTGAATGCTATGTGTAATGTGGATAAAATACAGGTAATGGTAATTCAAGCCAAAATGCTTAAACTTTCAGGTAACATAATGTCTCTTTTAGCTCAAGAAGTTTGCAAAAAATTGTCATTTTAGATCTACTATTTGAAACCTTAATGAGAATTAAAATTTAAATCATTTAGTTATAAATACTTGTTAAAAGAGTATGGTCCTTGTGTGCAATTCACATGTAAGTAACATAAACACTTAAGTTACAGCAAGGACATGGCATCTCGATTTTAAGACAAATCATTGGTGACGAGCATTCTCGTCTGGAAGCGTTGGCTTGTGCCACCTACTTCCGGTCTTGCCGCCCGAAGATAGGCGACTAATCACAAGTGGCTCTGCTCAGAAATATAACTAGAACTATCACTGAAGGTGATGAATACCCCCGAACACCCCACTGACACAGTATATAAAATTTATGTAATATTTGATGCTTTAATTATTTGCCCAGCACCACTTGAGGCTTCTGTGAAGTATAATTAAATTCTGACCAGGGGTTTTGGAGATTAAAAGCGCACAAGATTTCACTATCTCGAGCCCCTGTGATCTTAACCTTTGACCTAGTGACCCGAAACATCGACCATGCACAACTAGGCATTGTACTTATCACTTGTGTGAAGTATCATTAAATTCTGACCAGGGGTTTTGGAGATTTTCCGTCAACAAGATTTTACTATACCGAGCCCCTGTGACCTAGACCATTGACCTTAAACATAGACCATGCATAACTAGGCATTGTACTTATCACCTGTGGGAAGTGTATCATTGAATTCTGACCAGGGGTTTTGAAGATTTAGTGTCCACAAGATTCCGTCTACAGACAGACGGACGGACAGCTGAATCCAGTATATCCCCCCCCCCTCCTCCCCCTTTACACTTTGTGTTCGGGGGTATAATAATTATATTCTTTATTTAAAGAAGGTAACTCAATAAGTTCTAGGACTTCTCTTCCTCGAGGCCTTCCTATAAACATTGCATTCATAATACAAAACAGTTAAACATAACAAACCATGATCGCTAAAACACAGACATGCAGTTATGAGCAATAACACCTGAGTTTCAGTACTCAGACCACTTTTAATTGTGTTTGGTTGACCCAGGGTCTGTATATTGCAATATATATATATATATACGGACCCTGGTTGACCACAATACGGAAGCAGTTTTAGGAAAAATAGTGCCTCTGTTTTAGGCTAAATATTATTGAATTTTTGAATGAAAGAGATGAGATTAATGGTACTTTTGGTCAGGGTAGACCTGAACTAATTGGTAAATGTGCATTTGTTTCAGTTTTTATGTCAGAATGTAGTCAGTGACTTCTTGTGATTATGCATGGTTCAGTTATTCATACACATGCACTTTGACCGCAAATAGTGAAAATAAATTCCGGTCAACCCCTAGTTTTCTGCTGCTGGATTTTTTTCTCTTGGATGATACTATTCAGAACAGGTTAGTTTTCTTGGGCTTGGGATGTCAACAAAATATGTTTATATAGAGAAAAAATAGTAAAAATAACTGTGGTCTGAGGCCTGATATTTAAGACATATTGTCGTAAGAAAATCGGTTTCCTCAAAATTAACAACAAATATCAATCTATATGATGTTTATGATGTTATAATCCAATGTACGTTACAACGAACATGCTACATTTATATGTATAAACAATCACGGTCCTAAAAACTGAATGTCGCTACTTTCAAATGAACGAAAGGTGTTTTAAAGATTGACATTAGTGTCAACAGTTCGTGATTTAAATATGATAGCTTTCTTTTACATACATGAATAATGTTTGACTTATCTTTCAAAAGCATAATTTTACGACATTAAACTGTCCAAGGGTCGGTATACTAGCCTTTTCACAAAGCTAAGCTCGGTGAAATCTTGAGCATTCTTTCGGTTCCTCTTGTGTTATGGTCTCAATTAGCCACTTAATTAACGCCTATATAGCTTAGTTACGGTTATTTTGTCATAACTGACCGGCGACGCTGAACAGTTAAATGTCGGTGTTTCAAACGAAAATGGCGAATTGGTCTATATCAGGACTGACCGCTTAAGGCAGGTAGCTGGTTATTTAAGGTGATATCTAACATAGGGCCATGCGTATATTGTGTAGCATACCATATGACTCACAACCTACTGGACGGTAGTCTAACTTTTTCGACTTCGAAGGCAAACCGAATTTATAGGCTGATATTTTATAGTTGTTCACCTTCGACGGCGTAGAGGTGTGACAGTTATAAAATATCAGATCTGTGAAAGGGGTCACACTGAAACGCCAAATTAATTAGGCTAACTGGATGGTAAACGATGGATACACTTTGAACTGAATTACACTGAAATATAAGAGATCACATTTGCATTTTAATGCTCCACATGATCCAGCGTCGACAACAAACCGATCTATCACTTTTGTTTAACATTTTTTGTCAAAACTGTATCGTAGTATATGAACAGGACAATGAAAGGTTTAAAAGTGCAAATGTTATCTAAAGATTGATATCATGGGTACTTTTGTTTAACTCGGTGACATAATGAACAATTAATGTTGTGTGGAAATGATTATAATATCCGTGTTTTATTTTCAAGTTACTTATACATGTGTTCTTAACAAGTCCGTATCTCACTCACAATCAAGTATTATGATACAGTCAGTTAAAACGAGAATATGTATATGTCTGTAGTAAAAATGAGAGTATGGACATACATGTATATGTATGGAAAATGTATATGTCTGTAGTGAAAACGAGAGTATGTACATATATGTATGGAAAATGATAGTATGTATATGTCTGTAGTGAAAACGAGAGTAGGTACATATATGTATGGAAAATGATAGTATGTATATGACTGTAGTGAGAACGAGAGTATGTACATGGCTGTAGTGCAAACGAGAGTATAGACATATATGTATGGAAAATGATAGTACATGTATGTATATGTCTGTTGTGAGAACGAGAGTGTGTACATGGCTGTAGTGAAACGAGAGTATGTACATGCAGACAGACATACCATCAAAGATGAAAGTCATTCAAAAGCAGTCTACAAAAACTAGGACGAAATTGGTTAACTTTATGGTTCAGTAAACATGTGCGTAGTGGAAATAAATACAGGTACACTTGCACTATAGAAATTTAAGAAAAAAACACTTTTATATTGAAAGGGCCGGTTGCTGAAAAAATAGAGACGGTAAGCTAGGGTACACAAATATGACAACTCGACAAATAATTGAAACAAAAAATATAAAGAATTAAAATTAAAACGACACTTACCGGTCTATGTGCTTTATGTTCAAGCCATCCTTCACAGAACTTCCGGTTTCTGACGGACCTCATTGACACACTGCCGTCAGACATAATGTGTTAAAAAAAATAAAACAGTTTCTGTAAAAAGTTATAAAATTTAAAACCAATTAAAAAATGTTTTCGTTTGAAACGAAAATATAAAAAACAATTATCCGTTATCGAAGATCCGTTATTTCACTAACTTGTCCTTCTATCGCTGCTTTTATGTCCTTTTTGTCATTTTGTCGCGCATTGAATAAATTCTTTGTGCTGTTGACGTATGAAAAATCAATTTGTTATCTCCAAAATATTGATTCTTTAAAATAAAATCACTGTTCTATCTATATTCTTTTTATGTTACTTTATCGTACTTTAGTTTAACGTTCTGATTACTCCGATGCATTTATCAAACTGTTTATCTTATGGCAACAGCTTCAAACAAGGAAGTCCTGTAGACTTAAATTTCAATGTGGGTATTTTACGGCGTAAACTCGATGCATTAAATCAATCCAAGCGTACGTATAAGGTATACAGGTAGTGTTATAAAACTTTAAATAGCAATTATTTAGCTAGCTGTATGGTTCACCTGTCTTAAATGTGCTGAACATTTCGGTAAATCCCCCAGCTTGTGAATTGAAGAGCAACCATAAGTCGTGTAAAAAAAGAAAGTCCCCCCTACGTTTAAAATCAAAGCACTGTGAGAACTGATGTTAGGGCTGTAGGTGGACGGCTTGGTTAAACAGGTTGGAATAAGCTTTAGAGAATTCAATTTGGTATTTATTTGTCCATTTGATTGTGTTTTTTTTATTTTCATTCATTTCACTCTGTTGTATATACACATTGCATGGAATGTATTTGCTAATCACTTCGTTTGAAATAAAGAGAATATATATGTATACATATTTTCCAGAAAAATAAATTAGAAATGACATGTATATTTGTTGCTATTTGTCACTGCACTGATAAGACCAAATATTGTGTTAGAACGAAATAAGATGAAATTTCAGTGTGAACAACATGAAAGAAGTCACTAAGATTGTAAAGAATAAGGGTACAGGTTTTGTTTCACTTTTATTCCCAATCCCATATAATAAGATAAAAGGAGTCCACACTTTATTCATCACAGTAGTTTGAAGTACGACGATGTAGTCCGGCTGAGTTCGGCAAAATTTGTTAACGAGTGTCTGTTTTACCACCGTCTCTGCAAATCAATTCGAAAACAAAAAACGAATGTGATTCACTCATGTGATGCCATTTGCGCGTCTGTACATCAGCTACAACTAAGTTCGCCGAATATGACAATTCTCTATATTTTTCTCCAGTGTTTTCTCATAAACATTCAACATTTCCCGCATATTTGGCATCAAAATACCGGTTTGTGCTTCACCTCATAATGCTTCGAAGCGGTCATGGTTTTGCATATAGTATGAATAGCTACTTTGTATTGTGCTCCTGGCTAAAACAACAATGGTTCGAGACAAGAGAAGGATGTGCAAGCCATGTGAAGACTCTGCAAGTGCTCACACGTCTCAACTTTGTCATTGCCAAACCACAAGGCATTGGGCTTAAAAATGACCCGGCCCGAGTGGGTCAGTTGATTTAACATAAGCTTATAAAGAAGCAACTTCTCTGAAACCACATGGCCTAGAGCTAAGATATTTAGCATGTTACATTGCCTAGTGGATCTCCACCAAGATTGTTCAAATCAAGACCCCCTTATCAAAATTGACACTCTCTGCTATTGTTGATTTTGTATTAAAGCCAATGGTCGCCATGTGAGCATTATAGTGCCATCTTGGCCTTCTTGTTTTATCCCATCGTCGGAACCCCCGTTAAATATTCCGTTGCCACTCCTGTATGAAGCATATAGCGTAAAGAGGGGGACGTAGGTATTCGACGATGGTTTTATCCATGTTAAGGTCAAATTATTTAATACGTTTACATAAACGTTTAGATAGGAGTGAACAGTTTTTATTGTTCGGCCAGTATAAAACACCGGTACCGGTCAAACGTGCCGTTATCTTCCGGTATCGGGTAGATCCATTACCATAAATCTAAAGTTGACAATCACACTACAGCATGTTTTAGAATGGAAGTATCACATACAGGCACTGAACAACAAACAATATATTTACTCGATTCTAAGTGTACTCGTTGTGAAAATATAAATTTTCTTTAAGATAGAATTTGTAATATATGCAACAGCTTTGCTCATAATACATAAAAACTAAGAAGCTGTCTCTCGAAAAGCAAACATAAAATCAAAATGAATGGGGACTTGGCTATGACTTATTCAAAAAACTATTCTAAGGCCCGATGTGAGACTTTTATATCACAGTTTTCTTGTTTATGTTTTGGATGTGCTTGGAAATGAAATTCAGTGATAGGTCCATCCATACACTTTAAGGGCTGTAAATTCTAGAAAAAAAGTCATAATATTATTTATCGTAAATAAAATAAATTATATCTTAAATCTCTTGAATACCATACGCAAAGAAGTTCAGGTGCAACTATAATATTCCTTCGAACGTTAAGTGAAACATACTTCCGTGTGCAGTTAGTACCCTTTGAATGAAATTGCAAGTTCAAGTCTCTAGAGAAAAAATTCGATCGAAAACGAAGCTCTGGTTCTGAGGGAAAACGCCAAAACAGTTTTTATAAGTTATTTAAACAGTAGTCTGAAATAACTCCACACTGTGTGAGATTCGTGGACTTGTTGAAATGTTTTGAACTTCACGTTCACCGCTCAGTTTACATTGTTTTATCATTTTTGATAACATATTTAACAGTATTGTGTGGAGTTTCAATTTTGCCACCTCGTTCATCGGTGACCCATTTATCATCTATACTATTTCAAGGCATTGCAGCACCTTTAAAATATTGCCTTCACTGTTAACTGATAAAGCTATTTTCATTTTTACAAGTGAAGCTATATGATTCTTTCAACTGACAAAGAGTGTATAACCACCACCACATCGTTTTACCTTTCAATATCAGACTATAAAAACTGTAAATATCTACAACAAAAAAATTAGTCGTACATCCTGAACCATTAATTAAAGTTGTTGTTTTTTTGTTGTTGTTAAACCTTGAAACAATCACTCCGTTTGCCAGGTATAACGACACTTAAATTTTATGCGATAATGACGCATCCTGAATTACAACTGATTTTTAAACTGTAAAATTGATTAAATTTTGAAATACCTAATCAAGTTCTTTCACCAAGTTATATTTTGAGATATCTAAATTCTTTGACAATTTTGTAAATTCCCTGACGCTTTTCGAAAAACCTAACCAGCTTCTGAATCATTTAAATTGTCCATCTTATCTAAAGTATGATAGTTTTATTATTGCGTACAGCAATATCACAGGTTTCTGTATTATGAATAATTATACATGGGTAAAGTTCGATTACTATAGTATGAATTTGACCCTTAATCTACAACCTTTGCGTTTTCCTCGTGTGTGTGTGTGTGTGTGTGTGTGTGTGTGTGTGTGTGTGTGTTTTTTTTGTGCAGCCGTATTAAAGCTCGTTTCTGACCGGAAGTCGGTAGCTTTTCAACCGCCATCGAAATCAGTGACAAGTTGAATGTATAACATGTTTTAATTGAGAAACTCACTCTGTAAGACACCTTTAAGTTGGATAATACCGAATGAAAAAGGTCAATAAAATACTCCTGCGTTTTCAGTCTGTCTTGGATGGTTTTACAATTGTAGTACGTAAATAGTTAATATTTATCAGCAAATATGTTGTTACCCCCAAACTAATGTTAATTATAAGTATAGAGCACTTACACTTTCGCTTCCAGTGAATAACGGTCATTATTTTGAGTAACATATATGATAAGAAAAACAAGGATTAAGTTTGTTTTTCTAATGTACATGTCATGGTACGCATATAATCACAATTGTCGAGAAAATATGCAAGCGTCATGGAGTTAGCTCAATAGAAAATTCGCCCTTACAACCCTCTAAGCGAAGGGTTCTGGGTTCGCGTCCCGAGCAGGGTGCACCCTTTTTCTCACCCTGCGACATTCGGCTTCTTCTGACTAAAAGTACATTCACGACTCAGTACTCGAAATCGGACAATACCACTACTTCTACTACTAATTTCCATAAGAGCTATTAAAGTATCAACATATTGAAAAGCTAATAAGATTCTAAGAAATACACCGCAAGAAATCAAATATCAGCCTTGATCAGATCAAAGGTGAACAATTCAGCAATGATTACCTTAACTTCAATAAACTTAAATAAAAATTGTAAAGGACTTATCACTTTACAAAAATGTAAATAACATAATATCTACAATTAAAATTATATCACGCAATGTTAAACGTCATAAGTTCTGATCAGATTAGACGTGAACATAATACTGAACAATTTAAAAAGCGAAAGCAGGGATTTGACGTAATTACAACTGTAGTTTGGACAATTCTAGTACACCACGTTTTTTGCAATTCTATGGTTTATTCTACAATATCATTACAAATTTCAAGCACAATTACCGGTATTTCCGGCATTATTTCATAATGCGAAAAGAGCAATTTAACTCACTGATCAAAATACAAATATATATGACTTTTTAAAAAGGTTGCGTTTTTAAAAATGTTAAGTAAATAAGCAGTAATAACAATAATCTTACAAATGATATAACATATGCATCAGTTAGGTGTCAATGATTTAACACCCAACTGCTAAATGCAATTTTCAGCGTAGACTGACATAGAGTGTTTTACAACAATTCAAACGATATCTCTTCAGTTTTTTTTTCCATAAAATATTGACTGGATGTTCACATCATTCTCTTCCTCTGACTCTAACGACTGGGTTGGATCATTTTCTTAGATAGAAAGGTGTTGAAAATACCCTTGTTTATAGGGAGATAAACGTTTTAAAGTCATCTCAACCTCAACATACTTTGTAAGTATACAGATTTTCGCAACAGCTCCAACCATATCGGGTGGAGGGTGGTAAACATAAACTTGAGCCATAAACACTTAAACGGACGTCACTGTTCGAGTAAAACATGGCCAGTACAGTGAAAATGATGAACAGATAGGTATGCAATGATGTAAATCATGAAATATTCGCGAGATCTTTATTTTCGCGTTTTTTTTCGCGAGAGCACTCCTTCACGAATTTATCACTTCGCTAATTCAAAGTTTTCCGGATATAACAACTACTGATACAACAGTGGGAACCAGAGGGATCGCTCGTTCACAAATTCATGGTCTTGTGAATTGACCCGGAGATAAAAAAATCGCTATTTCTTTGTCTCGCGAATTCAATGTGATTTACAGTATATCAATATTCCTTCTCTTTGGATTTAAACACCCATTTCAACAGTATTTCAGTTATGTACATGCGGGCCTATCCATCGGTCTTGTGAATGACCATCACCAGATACTCCTTAAAAAACAGTCAACTTTCTCACTATAAAGAATCAATTATACTGTTCTTCCATGTGGACACAAGAATGGCCAAGTAAGTCGGAATCGAGATCAAATAAAATTTTTACTTACTGAACTAAAGAATATATAAAATTCAGATCTTTGATTGTACAAGCATATTTTAGTAGACTCTTTATTCTTATATAAATATAAGTTTAGAAAAGGTTGATTTTTATTTTCGGTCTTACTTGAACGATACGGTAATACTGATTAAATGTAAATAATGTAAAATATGTAACATACTTAGTGATCAAAGAAAAAAAAGAAGTAAGGTCAATATGGTTAAACTGAAATTGATCATTAGGTTAATCCGTCTAAATAGTTTAATACTTTGTTATAGATTAAATGCTAACCGTGAAACCATGTTAAGTAAGTGTTGAGTTATATGTTCATAGAGAAATGGTGTCAGTCGTTAATTTATTTACAAGAATTTATCAAGGATATAATTATAAAATGATGTAGTTCAAAGGATAATTGAAACTAAAAGTGACGACCAAAATAAATATGGCATTAAAAGGGTCAGGGAAACCTTTGACGGGTAATCCATACGGTAATCCTTCAGGAAAAACAGTAAAGAGCAGTCCGTACGGCAAGCTTCCAGAAAAGGCGAAGAAGAAACCGAAAAAGAATGCAAAGGATACTGAAACTACTGTAAATACACAAGATGAAGGTGTAAGTCTAAAAGAAGTGTTCAAAGTACTTGGAGACGAAAATGGCCGTGTAACGTCGGCTAAACTGCGCAGTTTTGTGAAAGAATTAGACCTGGACTTTTCTGACGAAGAAATAAGGGAAATGATAGATGTTGTTGATCCCTCGGGAAAGGGTGAAATTTCTTACAACAGTAAGTACATTGTAATTACTTCCGTTTTAACTGCATTTAACGACGTGGATTTTATAAGAGAGCGTTTTTAAAGTGGTCACGGAAGAATAGCAACATTGCACAAAATTAGCTGAAATAAACGTTTCTATACTATTCAACTTCCCTTTAAGATCAATATGCATCGGAAGTCATCATCGGGTGGTAACATTTTGGCAATGCAACTATATCAATGTAACAAGCAGTAATCAATGTCACATACATTTGATTTATTGATATGAATTAAAAAACAATAAAATGTCAAAAGCTTACTGATTTAGAAATACGTATTTTCTTTTCATTTTACAGATCTAGTTGGTGTTGTCCGAGACTTCAGTCATGAATTCCCAAGCGTGCAGCTCGTAAGTTTACACTCTTAAGTTTTGCTTTTCTTTGCAATGCTTTAAGAACTTATCAATTTAACCCATTTATTCATAGCTTTTTACAATAGGGTCTTCCTTATTCCAATTTGAGCGAGTCTATTTTTATGCCTCCTTCGAAAAAGGTGGGGTTTTGGTTTGCAGATGTCGGTCGATCTGTCCGCCTACCAAGTGGTTTCCGGATGGTAACTCCAGAACGCTATTGCCTATAAACTTGAGACTTTATGTAGAGGTCGGCAATACATTTTTTAAAAACTTGTTGACTGTTTGGCTGCCGTCAGTTGGGGCATACATGTTTTAGAAACGTCTCTTGCTTTAAATAGGGTTGTTTTGCAGTGTTGTACATGTAAATAAAAAGGCTAACGACTCTTAATCCCAATCAGACGACACTATAAAAATAACAAGATCAAAATACCAATATTCACGCCCTTGCAAACATCCTAATCCTATCATACAGAAGAAATAGTTTGAATTTGTAGGTGGAAACAATCATTAGAAATTTACAAATACAACAAGGTCACTCAATAAACGTTTCCTATCCATCAAAATGAATTTTTAGGCAAACTTTGAAAAAAGTAGATTTTTACTTTTTTCATCAACTTTAGCTAAAATGGTGGGCTTCATTAATCACAGATGTTAGGCTGCATTATATTGGCTGAAATTTTGTTTACTTTTATTTGGTACAAAAATGTACGTGCATGCGCTATTTATATCACAACGGGGTTATTATCAGATTTATTTTTATCACATTGAGGTGAATATGATTTGTGGTACATGTGCACTGGACTGGGCCTTGACCAATGCAATGAGATTACGGAAGAAACCATAACAATATAAAAAATAAATTATAATGATCATTTAAATGTTCTAATTGTAACAGAACTGTCTGTTCACGAAAATTTCAGACTCCAGAAGAACTCAGCAGAGAGCTTACGAACGAGAGTGAAGCAACTAAAAGTGACACAACAGATGAGAAAAGTGAACAACCTGATACAAATGCACAAAACAATGTAGAAAACAATAATGACGAAGAGACAGAAACGGATCCAGAGGAGCAAATTTCAAGACCTATGTCCTCTAGAGCTCGGGCAGCTGCAAATGCCAAAATAATCATTGAAGAAATAGATGACAGAATGTCTGTGATACGGGAAGATGAGGAACCAGAAGAAGATGAAAATGAAGAAAAAGGAGAGGAAAAAGAGAAACAAAGGGAAAACGACACCGAAAAAGAAAACGAACAAGAAGTCATGGAAGACGTAGAAGAAAACGATGAAAAGATGCGAGACGATGACGATGATAAAGAGAACGACATTGCAGAAGAGAATAAATCACTACATTCCATAACAGAAACAGTGATTGTACCTGTTTTAGTCGCGGAGGACGAATTTACCAAAGCCGATGATAATACTAACGACGATAACATAGGGCAAGATGACAGATTATCGAAATTACCATCCCGGGCTAGTACAGTCAAGGAACACCGACTTGATTCGGGTATATCTACAGCTGTTGGGGGTATAATTGAGACAACAAATGAAATTGAAAACGGAAGACAATCACGAAAATGCAGTACAAGTGAGGTGAGTATACTAGCACAACTAAATTTCGTATTGGACAAATATGAAGATGTGTATGCAATTTTCACATTGTACGTGTACAAGCTACAAAACTTTGACGTTACTGTTACAGAATCAGTAGGTATAAACAAAAGTAAAGAAATTAAATAAAGCAAGTACTGCGGCATATTTTTATTCAAGCCAAGCTTTTTTTTCAGAGTAGCAAAACATCAAGAAGAGATTCTGTAAAATCGGAACGAAGTTTAGGTCGAAAGCCAAACAGTAGGGAAAGAAGTAACAGTAAATCAAGACAGCCAGATAAGAGACGGAAACCAGGGTCTCGCAAGAGGTTCACGGGTATTGATGACCCTGAGTTTTACTCAACAATGGGATGCTCTCTGAAATTATCACAGATTAGGACTCGACAAAGATTATTGTACATTATGTGGCGTGCTATTTATGATCAGGCAATAAGGAAAATGCAACAGGAGCAAGCTAGGCAACAGGTAGGAGTGAGAAGTGGAAACCGCGTGAATTATACCGCGTGAATTATATCGCGTGAATTAAACCACGTGAATTACATGCGGAAGAGTTTTAAATAGTGATAGTAACATAATATCATGAATAATATTCTTCATAGCACGCATTTTTGCGGAATCTGATGTTCCGTCGAAACAAGACATGTGCTTGGCATTTCACAACATAGTTTTATCTTTATTGAGTAAACAGGGTTACATTCTCAAAAATGCCGACTAGGGTTGTTGTACATTCTGCATAGGAACTCAAGCAACACTACATGTACACTATTCAATTAAAGGTTAGCATTTTTTTATTTTACTTAGAACTCGTTGTAATTTCACATGATAGTTTATGGACGAAAAATTTTAATCTTAGTTTTTCCATTTCAGAATCAGAAGAGGAAGAAGTTGAGAAACCTCAAGTCAAGTCCATCAATGAACGCAATTTGAATGTGACACAAAACTTTGCTTAAAGACAAATCAATGCATGTATTGTGTCAAACTTGTATTTTTGTAATACTTACATGCGCCATTGAAGACAATAACCACGTTGTGTCATATACACTACATGTATGTAAAAGGGAAAGCTGCATGTTGCAATGTGTTGTTGTAACACAGTTACCTCAACGTGAAATTGAAATAAAAATAGACAACCCGAACCTTTTAATTAATCAAAGGACTGAAAGTGCTGGAGGGTCGATTGTCTCTGAACAACACAGACTGTACACATACATGTGAAATATCAGGACAACCCATGCATGAGTAAAGTTATCAACAAACGGAGACACAAATGTCCACAGAGTTTGACCTTTAACCATATGTGTAAACTTTACTTTTATAGGAACCCATGTGCTTACCTTTTGCATTCAGTGACTACATGTATGTTCAACTACCCTATAAAGATCATAGCTGGAATGGTAACTGAGAAGTGGATTTTACAAACCTGAACTGAAAATTCAAAGTTGCATAACTTTAATGTCATTCAAAAGTTATGGAATTTGCCCATAGGGTGATTGTATTGTGTCAATAATACAAAATAAATTCCTACCCTAAATGTAGGCAAAAACAATGAGCAAGATCAAAGAAAACACAGAGTAAATTAATAACTGAACAAGAAAAACAGTGATACAAAGTATCACAGCGGGCCCACAAACAAAACTGACATGAAATATTCTAGAAATTAGTGATGATTGATGTTGAGGCATGGCCCCAAAAGAACCCAAGGAAACCAATTCTAGTTGTACAAGCAAAACCTGACACGACTACTGACTGAACTTTACTGTTATCGAATAATATGTATACAGTATGTCTTATTAACATTATCCTTATAAGTTTGACATGAATGAAGCTTTCTATGATTATTTGCTGTAAAACATTTAAAATGGTTTAAAGTCTTACAATTATAAACAAGAGCCATGTTACACATGGTTAATCCCCCCGCCAGGAAAAAGTTACCTGAAGGTTGTACTTTCGTACATTTTACTTGGTGAGAGGAAATCCTTAAAAAGCCGTATAGTTATGGTCATGCTGAGTACAGTTTTCAAGTAAGTGGAAAAAGAATAAGGCAATGAAGAGAAGGTTTGCAAAATTATATTAATGTTCATTATCAGTATAGGTATGATATTTTTCATTTGACTAAAAGTAGACAAGGTAGAGTTATTGTTCTTGCACACTGCACTTCCTACCAATGTGCTATGTCAGTGTATTAAGTTTGAAGAAAATCCCTCAAGTACTTTTGGAGTTATGCTCTGGACAAAACTTTTAAAAGTAAATCTGATAAAGGGGAATAACTCTAAAAGTAGGCAAGGTAGAGTATTGTTCTTACACACTGCACTTCCTACCAATGTGCTATGTCAGTGTATTAAGTTTGTAGAAAATCCCTCAAGTACTTTTTGGAGTTATGCTCTGGACAAAACTTTTAAAGTAAATCTGATAAAGGGAATAACCTAAAAGTAGGCAAGGTAGAGTTATTGTTCTTGCACACGCACTTCCTACCAATGTGCTATGTCAGTGTATTAAGTTTGAAGAAAATCCCTCAAGTACTTTTTGGAGTTATGCTCTGGACAAGTAAATCTGATAAAGGGAATAACTCTAAAAGTAGGCAAAGGTAGAGTTATTGTTCTTGCACATTGCACTTCCTACCAATGTGCTATGTCAGTGTATTAAGTTTGAAGAAAATCCCTCAAGTACTTTTTGGAGTTATGCTTGGGACAAGTAAATCTGATAAAGGGGAATAACTCTAAAAGTAGGCAACATAGAGTTATTGTTCTTGCACACTGCACTTCCTACCAATGTGCTAGTCAGTGTATTAAGTTTGAAGTAAATCCCTCAAGTACTTTTTGGAGTTATGCTCTGGACAAAACTTTTAAAGTAAATCTGATAAAGGGAATAACTCTAAAAGTAGGCAAAGGTAGAGTTATTGTTCTTGCACACGCACTTCCTACCAAAGTGCTATGTCAGTGTATTAAGTTTGAAGAAAATCCCCCAAGTACTTTTTTGGAGTTATGCTTGGGCAAGTACATCTGATAAAGGGGAATAACTCTAAAAGTAGGCAAGGTAGAGTTATTGTTCTTGCACACTGCACTTCCTACCAAGTGCTATGTCAGTGTATTAAGTTTGAAGTAAATCCCTCAAATACTTTTGGAGTTATGCTCCGGACAAAACTTTTAGAGTAAATCTGATAAAGGGGAATAACTTTAAAAGTAGGCAAGGTAGAGTTATTGTTCTTACACACTGCACTTCCTACGAATGTGCTATGTCAGTGTATTAAGTTTGAAGAAAATCCCTCAAGTACTTTTTGGAGTTATGCTCTGGACAAAGTTTTTCAAGTAAATCTGATAAAAGGGGAATAACTCTAAAAGTAGGCAAGGTAGAGTTATTGTTCTTACACACTGCACTTCCCCCAATGTGCTCTGTCAGTGTATGAAGTTTGAAGAAAATCGCTCAAGTACTTTTTGGAGTTATGCTCCGGACAAAATTGGGACGGACGCACGGACGGACGGACGGACAGACGGACGGACGGACGGACGGACGGACGAAGGGCATTTCTAATATCCCCTTCGCTTTCGGCGGGGGGATAAATAAAACAGAAGAAAAATTTTAAAAAAAAATGTATTAGATGGGTTTCGAACTCGCGTCCGCCACAGTAAGTCAGCGCAGATTCAATTTCCAGCATCTCTACCAACTGCTCTACGTCCGCCGTTTATAGAGATATTGGTAAAAAACGAGTTCTTATAAATTTTTATGTCCAAGTCGTTCGTTCGCGCATTAATAGTGTTTACGATTAATTACACATTTAAAGAACAATAACGAAATAATATTATTCTATTCTGAAATGTTTTTAAATTATTTAGATTTATTACTATATAATTTTGAAAACAGAAATCGCTATAATGCCTAACAACTGTTTATATGGAACTACTTGTTTGTATGTTGTGCGTTCGGCCGTAAGGCCGATATACTCTGTTAACATTGGCTCGATTTTAACAATCGACCCAAAAATTGGAATTTTACAGCAATGTAGTTAATTAGACATCGTAGTGAAATTCTCATGTTTCTGAAAAGAGATTTGGTCGTAAGCTTTGTATCATTTGGTTTGGTGTATACTACAGACTTAATGTCAGACATTATATAAATATCATATGGCAGCATGTGTGACATTGATATTGTCAACCCGAGAGCAGAATTACACCGAGGGGACATTCTGTTTCGAGTGACAATATCAATGTCACACTGCGCCATATGAATATTTTATTATACCGAACAAAATTAAGTAGATCTACATAAAAAAAGTCGAAAACTGTTTTTATTGTACTTGACGTTCATTTTCCACTGAATAGTGACGCACTGCTGTATGGTATAAGGGAGGCAACACGCTGATTTAGCAAAATATGAAGCAGTTATTTGCCCTTATATGACATTCAAAATATCACTGCGGTCACATGACCTGACAGTCAATTTTCGCTGGTCACGTGTCAAAAAGGTTGAAAATGTTTCTGATAGTCAAAATATCTCTTTTTCGGGTAATGGGATTTTACCATTGTAGACAAAAGTGAGGTATAATAATTAAATGTGTTACCAGTGTATTTGACTATAATTAAGACGGCCCTTAATAGTACCATCAATGTATCGGTAGCACATCGGCATAACGCTAATGGACATTCTAACATTTTATTTTCTTTGCAACGGATCTGATAGGCTGATTTTCATCAAGATAGTACAGATGCATATTCAGATGCTTACTTTACACATAGTTACAAATAGGTTTCATTTTGTCTAGTAAATAAGCAAATGCCATAGCCACAAAGTACATGAATATGACTTAGATGTCGTATACTAGTATTTGTGTTTTCAATACTAGTAGTCAAAGGTCAACTAAAAGAGTTTTACTGTAGTGAAAAGTGATACTGTTTAGTGTTCGGGGCACTATTAGGACTTAAATCTGCAGTGGACCTGACCTGATGACCCCTTTATTTGTCTAAGTTGGCCAAGTTTTATTCCCAAGCAAGATTTAGAGGGTTTTTGTTACAAAACATATGTCTCTGTCAACTAATGTTTTACCATGTAAGAGGTGAATAAAACTTTACAATAGAAATACTTTTTATGCTACAAATAATTTACAAAATAAAAGCACGCCACCATACATTATAAAACTACTGACTGTATACAAAAGCATGACTAGTTCAAATCCGCCTTGTATTGTTTTATCAAAATCAAGCAGAGTTTTTGGCCTGACAATGGTCTGTGTGCACGTTATGATAAACACTCTAACGGGCATAACTCAGCTGGGGAACAAGGTTATATGTTAAACATAACTCTACTTGACTAAAAAATTGTCTATGAAGTTTCGTTAAATTATAATAATGGATAGAGAATAAATATGGCAGACAATTCTTCAAATTCTTGCATAAAATGAATGAGCTGTAACCTAATCTGCAACATTATTTAAAGTTACATTTAAATACGACAAGATCTTCGGATAGTCAGCACAAAAACCATATGTATGTGTAAAATAATATATTCATAGCTCAATGAAGACATGACAATGAGACCTCACGGAATTTCATTTAAATTTTGCAAGAGGTTTCCGAGATGAATTCTAGGAAGAATCAGTGGGCTGCAAGTTGGAGAAATTTTATCAAACCAGGCAATGGTTTTCTAGAGAACTATTCCAGAAACAAAGTCTTAATATTAAACAAAACTATACGGTAATGATGGCCTTAAATTGCTCGTCTGCGTATTATTGTCTTTGGTGAAATAGTAAAGATGGCTAGTTAGCAGCTGAGTACTAAACAGATGGGGCTCTTGTGAGCTAGACATATAGGAACATAAGCTATGCCTTTTTACAAAATATTCTTCTAAGGACAAATGACAATCGTTCCAATGAAATTATGTCGGCAGCTACATTGTTTTGACAAACAAACATGGATTGAAATTTTTTTATAAGAGAGCCACAACAGAATTATTCCTATGAAATGTCTGATCAACAGTTCCTGAGACAAAGGTTCTTGAAGATTTATATTTGGACATATAGAAACTAAATCCGGACTAGTAGTCACATTTTCATGAACCAACACGGCTTAAGTGAATACGATGGGTGATAACCAAAGGAGCAAAATACTGCAGCATTATTTTTAAAGCAAGCAAGCCATTTCCAGAAAGATTCTTTAAGCTTTTCTCTTTGGCTTCAATATAGACCATGGATTCACGAGAGTTGACGGAATCCAATCTTGTACCAAAATCCTTAAAACATGATGTTTCAATACAATTAGCAAAGCTGTGTCAGAAAAAATGAAGCAACTCATCGGCTGGATGTGCTGAACATTTGTGCTAAGTAATTTTAAAATCCTTCAATGCATAACAAAGTTACAACCCGGACACCAATGTGTGCAGTTATACAGGATTCCATTACCTTTAAACTGTAAATCTGACTTTGTCCTTCAAAGTAGGGACGTTGGTCTTGCACACGACACGTCGACTTGATGTGCTGAACATTTGTGCCAAATTATATAAAATCCTTCAATGCATTACGAAGTTACAGCCCGGACACGGTAAAAATGAAAGAACGGACGCACGGACGGACGGTGCGATTTTGATATGCCTACCTATCCGGGTATAAAAAACGTTATTGTCAAAATTAATGACCATATTACCTTGAGTGACTTTCTACAACTAATTCAAACGAAATTCGTTTCTCATAATCTGACATCTCAGCTGGATTGAAGGTGTCTAGAAGCCTCAGTGGAAATCAGGTGACGACGGATTACCTGGAAATCTTGTTTAGTTAATTCAAGCTTTGTTTCTATTCTAGCTCTGGTGATGACTATGTGTTACGGAAAAGTTCTGTATGCGCATTTTAATAGAGAACCATCAAATGAACATTCCGGTGAAGTTTGGTTAAAATGATATTGCTTGTCTAAAGATCATCATCATGATTGTGTGCAGCGAAGTAAGGAGAATAGATTGACAATTTTTGAAGACGACCAACCAGTGGCCTTATCTGTGAAGTTTGGTAAAAATTGGACACATTTTTATGCAGGCTATATCATTTTTTAAGCTCAGGTGGCAATGACATGTAGCAGAAGTGCAAACGTTTTAATATTTTATTCAAAGAACAGTCCTGTTAAATTGGTGCAAAATGGCTCTGTTGTTTAGAAGATTATGTTTAACCCCTACCGCCCCGCCCCCATAGTTTGCCATGGTCATGATCTTTTGCAGTGGAACGTAACCAGTGAAGTCTTTGAAAATGAAAATCCAATGAACATTCCTGTCAAGTTTTGTTAAAATTGACATAGTGATTTAGAAGAAGTAATTTCCAGATTTTATTTTAGCTCTGGTGGCTACTATGTGCACCGGAGTAGAACTTGAGCATTTTTAGACAACCCAGGAAACTTTCCTGTAAGGACTTTAAGTAAGGTTAACATTGGCCATGTGGTTTAAGATAAAAGGTCATCTAAGCATTTTAGTTTAGGAAATGTTGTTTAGACACAATTGAAATGGAGCGTGAGATATGTAGTCGCAGGGGGCGGTGGGTTCACAGTAGGGGGTCTTGGTTAGTGATAGACTAGCTTCCTGTTTTTCTTAATCAGCTACAGAATAGCTAATGCTACAATAGATAAATAATTAAATATTGATAGGGTACATTCCTGTAAAGTTTAGTTGAAATTGGCCTTGGATTTCAGAGATGCTGATGGAATAAATAGTTGTTACCGGACAACTGGTGCAGGATATCAGGCAACCTTCAGTTTTCAGCAAATGGTTTCACATAGCTATAACAAAAGGATAATCTGCATTTTTATTAAAAATAAAATTCATATCATTTCAACAAGTAACAAAATCAATTTATGACTACATACATAGTGTGTAGTCGTTAAAAAACTTTATGTGAAAGACAAAGAAGTAAAAAGAGAATATACACGATCTGATCAATGCAAAGATTGAACCTTAAATTTCAGTTGACAAAAATTGTATTTAACAACTGTATCTTGGTGCAACATCAAGCTATTTCAATGAGAAATACTATAACATTTTTGGTATTTAACAACACGAAATGGAGACTATATCAAGATTGTAGAAGTAGCATCTACTATAATTGAGACAGATAAACAAGTGGAATAATGCCTAACATATTAATTCCGATGGTAGATTATGATATTATTATACCTCTAATACTTTGAACACTGCAAGATGTAAGTAAAATATACAAGGGCTTAATTGCTTTAAAACTGCAACAGGCAAACAAAGTATACTTCTTTGTTGTACATGACATATTATTAATTATCTAAACAATCATATCTCATTCTACTGTCTTTAATTAAAGTTTGAATAGGTGATTCAAAATGTTCACTTTTTCCAAACTTGTTTAAACATTAACAGTTTTATCCCACATCCCATACATAAACAGACATAAACGATACAATGTATATTTGAGGACACATACTTAAAACATAGAAACACAAATAATATTCAAAATTGTCTTAATACTGAAAACTACATTATAATACTTCAAGCAAAGGCCTCACTTTCGAAGCCCAGAGGAATGAGAAAGTTCTATGTATTAACTCACAACGCTAGCATTAATGTCACAATTAAATGTGTGTATGTGGGGTGGGGGCAGTTTCTAGCTAAAAATACATCTACGAAGTTATTATTACACCATGCCAGCATGGAAACAAGATTGTCACATTTGTTACTGACTATGTACTTGTTTCTTATGTAATTTTCTAAGTTTCTAGTTCATCACAGTCTGAAATTGAATACTAGCAGATCAAACACCTTTGATAAAACAATTAAAGTGTGCTTAAACACCAAATCAACATCAGGAAACTTCAACTGGGCTTATAATAGGCGAAAGTTTGTTTACAATATGATCATCTTTATTCAAAATTCCAGCAGAGTTCACAAAAGCCACGCCTGGTCTTGGAGGTCTGTCTTCCCTCCTACTAGAAGCATGTCTCCTCAAACTATTGGACTTCTTTTTATGTCTCATGACAACTCCAGCATTCTGTAATTTTGGTGGAGCACTAGATACTTTACTGTGACCAGGTCCATACTGTTCAAAGTCGGAATCTGACAGTCCTGAACCTGATTCCAATGACTGGGCTACATCCTTCCAACCTGTCCCATTTATCTCAGATTTATTAGCGCCTGCCTTTGTATCTGCTGTTTCGTCCCTTTTCCCTGCAGATCCCAAGCCAGAATCCCTACCATTGTTTGCTTCAAGATCTTCAAATGTTTCTGATACATGTCTGAAGCTGGTAATAGCATTTTCCTTCTCGTCAAGTTGGTCTGGACTCATTCTCACCTTATTATTTGCTTTAAAACCATTTAAATACGAAGAAAGCTTACCTAAACTCTCTTCCTCATCTTCTGAACTCTCTTCATTTACTGTGAACAACCCATCATAATCTCGTTCATTTCTTAATGGAATTCTGTCATTTTTCTGAACTGGATTCCTGGATAAGCTTGAACTACTACCTATATTGAAGTTGTTATTTTTATTATGTCTTATGTTCTTGCCTTTATCCCCTGACGAATGTATCTCGCTGGCGCCTTTCTCTTCTTTGGTTTTATTGAGAACACTGAGGTACTGAGCATTGTTTTTCAATTTAGTTCTTAAATCATTAACCACCTGATCTTTTTCACTTAATTTGTGTTCTAGTTTAGAGATTTTATCTTGCTGCTCTGCAACCTGCTCTGACAGTTCCAGTATCAATGCCATCTTCTCTCCACCTGGCAGTTTTGGGGTTTCTTCTTCTGTAAGGAATTTTATTGCTGAATCACCTCCTTGGCCAATTTTAGTTTCTAAAAAAGGAAAGTACATGTATATATTGTTTCTTCACACTTGTTGATAATCATTAATATTTTCTTTTGTAAATGTAACAGTTTTATCTAATTTTACAAGGAAAAGCTCTTAACTGATGCCAGTGTTGACCAGTCAAAGCTTAAAATATGCACTGGTATTTAAACATAGTCATACAACTGCTAAAACCACTGTTAAAATATCAATACTGTGGCCAGGAAGAGTTACAGTTCTTGGACTGTTCACTTCCATTCAATGTAATATATTCTATGTAGTTTGAATAAACTCCAGTAAATACTCAATATAGAAGTTACAAATGGAAACATTTCTACTGAGGTTAGCTGATGTAATGGTAAGTACATACATGTACTATTTTCCCCTCAATGTCTTATATGCTTAAGTTCCATAGCCTTATGGAACACAGATACCCCAAACGGAAGTGTGACAGATATCAGCTGTACAGTGACTATAAAAATTGTTTGATGCAAAAAGGGTGAAATAAAGATGAAAAGTCAACAGAGATCATTCTGAATAGAATATGTAACTGCATCCTTAAGCCATAACCATGCGAGTAAACCTTTAATAGACAAGAAACATACACAAGCATTAGCTCTGATTTCTTATGTACATGTATCATGAGACAGTATGTTTCTTAATTCCTCTCCCAGAAAATAATATTTGACTCAAGACTTTATAAACTGTTCGAGAATATTCATCTTCTTGAAACCTAATAAATCACTGGATGTCACATAAATTTCACAGCATCTGCTTTCACTAGTACCTGCTAAAAGTTTGTTTTCAGCTTTCAACTTGTTGATCTCCTCTTTCAACTCCATCATCTGAAAGTTGACTTCCTGTTTATATTCCGCCATCTGTGTGTTGAACTGTTTTTGCTTTCTTCTCTGCTTTTGTTTCTACATTGAGAAATCACAAAACTTAGCACATATTTACAATTAATTTTTTACTCTTTTTTTTTAATGTGCTCATGCAAACTTATATCATAGAGAGATAATTTTCTTTGCAAATTTCCCAATAAAATTTAAATTATTAAAGATTCTTCATTTCACATATATTTACTTTAATAAAAGAATTCCCCTTGTAAAATTCACAAATTTAAAATTTCCGAGTAAGTCTTTGCTCAGATGAGCTGAAACAAAAGATCAAACTTTTCAATACAAATAATAGTAAAAAAAAAGTTCCACTACCCCTTATAATACTCCTACCATGTACATAGAATTATCAATTTACAGCCAGGATAATGATAACACTATGTTCTAATTACTCTTAAACAATTTGATTTAGACCTTTACTTTCTTTTCATATTTTTTTTTCTTCTCTATGAAAAAGAATTGTCTGAAAGCATTTCTTATGCTTTGCAATATCATTGAAAAAAGTACTCTGCTCTATTTATATTCATATTCTTTCGATTTAAAAAGCAACATTATAGGAATGTTTTACTTACATATGACTGATCGCAAGACATATTTCTTGGTAGAATAAGTGCAAGGATGCAATTAACATCCAAACAGATGACGGGACTTTAAATAAATACAAATGAGTACATGTATACATTTAATTAGTTAATGAAAAATATTAGTAAATGCATCTGAAATGTACATATATGGGAGTGCTGACTTCTTACCAGTTTAGTCAATTCTGTCTCAAGTTCTTTTTTCTCTTTCTCGAGTTTGATGATAAACTGATCCTTGGCCTGCACAGTCTCTTCACATGGTTTCTGTTCTCCCTCTCTCTCAACGTTTTGAGAGTTTAGAAAGTCCAGCTCTTTAGCAAGGGTTTCCACATTGTCTTCCAGGTCCAGACATCGACTCTCACTTTCACATAATTGTTTTGTTAAGGTCTCAATGGCAGCATCTCTGTCTTGATCTTGCTTTTTTGTATCTGACTTATGCTACAACATATTGATAGACATCAGCAAAGCATTTGAGAGTACATATTTAACAATTCCCCTAAAACATTAAGGTGTCACTTATTTTTAACTTCCTTTTTTTAACAGGATTCATTAGTTTTATATAAGATCCATGGTTTAAATGAGTATCCTTTTTAAAAAGTGGGATTTAATCCAGGGACTTAGGTAAAAATATTAGAACAGCAGTGTTACACTGTACGTTCTACTGAGCTGTAGATGCATGTATGAATTAGCAATGTAACGTTAATATACATCTATAAATAAAGGTTACATAATAATGATAATATACATGTAGTAATTTTCTAAGGATTCTCATTTGTACAGTAAAATATATGAGCTGTTAATCATCATTCAAATGCAACATATTTCCCAATCTGCATGATCTTCCTGCTTAGCATAGCATTTTTGAGGAGGTGATTTTCATCAGATTGCATATTTCCTAGATTGCAATATGCTATATATAACCTTGATTGTCACATACAAACTGAGTGAAGTTTTCAAATACTTTTATAGTAATTGTAAAAAGAGAAAGAAAATGATGCTATTACTGACTGAGTGCTATTCTGATATTCAGGATGTACAATGTTGTATGAGTGATCAGTATACAGTTCAGTTGATGAGTCAGCTTATATGAATTCATACTGGATCACAAATGTATATCAGTTGATGGTTTTTACACATCAAGACTCTGTCTAAATATTTAGAAAGGCAAAATTAATTTTTTGTGTATTTTAAAAATTATAGACATGACTGCACAACTTCAAGAAACTGGTGACTGACTTACATTTGTATGTGAAACTTCCTTGCCAGAAGAAGGAACACTGGTTTTCTTTTTCGGCAGCTCTTCTGACCTGTAAAAGAAAATTAATGTTATTTTAATAGCTGAACCTTGACCTGTCAAAAGCTTTCAACTGTGTGGAAACTGTTAACAAATATACAAGACTCTGGCGTCCAGCAAATTTAAAATTAAATTGTGAAGAGGACATACCAAGGAAACACTGAAACAATTAAATCGTCAGAAAAGTTCTTGGCCTAATTATTGCCGGTACTTATTATGACAACATGATGTACAGCAGTGCTACAAACCAATGGGATTAACATGGTACATGTACTCTGCTTTAAAGAATTAATGTGGTTTCGTCAAACTACAGATTCTTCAAACTTTATTTGTATAGAAGATTTGAAATGGGTTCAGCAAGTAGACATTGTACAATCAAACAATAGGATTTCCCACATAGTTAAAGGTACTTACCCAAAGTACAAAAAGTTGAATAAGAATTGTGTGAATTAATATGGTGCATAAAAGCATGGACCTATAAGTATGTGCATCTTAAAGTGTGTATCAAGCAGAAATTATGACTGTAATTTGCTTCTTTGATGTTACTTGAGACAAATTATCAATCAATTTTATGCAGAAAATCTGTGGGAGGAAACCAATTATACCTATTTTGAACACAAAGCTAAGTTTGATGAAACAGCATTTTGTTAAAACCACTATACATGTATATCTGTTTTAAAATATGTTCAGTTGATGCATGGTTCCTGAAAGACAAATTCAAAGAGAAGTGTGATGGAAGTCAGATATATAAAGCCTTTTTAGCACCCTTCAACAGGCTGAGCATATCTCCCAATGTGCTAAAATAGCCTGATTGGGCTAAAACATAAACAACAGAAAAGTACAATTTTTTAAATAACTTTTTTGCTAGGAAAAAGCACAAGTTAATTTTTTCAGTGTATGTTTATTTGATTGTAAGTAATAAGAATAAGCAAATTTCATGTCAATATCTTATTGGTGAAATTTTGATTTTTTACCAACTGAAAAAAAAGAAAGTAATGTTTTTATCGGGTCTGTATAAATGAGACAAATAATCTGTGAAAAAATTAACATGTACTTTTTCTTTGACAAAAAGTTATTAAAAAAATTGTTCTTTTCTATTGTGTACGTTTTAGCCCAATCAGGCTATTTTAGCTCATTTGGCGTATTTACCCCGATCGGATGATATGCTCAGCCTATTCAAGGCTTGCTGTGTAAGTGAGTGACATGGTTAAAAAAGGGTCTGGTAAATGCTTGGATTTATGCACCTAACGTCAGTTACAGTGCATTTAAGGTAGAGGTGTAACAATTAATCACGGTTCACTATTCACCGCGGTTTCTTTTACTTTCGCGGTTCACAGCCCGCCATTACCAAAATTCGGTTCGGTACGGCCCAGTATTTACTGCTGGTATTCATTGTAAAGGGAAGTAACCCCTTTGAAGAGCTCAAATAAACTGTTTTTGTTATGTTGATTGTCATTCAATGGCTTAGAAATATTGATTAACCAATGGTGGTGCATGATTTGACTATAGTTTGGCAAGCATACATAAATATCTGCCAATTCATTTTGAAAAATGCCTTAGAAATGTTTTGGTTGCCAGTATTTGCAGTATTTTGGTTTCAAATCAGTGGGAATGAAAATATAGTATGAAAACCATATAAATGCAAATTGCAGCCAACTACTTTTATCTTAATAAATATTTCCGTCCACTTGTTTATTCAGACTTTATATCCATTCAACTTCTTGGAACAGTAAGGTTTTCTCGGCTTTGCCGTGACGTCATACTGACCAGTTAACCAATCATATTATAAGGTCGCGTTCATTTCTTCATTCGGTAATAGGTGAAAACTCGGTCTTTCCCGTTGACTCATATGCAAGTTTAAATTTATTTCAAACGAAACAAAAAGCTTTTGACAACATATGATTATTATTAAAACAATCTGATAGTTTCAAGGTAATCGAAGATCGTCGTCTTCTTTCATTTCTGAACTTGGTTATTATATTATTCAAAGTTAAAGATGCATAGAGACCAGCAATGACAGCCGAGGAATCACCTTTACCGAATGTAAATAATTTTTCAGTACCCGGATGTGCGAAGCCGAGAATTGGACATTGGTATTGAACCGTAACATATCGTATCGCAACTGTGTATCGTGATACGAATCATATTGTGAGAAATGTGTATTGCTACACCTCTAATTTCAGGTAGTGCTCCGTTTCCCTTAGTGGGTTGTATGCATGTTAAAAGAAAAACAAACAAAAAAACATGCACCCCACGGTCCCCATCAACTTTGTGAAATGTAGCGTGATATTAAACAGCTAAAGAAGTGGCTAGCTAGCCCAAGGTCTTTGACCCTATTGTCTTTGACGCTATTACTCCTATTTCTCATTATTAAATATGGTCAACTGACACAATAAAAAGACCAATTTAGTTATGGAAGCCAGAACTAGTGGCTAGCTAGTCATTTCCATTGTTTTCCCTTGGTTAGTGACCGTGACAGATGTTTGATCGCACTTACAATTCATCCTTTTGGTCAATGTGAATGGCTTTGATACTACTTGATCCTGACCCCATTGCATTTGCAGGCACAAAACACTTTAACACAAGTTACACATCAAAACTCCAAACTATTTTCGTCCGCCATTTTTGTGTACTTGGTAACAAGACTGAACGTATTTATTGAACCGCAAAAAGAAATTGTAAAAGCTACAACTGTAATCCAGTCAAACACCTGTTTTTATTCTGGGATATGTGTCCGTGCCCGGTCCAAACAGCGGTTACTTCCCCTCAAGTATACAATGCGCTATAATTTTCACAATATACAATTTGAATGCTTGTGTAGTTTTTGTTACTACATAATTATGAAGTAAATTTTGTTTTATGAAATATTAAGCTATATGGGGGGGGGTTTTTTTTTTTTTTTTTTTTTTTGGGTTTTGGGGTTTTTTTTTTTGGGGGGGGGGGGGGGGGGGGGTTTTTTTTTTTTTTTTTTTGGGGGGGGGTTTTTTTTGTTTTTTTTTTTTTTTGTTATATACCAGTATAATAGTTTTATACCAGAATCATTGTCTTATTGCTCATTGAGAACAAACAAAATCCGCTTTCACATATATAACACATAACTTATCATATTGACCAAAATTATGACAATCAATACACACAATTTAACATAGACAAACAAACATTCACAAAAATAATCAAAAAGTACAAGGGGTGGCCGGGTTTGGCAAAATTCTTTTCTACTATATCAACATCATCGACGTGTCAAACCAAAACTGTGCCTGAAATGGTATATTAGGGTTTTATCGTTGGTACCGGTTTCCCATATGACCAACGCCCCCAGAAGAGTTTAGTTATTTTAGGTTTTCGGGGGATGGTGCAAGATACAGAAAGCGTCCCAATTCCAGAGACACCCCTGGTTCTTTATCATGCCAGGTTTTCACCCATACATGGGACCTCGGTTTTAAAGTCTCATTCGAAAGACTGTTAATTAGTAATTTAAGTTGGTCAGCCCTGGGAATCGAACCCACAACCCCGAGATTACAAGTCTCGTGCTCTACCAATTGAGCTATCCGGGCTGACTTTGTGCCTGAAAGACCGCGAAATTTATTTGACACTAAATAAGATTCTAACTGATTATAAACAGCTCTTTCCAGAATTTTTGATACAATACACAAAATTCTAACTGGTCTGTAATTTCCAACATCAGTTTGACTATTTTTCTTGTGCAAAGGTTTTACACGGGCAAGCTTTAGCTCATCAGGCACTTGATTATCAACAATTGATTTATTAACAATAAAAGAAATGGGTATTTTAAGAAAACATGCACCGTCCCTTAAAAAGCGTGCAGGAATCTCATCAAGTCCTGTGCTTTTAGCAGGGTTCAAAGAACATAATTCTTTATAAACAAAATTTTCACTGACAATGTGTAGTTTAAACCTATAAAAGGGTACCTTACAATTATAAAATTGTTTAAAAATACTAGACTGTATCTTAAAAATATTAGGGCAGGGGGGAAGCTTCCCTACCAAAATAGACGCTACAGTAGTAAAAAAACAATTAAAATAGTTTGCAATCTTTTTGTTGTCAAACATATTTCATTCTCAATATCAAGTACAACATTTGGACTATTTTTAGTTTAATTACTGTACCCTAAATTTTTTAGCTGTTTCCACAGTCCTTTCGGGTCATTTTTGTTTTCTTCAATTTTATTTGTCAGAAAATCAGACTTAGCCTTTTTTATTTCTCTTTGGACCTGATTTCTACATTTACTATACAAACAATAGTCAGTTTTATTCTTATCTTTACGAAATTTATATAAGTAAGTGTCTCTTTCTTTAATAAGTGCTAAAATTTCAGATGTAAGCCATGGTTCAGACCTCTGTTTAAGTCTTACACTTTTAATTGGGGCTACTGCATCCAAAACATTATGAAAAATCTGCTTAAAATTCTGCCATGCAGTATCCACACTATCAGACAAAAAAATACTATCCCAGTTTGCAGTTCTAAGATGTTGTACAAAAAGTTCTTTAGAATAATTTTTCAAAGATCTTATAGTTACATATTTATTACTCTTACTCATTTGGCATTTGACTGTTTTCCTAGTAAAAAACACTGGTAAATGGTTGCTCAATCCAAAAGGTAGTGTACCAGACTGGGAAATTTTCCCGTCATGACTGCATAATATAAGATCAATAATAGAAGAAGAAGAGGGAGTAATCCTTGTAGGATCTTCAATAATTTGTTTCAAATCAAACATTTTTAAAATATTATCAAATTTTTTATATAACACAGATTTTTTCTGTCTATTGCAAATGTTAAAATCACCAAGAATGTACCATTCAATGTCAGTTCTAATTTTCGCTAACACTTCTTCAAAAAGTTCAACAAAGTCAGATTGCTTTGGTGGTCTATAGCAACATCCTACTAGAATAGGCTTTGTTTTAGGTAAGAATAGTTCAATCCAACAAGTTTCTAACTTTTCAGTGTAGAGGTCACTTCTTTCAGTAAATGCCAGATCGCTCCGAATATAAATACAAACACCTCCTCCAGTTCTGACTCTATCTCTTCTTAGGATATTGTACCCTTCCAGAGCTATTTCCACATTTGTGACGGATGGGTCTAACCAAGTTTCCGAAATTGTGAGCACTGCAATGTTTGTTTTGGTCATGAAATTCTGAATACTGGGTAGTTTAGGTAAAAGTGATCGCACGTTCATGTGAATAAAATGAAGGCCAAGCCTTTTAAAACAATCATAATTGGAAGAGTTCAGATCGAAACTTCCTGTATCAATACTTGATGATTTAAAATCTGTAGAATTGGTAACATCATCAGTGATTATATCACTTCCATCTTCTTGAAATGGTAACCATTTAAACATGCACTTTTTGCATGTAAAATCAAAGTCTAATGAGCCGTTCATGAAGTTGTTATACATGTCGCCCGAAATAGAATTCGTACATTTTATGTGGGTCCATCCCTCGCACAAGTCACAACTCACTGCTTTACTAGAGGATATAACGCCTTTCATGCATACAGTACATGGAAATTTAGGTTGTCTCCCTTTACTTTGGTTATTTCTCGATGTTGGCCCCGGGTGTGAACAAAATTCTATAAATGCAACGGGCTATATTTTACGCGGACATTTATAATTAAGTCATAAAGTTAAATCGACGTCATTACGACTTGCCAAAATATTATTCTCGGCTTCGCCATGACGTCAAACTGATCAGTTAACCAATCGGACTATTAGGTCACGTTCATTTCTTCATTCGTTGAAAGGTGAAAACTCGGTCTTTACCGTAGGCTCATATGCAAGTTTAAATGTATTTCAAACGAAACAAAAAGCTTTTAACAATAAACAATTATTACAGAAACAGTTTGATAGCTACAAGCTAATGGTAGACTGTCGTTTTATTTCATTTTTGTTCTTGGTTATTGTACATTTTAAAATGAAAGATGCATATATATAGAGCCCCGCGATGTAATCCGAAGAATCACCTTTCCAGAATGTTAATATTTTATCAGTACCCGGATGTGCGAAGCCGAGAATTAATTATATATTTTACAACAACTGATTTCCTTCTTTGTTAAATTTACAAACGGAATTATTTAAGTTTGAATTTTTAATTACACACATTGATAGAGTGCATTCAGAGCAAATATTATATCTCAGAACCATTACTGAAGCTCGTACCATTTGTGAATTACTTCCCTTTCTTTTGTTAAAAATCTTCTTAAGGATATTAATACTCTTAAAGCTGTTGGCCATTATGCCATTAAACCAATATTGTTCAAGAATGCGCTGATGAAATGTCTCCTATTTTTACTAAACTACTAAAAATGTCATTATGTTCAGGATCTGTACCATCTGATTGGTCCAACGCATTTGTAACACTTATTTAAAAAAAAAACGGAGAACAATTTATGACTAGTAATTATAGACCTGTCTCATTAACCTGCATAGCCTGAAAATTATTACAGCACATAGTTGTAAGTAATGTTTTGGACCATCTAGATTTAAATAATATACTTGTTGATAACCAGCATGGCTTTCGTGTCCGACGGTCTTGTGAAACCCAACTTGTGGGTTTTATTCACGACTTAGCAAAGTCAGTACAGCGAGACTAAGTGGATGTCACCACAATGGACTTCAGTAAGGCCTTTGATGTTGTCCATCATGGCAGGTTACTTTACAAAATATCACATTATGGTATCAGGGGTAGTGTACTTCTGGGATTAGAGCTTTATTGGGAAATAGAACACAACGAGTTGTTGTTGATGGGGCGGCATCCACGGCGACACTTGTACTGTCAGGTGTTCCACAGGGGTCAGTGTTGGGGCCTGTCATATTTCTGCTCTACATTAACAACCTTCCTACGGCTGTACACTCAAATGTGAGGTTATTTGCAGATGACTGTGTCATATACAGGACTATACACTCTACCCAAGATGGATTACAGTTGAAGGAGGATCTCAACAGTCTTGCAAAATTGGAGCAGAAATGGAAGATGAGTTTCAACATCAATAAATATCACATTCTACATGCTTCTAGGACAAAGAGAGTGACCAATACAGTATACACCCTGCATAACCAACTTTTGTCAGTTGTACATCAAGCCAAACTATCCTGGAGTTGAAGTATCATCCAATCTCGCATGGTATTCACATATAAACAACATAACTAGTAAATCTAGCCGGAGTTTAGGGTTTTTAAAGAGAAATTTACACTCTGCCAAGAAAACAACTAAGGAAGCAGCATATACTACTATTGTTAGATCTACTTTAGAATATTCTTCAGCTGTATGGGATCCTTACACACACAAAAATATAGATAATATAGAAAACTTTCAAAAGCAAGCGGCTCGTTTTGTAACCATAAAACATATAGCAAGACCCAGGGCACAGTAATATTATGACTGATCTTAAATGGAACACCCTAGAAAGAAGACGGAAATTAATAAACTCATTTTATCTTATAAAATGGCAAACACTCATGTTTAAATAAATCCAAAGCAGTACCTTACACAAGACAATCAAGGCATTTCCACCATCTTGCATACTACATTCCATCAAAATCAGTTGACTTTTACAAATTTTCATACTTTCCAAGAACAGTAGTGCATTATACAGTCTTCCATCGCATGTAGACAATGCTGACTCTATCTCCGGATTTAATTCAGCACTGGCTGCATCTATGTTGAAACCATATATCTGATCACAATTGCTTTTATCCTGTTTACTGACCTATTATTCTGCACAGATACATTAATAAAGTGTAATTAAGGACTTTTAAGATGGAAGATATGTTATCTTTTTGCACTATCACACTACCAGTGTCCTTCTTGTTGGACTGAGTAGCTGGGAAGGCCTTGTAGCTCACTTTTTTAAACCTCTCACGCATGGCCGTAATAGTGTAAGGTGAAGTAGTGAAACTTCGGGCATATGATTAATATGCAAATTACCCCTAGGGACACCCTCATGGCCTGAGTAAACTTTTAACTTCATTATTGACTGTTAGGCCATCGGGGGGGGGGACCAGAGAAGAAGAAGAAGAAAGAACGGGAAGAATGAAAACGATAGATTATAAGCAAATTTAATGGGTTAGGGTAGAAGAAAGAAAACCACGGGAAGAAGATGATGATGATCTAGATTATTGATGTTACACACCAGAAGAAGAAGAAGAAGAAGAAGAAAAGAAGAAGATGAGAAGAAGAAAAAGAAACAATGCTTGTCCGGAACATAAAATCAAAATTTATTTATGGGATTTAGTTTATATTTTGACAGTGGTAGAGGGCATTCAAAAAGAGTGCAGTGTCTAAAAAACGTAAGTCTCCCTTGTCCAATGTTATAAATATCTCACTTTAATTATAAAAGAACATAGCTTGATTTCCTTGTATAATGAAAAGATATGCTATGTTCAAGAATCATTTTATCTGGGGCTATGATTGCATCACATTCCTTATTTTTGTTTTTAATTGTTTTTAACTGTTTTTCATTTAAACTTTTTATTTTATTTAAAAAGTGCCTGTTTTATTCGAATCATGAAGTTTATATATTTAATTTCCTCCCCTTCTCCATTCTCATTGCATGGGTCACCAGAAGAAAATCGAGCACAGCATAACTATTTCCGTTAAACGCGCACATGCGTGGTTGTCAAGATAAACTAAGATGGCCGCAAAAAGAGCGTCGAACTTTGTTGCAATCTATTTCCTTTGTAGTTAAATTTTATTTTGTGAATGTATTTGTTTCTATGATGTGAAAACGAATTAAGGTAGTAAAAATGGCTATGGAAAAGTTATATGTAGTGAGAGAGACTCACACGCGGGCAATTACAGCTCTTGGTTATAACCCTGCTCGTAGAGAAATATTGATGGGATGTGAAGGTAAGATAATTCAACAATTTTAGCAGATGACATCATTTTATTTAGTATGCTGCTGCTTTAATGTTACATTTTATTTAGATTCCGTACCATTCATAAGTAGTGAAATGTTCTAAATAATAATTTCTTTGCATTTTGCTCTTTGATATTTTATAGTGATTTCCGCTGTAATCGCGGATTAACTGGTATCACGGTAATCTCCCATTTCTAGTTATCTTTGACGATCGAAATGAGGCTGACACTGCAGTGACACCATATGTCAACAGGAAGCTATTGGGTCACGCGGCATTAAATAATGTAATGTGAACAGGTCTGTTATATCGCCCAATTTGTGTATCAATATATCTTGTGTATCATACACAAATCAGTGTATCTGGTTATACACAAATAGGTGTATACAGAAAATGATTATGCTGATTCTCAGGTAAGGCAGAAAAATGCCCTATATGCATTACACACATAAATGTAATCTGGTTGTGATTTAGTCAAATATTTAAATGACGTCTTCAGCAAATTCTGAGATATTTTCGCTTTTGGTCAGAATCTCGCTATAACAAAGGAGAGATATTGCCCATACAAAAAATAACAGTATCTCGCCGCATGTACAATTAGTTGGACTAGGTTGTGATTCAACAACCACATTTGTGAAGTAGTGTTGTGTTTTTGCCTTTTATGTAAAAGTCACATTATGAACAAGGTCATATTTTATAAAAATGTAATTCCACCTCTGTTGAATCCCCCTTTGATCATGTTGATGTTGCCAATATAAGTAAATAAAATACTGAAGAAAACAATTTACAATTTAAAATTACACATTTGATCAATATGTCGATTTGTGTATTACCAGATACACTGCTATGAATAAAGTTGTTTTGATCTTGTGAAGGCCCCAGTAGGCATGTCTAGGGGCCGTCACTTTGAACACAAAAAATAAGAGGCACTAGCATGTGCTCCACAAATGAAAATGACTTGTGCTGTGTCAATTGTGGTTGGATGTCAGAAGAATAAACAGAGAGAGTAAAGGTTACCTTCATTAAATTGGCCAATATGACTTGTGTCAACATTTGACAAGCTAAAAAGTACTACAGGAGTCTGTTTTTGTTGACTTCCATGAATCAACAATGAGTTTTATAGTGTGTGAGCACATTTTATAAACAGAAAGTAGGGCCGCGATTTAAATACCGCGATTACAGAGAACTGTGGGATTTTTTTTTAAAGGTGAAACATGGTGGATAACTTCCTATTTTTTATTCTTTATTCAAACATCTGTTGCACGAAAGATTGTTTTCACTTTATAGTAGAATGGTTAGAGGGAAAGCTCAGACAGATATAAATTGGGGAGGAATACTTTTCTTCTATTATTTACGTGGAATCCTTAGTACCGCGATACAAGAGAACTCCATCCTACTTTGCCAATGGTGCCAATTGCGACAAATTGAAAATGTGGCCTGAAATTTTCATTACTGGTGAATGTTACTGGCGACAAAATAAGCACAGGTCGCTTACAATGTTTTTCACAATCATATAAGCGGCCGATTAGCAGTCTTAAATAAGGTCACATGTGACATGTTATTTATTGGGTCAAGCTGTATGACTTAAAACACTTTGAGAACGGGATAATTGGAATCATTAAAACTATCGGCATTGTGTATGATCCCGAAAGGTGTTTTTGATTGTTTGGCATAATATCTCTATGGGGTTAAATAATCTACCAGATTGTCTCTTGGCATTCCTGAGTTACAGTCTTTGAACTGTCAAAATTTTGCCATAATAGCACTGTCCACTCTGTAACTCCAGTCTTCAAAATTAGCGGTGGTCCGCTGGCCTGGAGCCTTGTGACTTAATTTTCTTTTTGGCCAGTCTAAACTGCAATAGTACAAGTTTGGCTGGCTTGTGGATTTTCAGGGAACGTTTTTCTCTGACTGGATAAATCTTGTATTTTCACATGAAAAATGTTTATAATTGATGTCACAGAAACCACAAAATTATTCTTTTTATTGTTTTCCTATGCGTCACAAGCCTCCGCAATTCCCTGTGTCAATCAAAAACAGACAGTGGTCTATAGGCTTACATATGAAAGTAGGTAAAGGGTGGTTGCAAATCTCGGCTACATGTATTTTGCCATTAGTCAAAACTTGATTGTCGTCTGTTGGCTAATATACGAAAGAAGGTGGAGCTAATTAGCCACTACCTGTTAACTAACATGTGTTCATCTCGATCGTTATCAAAGGTGTTAATTGATAAACAATCCTAAAACTGAAAATAATAGACCTAGGCGAATTTCTATGACGGAGTTTGTAACACTGTTTACACAGATTATATAAATAGGGAATGTTTCTGACATACATGTAACTCTGTGTATTGTAATTCACAGATTGCTGGAAACATTAAAACACCTCAGGCGATCAAAAGACAATTCATACTTACCTGTTTTTCCGATAAACAGCACTGGTGTTTTATGTAAATTGAATCAAGCTGATATTGAACAATGTTGAAATATAATGTCATATTATCACAAGTTTTGCTTTTTGAATTGAAAAAATATGTTATGATATAGCACAGTTTTAAATGATACTGAAGAAAGGTTGCCTGTTAATGGGCCATCGATTTTGCACACGTAAACAGAGCAATTTCAGTTACTCAAAGTACATATTTGTACAAAGTACATATTTACACACAAAACCATTTTGGTTACTGGGAGTACACATGAACAAATCTGAAGTTCTGTATAAATGATCTAAATCTGGAAAAACAGTTAACTAGTTATTATTAATACTGTAAATAAAACATTGAAAGGGATTAAGTGTTTCCCTCTTTCACCTTCTCCTGTAGTAGCTATCCATAGCTAAAAGGTTTGTAGGTGTGTAAATAGGGTGTAGAATTAGCAGATCCATGTCACTTATAAATGTTTGTGTTCACGTTTACCAAAATTCCTGTCTTTGCAGCGCTTTACTGAAGAAACAACTTGAATACGAACAAGGCATTACAGTGTATGTCAACAGGGCATTGTTTTAGAGTACATGTTAATACAACACTGTATCAGAAAATTTTATCCAAGCAAATTCAAAATGATGATGTGGCTTGAAACAAAGAAACATATGTAAATTGCAAAATTTTCAGCCTGACTAGGACCCGTACACAGAACCTTTTCCATTCAATTACTTTTTCAAAAAAGTCTGTTGCGGATTAGTATTTAGAAATTTCCTTTTTCTAGTTAGACAGAAAACTATCTGTCATTAAAATTCTCTTTTTCTGTTAAGCAGATAAATATCTGTCATTAAAATTCTCTTTTTCTGTACCATTCTGCGCTGTCAGAAAATTCAAATTAAAGGGGATAAGTTGAAATACAGTATAAAATGTTGTCTTCATAAAATTTGTTCTATTGACTGTAAAATATAATATGATTCAAATATGATAAAATCTTAAGGAATGTCTACATGTGTTCAAAGATCAAGTTCAATTATAATAAATCAAGGGCTATCCTTCAGGCAGGCTAATCACTCAAATATTGAGATCTAAATCTTGAAAAGGACGGTTCGCTCATTTAATATGCTTGATTTCAGAATAGTGGTGTGTGTCCCACAAAAATTCATTTTAGTCCAAAACATAAAAGCAGTCACTGTCATATTAAATTTAATCATTCAATAAAGGTTAGAACTTGAGTCTTACTTTCTGTAATCATTGAAGTTGTCAATATGTCAGGGTGGATTGCAGTTGATATTGTTCTCATAGATGGTCAGCATATTGCATTAAATTTGAGGCAGTGAAGCCCATGATCAGACTGTGCTATTAAATATATTTATTTTTATCATAGTCTACAATTCACATAGGCAGCAATATTTCCTTCCATTATTATTCAACTTTACAATATTACACTCTGTATTAGATCAATTGCACACATGATATGAAACAGGTAGAGCTAATACAAAGCATAACTGAGTCAATATGAGAAAAGCAGGGCCAATACGAGAAAACAGGGCCAATATGGAATTCAAGCATTCTGATTGGTTTAAAAGAGAGGGCCAATACGGAGAAGTCACTTCCGTTAGATTTTTAAACGACGCCATTTTGTTTTTAGACTCATGCTGATATCGAAAAATGACTGTAAAATTATTTTTTTTGAAATAAACATAGGGTTATGGGTATTCATTTTCTTAGTTAGATCATTTTCTATCCACCCATAACAGTTTTGAAGTAAAATTCGAGAAAAAGTTGATTTTCATTTTTTCATCCCCCTCCTGTATATTTATTTCTTCTTACTTGTGTGAAAATGTGATTCAAACGGTGAGAAAATAAATCTACCATGTCCATTGAGTTGTGGATGAGGAAATCCCACCCTCGGGTTGAGATACGTCCAAAAAAACTCGGCAGAGCCTCATTTTTGTGACGTATCTCAACCCTTAGGTGGGATTTCCTTATCCACAACTCATGAACATGTTAGATTCTCTTTATATTTTTGTTTATTTAGATCTAGCCAATATTGTAAAGTTGAATAATAAAATTATCATTAATCAAGTGATTTCATATTGGCCTTGTTATTTGTCCTCGGGCAGTCGTATTGGCTCTCGGCCTTCAGCCTTGGGCCAATACGACCACTCTCTTGTCAACATTATAGTATTGTATCTGTTAAACTCAAATAGAATTGAAGGGAATCAACTGTTCTTTCAATTTTATTAATAGAGGACAGTGAGACAACCTGCAGTTCAAGAACCGTAATTCAGCTTCATTTGTTGAGTTACTGCCCTTTGTTACCGTTTCTTGAATTCTAGCATTGTATTCTGTTAACTCGAAAAGAATTGAACTGCATGTTACTTCATCTATTGATTTATAAGAGGGCAATGAGAGGAATTGCAGTGCACAAGAACCATAACTCAGTTTTATTGTTTTTGTTACTGCTCATTGTTACCATTTCTTGATTGGAGCATAGCTCAAAAACATGAAAGGGAATCAGTTGATACTTCATATATAGGTAGGGGACAATGAGATAAAGTGCAGAGCACAAGAAGTAGAGAACCATAACTCAGCTTTATGTTTTGAGTTACTGCCCTTTGTTTCTTTTTCTTGTGTGCAGCATATATCAAAAAGGTATTGAAGGCGATCACTTGGTACATGAACTTTATCTATTGATGGAGAACAATTAGAGGGAGTGCAGTGCACAGAACCATAACTCTGAAATGGTACTTCCTACATGCGTATATTGATAGAGGACAATGAGAGAAAGGACAATGCACAAGAACCATTACTCTAGTTTCAGTTATATTATAAAATACTCTAACCTGGTATGTTTGAAAATAAATAAGAGGAAAAGGAAATCATGGTTGTTTTAAATGTATTGATATAAGTGTTGCTGTTTTCAATCAGAGCTTCCAATTCAGGGGCGTATATTACTTTACAAGTTCACAGTGACAGCTCTTGTTCAACCATGCTTGGTTCAAGGTTAAGGTCACACTTTCTTGTTCACTGTCACCAGACTAAATCTTGGTAAACCTTTCATTTCATCATGATGACAAAAGTCAGGGTTGATCTTTGGGTCAAAGGTCATGTTACTTAATCTCCCAAACCCTTTGAAGGATTTTAATGAAACTTCATAGGATTATAATTACAGGTACAGTTAACTCCATACATAACAAACCTCTTTGGGACCATTTAAATTTGTTCCTTATATCTGGAGTATGTTATATCCATATGGCATTATCATATTAAATAATTTAGAAGAATTAAAAACAACATCGGGGACAGAAATTTGTTTGTTATAACTGGAATTTCACTATATCTGGAGTCGTTATATACAGATTTTACTGTACCTGTTTTTCAACATTTTGTGCTATGTTAAGAAGTACAGCTCAATGAGGCATCGGATCTGACTATTCCAAGGAAACTGACCAGAGATTGGCTGCTGTCATCATAATTAGGCCAAAACAAAGTGGCATACATGTATATGAAACATGTGCAATTGTTTTCCTCTTGTTGATTGTTAATTTGTAGGGATGTCATTGATTAAAATTTTTGTATCGATATATCGATTTAGAAATATCGACGATACAGCGATGTATCGATACATGGGTGTAAAAAAGTCACTGACTACATATTCTACCAAATCTCTTGACTTTATTTGTACTAAACATATGGTTCTGGTCTATAATATATATCAACCCTTGCAGTGCTGAAATATTTTTGCCTATGAGACCATATTTCATTAAATTATCATTCGTTAGAAAAACACAGAACTCTGGGTACAGTAGAGTGATTGTTTATATTCCGATCGAGTTTTGATGGAATTTTCGAAAGTGAAACTGTAGATCATTGCATGGTGAAACATCATTCGATATACGATTTTGCAAAACGGCAATCGATATCAAATCGAAAGTGTTTTATCGTTGATATATCAATATCGTTTGAATCGATTACATCCCTATTAATTTGATTGTGTTTCAGATGGTGTAATCAAGACATGGGAATCAGAGAGTGGTAAACAGTTGTCTGTTGCTTGCGAGCATAAAGGATGGATCACAGATTTTCTCTACTGGTAAAACACTTTCTTTTAAAGCTCAGTATACAATCTGATTTCTAAAACAAATGAAGGAGTAACACAGTACATGATGCAAAATTTAGACAGCACATCTCTTAATCACAAGACTGTTCCCTTCAGTCCATAGCAGTTGACATGCTCATCATGTTGCCCATGGGTATCTAGTTAAGAAACTTCTCATAGTTGTTTTTATAACAGTGAGAAGTCACTTCAAGGTCTGGGTTTACTTTTAAATTCCTTATTTGCCTAGAAAGTATAGGACTTGAGCTGATTCTGAGTTCAAGGCATGATCTCATTCAGAAGTTCTCAAGTTACCAAGAAACTAATAGGCCAGAAATCACGAGCTAGCTCAATCTAAATTTCAAGAGCTAAGGTCATTTTGAAGGTCAAGGCTCATTCTGAAGTTCAAGACCTGAGCTCATTCTAAAGTTCAAGGCTGAGCTCATTCTGAAGTACGAAGACTGATTTCACTCTGAAGGATGAGGCTTGAGCTCATTCTAAGGTACAAGGCCTGAGCTCATTCTGAAGTACGAAGACTGATTTCACTTTGAAGGATGAGGCTTGAGCTCACTCTAAGGTACAATGCCTGAGCTCATTCTGAAGTACGAAGACTGATTTCACTCTGAAGGATGATGCTTGAGCTCATTCTAAGGTACAAGGCCTGAGCTCATTCTGAAGTACGAAGACTGATTTCACTCTGAAGGATGAGGCTTGAGCTCATTCTAAGGTACAAGGCCTGAGCACATTCTGAAGTACGAAGACTGATTTCACTCTGAAGGATGAGGCTTGAGCTCATTCTAAGGTACAATGCCTGAGCTCATTCAGAAGTACAAGGTCTCGCCTTGTTTCTAAGATTTGAAATTCTCAAGAGTTTGTAAAGCCAATATGTTTAATTTATCAAAAGCTTTAAAGCCTTCGGCTGATAATGGTGTTCAGAGTGAACACTTTCTACACTAACTTAGTCTAGTTGCAAAGGCTGAATTTACTGCTTTCTGAGTAAAGCTTATAATATATATATTCTTTGTAGACATGTTTGACGTTTTGTCAAAATCTTCATAGTGTAAGCACTCTCAATACATCAATGGCACAAGCTTTTACTTCAAAATCAATCATACAAGTACTTAATGAATTACAAACCTTTACAGAGTGATGAAAACTTTAACTGGGGACAGCCATAAATTATGTGAAGTTTTATCTGGTATCATTGAAAAGTATAGAAATTTACTGGCCGGCTTTTAAATTTCTTTGTTCGTAGATTTCAGAATTATTGTCGTTATTATTACCACATGAAGTGTTGTGGGATACAACCTGTAATAAACATTGATAAATTACTTTACCCTACGTATTTGACTATTTGTTAGTTTATCTTGAAAGATTTTAATCTGTATTTAATGGTAATTAGAACCAGTGCCAAAATATTGCATGAATCACAAGACGTCACAGTGCGTACTGTGGGAACCAGTGTGAAATGTTTGATACAGTATTAAAAGTATATAGTAAACAGGTTCTTTATATAGTAACAAAGGACAATACGGCTTTCAAAATCTGAAATAAACAAGGTTAAATAATGAACTTGTGCAGCGTGTATTAAGATAGAGATCTATCACTAATAAGGTTGGGTTTTTAAATGCACATAATTTAAGTAACACTTGAATTTATTGATCGTTTGTATGAAAAATTTAATTCAATTATTTTAATAAGATGAAATAAAAGAACTTAAGTGAAATGAATGAATGAATGAATGAATGAATGCATGAATGAATGAATGAATGAATGAATGAAGGAACAAATGAACTGATTAATAAATTAAAGTGACATTATGCACATTTTTTAAAAGTAAAATTCCAGCTGAAATAGGTGTGCGTGGAAAGGATAGAGGAAATAATAATTTTTAACCCAATGCAACAAACTTTTCCTGCTACCAGTACGAAATAATAACTTTCCAAATATTACTTTTCCTATTTTGACTGGGAGAGTCAATTTAAGAAATAAACAAATGCATGCGGAGTTGCTTCCCTTCCACTGCTGAACAACACAAATAACACAAGGGAGATCACTGCCAAGGAAGGAATTATTATTTCATTACTCCATTTTTAGCTCGACTATTCGAAGAATAAGGAGGCTATTGCACTCGCCCCAGTGTCGGCGTCGGCGTCTGCGTTGGTTAAAGTTTTTTATAAAGTCAAATATCTTGAATACTATCAAAGGTATTGACTTGAAACTCAAACTTATATGTTTACCAGCAACATCTACACCTGAGGAATTAATCTCCATAACTCTGTTTTGATTTTTGACAGATTTATGCCCCTTTTTAACTTAGAATTTTGGTTAAAGTTTTTTATAAAGTCAAATATCTTGAATACTAACAAAGGTATTGACTTGAAACTCAAAGAATGTGTCTACCATCAACATCTACACCTGAGGAAACAATCCCCATAACTCTGTTTTGATTTTTGACAGATTTATGCCCCTTTTTAACTTAGAATGTTTGGTTAAAGTTTTTTATAAAGTCAAATATCTTGAATATTATCAAAGGTATTGACTTGAAACTCAAAGTATGTGTCTACCATCAACATCTGCACCTGAGGAAACAATCCCCATAACTCTGTTTGGATTTTTGACAGATTTATGCCCCTTTTTAACTTAGAATTTTTAGTGAAAGATTTTTATAAAGTAAAATATCTTGAATACTATCAAACGTATTGACTTGAAACTTAAAATGTATGTTTACTATCAACATCTCCACCAATGTTTTTGATTTTTGACATATTTATGCCCCTTTTTAACTTAGAATTTTGTCACAGTTTTTACCAGACTATTATTAGAAATACTTGAAATGGCTTACTTTTGAAATGTCATAGAATAATTATGCAGCATACAGTGGTCATGCTTTTTTAATTTTATACATATCAATTTTGAAATGTTACAAAGTTATTCATGATCAAATATACAAGGTGATGTATTTCTTTGAAATTATCCCCCCCCTCTCCTCCCCCCAGTTGGCTTAGATAATCCAGAGTAAGGCTTTGCAAGTAATGTTCATTTACAAAGGTCTTTGAACAAGTTTCATATCTTTGACCTTAATTCTTATGGACAATTACTGTTCTTAGACAAAAAAAACCCATTTTACCGACAAGCTTTCGAATAGTCGAGCGTGCTGTCATGAGACAGCTCTTGTTTTAATTTCTAAAGCACCAACTTCAAATTTTAATGCGGCAGTATCATTAGTTTAAAACATTTAAATGCACAGCAACCGAAAATTACTTTTATAAAACTGTCACCAAAAATATACTATGTGCAGTAAGATGAGCATAATGTCACTTTAATAACTAAACATTTTTTTTATTGATGGATTAATTGAATGAATAAGTGAATGAATGAATAAATTAATTAATTTTATTGAACAAATTAATTAATTAGTTAACTGAACAAATCAATTACTCAATTTAATATAGTTAAGGGCAGTTTTCTGTGTCCTGGGAATCAAATATCAAAATTCTTGATGATGGAAGTTATAAGTTTTGTATGTCTTGTGAAGGGGAAGCATTTACTTACCAGAACCTCTTCATTACTTGTTTGTCCATATTTATATTCTTCACAACCATTTGATCTCAATCACTGGTGGAAAATTTAAAACCTTTACAGAAAGTTTTACCACTTAAAGACATGTAAGAGTTGTGCAACTATCAGAATGTCTTGACTTTCAACTACATATCTACAATTTACCACCATATTTGTCTGTGCTTTTTCTTAGCAACTTCAAACTTGTATCATTCAACCAAACTTCACCGAAAGTTTTTACTATCCAGTGGAGATAAAGAAGTGCTTTCAGCAGTTGGCATTTAATGATGCCTTCCTTGACCTTTATGTTGTTATCAGATATGATTCAGCCCTCTGTAATTAGTGCAGATCATGATCTGTATACTGTTCCCTATTCAGTTAATGAATTTTAATCAAACACTCTGCAAACTACCCTTTACCTGCAAAATTTCTAAGATGGGCTTGCCCATCTTTCAATTTGGACAGTACCATTGGTGTTTCAAAGGGGTACTCACTGAAAATTAACCTACTGAATGTTGATCAATGCAGATCATGATCAGACTACATAGATTGTGATCAGCACCGATTGTAAAGGTAAAATCTGATGCCACCCACAGGGTAAAGGTTACTGGTTCTGTCCATATTGAAGACTGGAAAGTTCATTTTAGACAACTTGCAGAGTTATAGGGTTAACAAACCTTTTTTCGTGTTATAACATCTGCAGAATCCAAGTCTGTTACTGGCAAAATAGGCAAAAACAGCACATCTTATACTAGGATAAGAGTTGATATCATTTTTGTTTGTACTGAAATGATTGAAGAAAAAAACAAATACAAGACACCTACTGCATTCTGAAATCCGAATGTCTTTTAACAATAATAGTTTTCCTTTGTTGTGTAATGTTTTGTAATACTTTTGTTCTAGGAATGAGGCGAAGTTGATGTTGTCATCTGCAAACGATAGAAATATCATAGCATGGGCACCTGGTGGTGGTGTCCATGATAGAATTACTGTAAGTTACCTGTTTTTACACTTTAATCATGACTAAGTTTTATTTAAGCCTTAACCCGTCTAAAGTTCTATAAGTACATATGTATTTGTCCCATCTTTCAATTTGGACAGTACCATTAATTGTTCAAAGGGGTGGTCAGGGAAAGTTTACTGACTGAACACCAGACAGTGCAGATTATGATCAGACAGATATGCAGGCTACAAAGGCAGGATCACTTCCCACCAGGAGAGTGAAAGTTAAAGAAAAATCTTTTTTTAACAAATTATTATTAAAATTATTTTTTGTGTGCAATCGGAAGGTTTTAGAAAGTATAAATTTCTTAGCTTAAGAAAGCCTTCAAATAGATTTTCTTTGTATAGATTGGTGTTCCTGTATACTGCATGGCAATAAATCTTCGACGATTCCAACTTGCTTGTGGTGTTAATGGTGGAATACGTGTTTATGCTCTAGATGAAAGTAAGTTTTAAAACATTCTGCTAAAATTCGGGGTTCAGTTTGTTTAATATATTGATTGATTCAATAAATCCAGTTTAGGATGCTTCAGTTTGTTTCCTTGTTAAAAATCTTTACCAAGCTTAATTACCACTATACCAGTTATATTAAAATGTTGAAAAAGTAATTGTTTCATTTCTATATGTGCAGATAAGGAATCTGGACATGTGATCAACATTAACCGAGTTCTATATATAGCCAAAGAGCACACGGACATTGTTCGCTGCATTATCTGTACAGACACACGCACGTATTCAGCGGGGTAAGAGTTGATATTTGAAACAATTGCTATTAAACGTATCTGAAACTAGTTATCACTTTTGTTCAAGGGAAGCTGTTTTATCACTTTCATTCCATAAAAAGATGCCTACTTCAGCTAGGTAAACCCTAATGTACTCCTTACAGCATCAGTGTTAACCTTGCCCTTTGGGTGCTGAGTCATTCTGCTTCGGTGATCAGTGCAGATCATGATTAGATTGCATATCTGTGCTTTCTGATGAGGAACTACAGTAATTGCTACTCAAATCAGTAGATTTTCATACAGCAACCTTTAGAACAGCTATTGGTTCTCACAGCGGGTAGATGTAAACAATGGTCACATGATCACCCGCATTGTGGTCTGTGCAAATTGAAAGAGAGACAAGTCTATTTTAGAAATATGGCATGGCAAGGGTTAATGTTAACATCATATCAGAAATGATCTTCACACATAATGTCATGATGGTAGTTTGAAGACGCCACTTTCCTTACAACTGTTACATTTTGTTTGAAGGTACGACCAGAGACTGATTATATACGATTCATCATTCACAGGTGATGACAGTTTAGAGGCTATAAATATGTAAGTTCAACTTTATATTTAGTTTTTAGCATTGATATCCCCTATACCATCACGTATAGTGGTAAATATAGTACACTTGTACATGTGTGACACTACCTGATGCACCAGCTGTAAATCAGTGACTGAAGTGTTTCGCTGGTCCGAATATGATTCCTCCCCTTTTTACTCTGTCCATTTTCTCATGTCAAAATGATTTTGTGTCACATAATTATGCTGCAAGTAAGAAAATGCCAGCTGCTTCTAGAATTGGGAGATTTGTAATTGTAACAGAACTAAAAAACTCTAGTAAGGTAAACTTACAGTTTGTTCATAACTGACAGACCATGGAAAATAACCTCTATACCCAGCTCAATGACTACATCGTAGTTGACATAAGAAGCGTCTCGCCAAGATTGATTTTAGTTATGTAAGTCTGTTAGACTTATTTGTAAGTTAGGAAATGATGATATCGGATGCCACCCCTACCATTTGCCATGGTGTCAAATTCTGGAGAGTGGTGAAATAAATTTGAAATTGACCAGAGAAAATCTTAATGAATTAGCCCTAATTTCAATTATTTGTTGTGATGTATAACTGTTCTGGCCATGAAAAATTTTTGAAGCACTAGGGAGATCCTGTAGGAATGCTGTTCGAACTTGTTGAACTAAAGTTTTTATCTTTAAAGTGTTTGGAGATAAAAAAATAAAAGACTGGTATTTGGGTAATAACCAATATGTATTTGTGTGTTTTACAGCATTGACAACGCTCATGATGCAGGGATCTCATGTTTACTTCTTGCCAAAGACAGTGAAAATAACTCATGGTGAGTAAGTTTGCTCAGTTTCTCTAAAATAATTCACAAGGTACATCAAGATTGTTTTCACATGAATTACATGAGGGAATCTTTTGGGTTTGTGAAAGCCCCTTTTATTTGACGTACAGAAATTCAACAAGATTGCCACAATAGGCAGAAATTGCTACAGTTTTGGGAACGACTCTGTGGGAATGACTCTGTGGAAATGGTGTCAAATTATAATAAGTTGTCTTTTGACATACAAAAACATCTACTCAAAAGTAGGCTTCATTTTCAAGTTGCAGTTGAAATATTTTGAAATTCCTGCGGTCATTCCCTGCTTGCCTGTACTGGGAAAACTATGATAAGTGTATTAACTTGAAGCTGGTAATGAGAATGAAAGCCAGAAAGTTGTAAATTGTTTCAATAACTAGAATTTACCATATTGAATTATAATAGATAGAAGCTTTAAATTAAGTTGAAATGAAATTTTGTAAATGACTATCAGACATTTGATAGTTTAAATCATTAACTACCAGTAATTATTTTAGGAGACAGGTCATCAGGTATGTTCATGTAAATGTCTGTAATATCCTGTTACTAAGTGTTGAATAAATTATTAACAGTTAGGTTGAAAGGAGGTGTCAGAACATACATGTATATGTGTACATATGAAACATGAAATTTTAAAGTCACTGATAAATAATAAACTGAGTTTTTGTGGATAGTTTGAGATTTATTGGTTTGTTTTTAACAGTGGTTGATGGGAAAATCTGGGCAGATATGAAAACAAAACAATTTTTTTTTGGTATTGATAAGGGGTTTTCTTGGCATTTTAACTGTTACCTTGTTGGGGGCTCATAAAAATGCATTTGTGATTGGTGTAGATCATGATCAGCTTGCATATATCTGCACTTTGGTCATGATCTGTACTGTGCGACCTTTCGTCAGTATATATTCAATGAGCACCCCTTCGAACAATTAATAGTATGGTCCAAATTGCATGGATGGACAAGTCCATGTAAGAAACAGTAGGGTTATAGGTTAATCAGACTGATTTAATTAGAAAGAGCTTTCTGAAGAACATCTTTGCCTAGAAATAACAAAAAATATCAAGTAAAAGAAGAGGATAAAACTGGACTTCTTTAAATATTGGGAGCAAGTTCGGCTCTTGGACATCATTTTTCTACCTCCAAGAACAGAATAAGATAAAAGATTTTTGATGCAGAATGTAATTTTAGATTACGGATGTACAGGCAATTTTGAAAAGAACTTGTAACCATGATCTTCTGTCAATTTGTCTATTGTTTAGTTCACCTGAGCATAATTATGCGGGATGAGTTGTGAACACTCACTGCTTGTCCCTACCATTTTTTATAATGATATCATCACTGAAATCACTTGATAGGCGTTGATGAAACTGGGCTTATCATATTGTTCCTTGGATAGTATTTCATTCTATGGAAAACTATGGTTGCCCTGGAAAAACTATGGTTGCAGGCAAAAGAAAATTCTTAGAAATTTTTCTGCTTCAGAGTGCATTGTTCAGATATAGAAATGATGTCATCGGGTTAATTCTTTGTGACATTCTATAAAGGTTGTTCCAAGAGATGATGATTCCTTGAAAGAAAAAGTCAACCGACTCTTTCATCATGCATACTGTATATCTAAATGAAATTTGTCTCTCAAAATTTAACACCACAGACGGGAATTGCATTTGAACCTCGGGTTAGCAATATGTTCCCTCATGGCTCGCTTGTTTAAAACAGTTGTCTCCTTTTGTTTCAGACTCAGTCTGGTTAAATTAGTTTTTGAATATTTCATCTATTCTTACCTTTGTATGAGAGTAAAATTTGAGAGTAAGGTCAAGGACTTTCATTATTTGGCCATGCTTAGTTGTGTATTGGGGGATAATGTGTTTGCAAATAATTATCTGTGAAATAATGCCTCAATACGTATAATTTAATGATCTACTTACGATGTTGATGTACATTATTGTACCTGTGTGGAAGATCGAGGGGCTATGTAATTGTCTTCACCTACATGTATATATAGAATGGCAGGCACAAAGATTAAGGTTAAAGGTTAAGGTTTCTTTCCAAAATGTGAGTAAAATTTGAAAGATTATGGTCAGAATATGTAATGGACTTTGCCAAATCAAAGAGCACTGTTTGTTGAGTTCACATACAGTATCCAGTTATACTGAGAGAGGTCAAGTTTTTGGTACATGTGTATGTATGTATTTGACAACGCTTTTATAAAATGAGGGGTTATCTCTTGAGTCTAGGGTTTTGTGTCAAAAGTCAGTGAGTATAATGAAATAAGTAGGTCAAGGTCACTCATTTACAGTCAATTCAATAAAATACATTTTTCTCTCATTCCAGTAGTTTACACAAGACTATATACAAGGTATATTTTAATTGAACACTGTTACAGTACTATACTTAAAGGACTTGCAGTCAAACCTGTGAACAAAGACCACTGTTGGAAAACTACAAATACAGTCTTTGTTTGCAGGTGGTCTTTATTCACAGGTGTTTTTACTATTGATGAATAGTGCATTGTGATCTACCTTCCAATCTTCATTTGCAGGGTGGTCATTATTTGGAGATGGTCTTTAAAACAGGCTTTACTGTACTTACAGTTAGTGCCCTCACCTTATAAGTGACCTAGACCTTACAGACTGTACTCTTGAAAAGGGTGTCTAATTTTATGAACACAGTACAGATAAAACAGCTTTCCTACAAGAAGGGGTTTGCTGGCCACTTACTTCTTGATTTCTTTTACTCACAGATGTTCCAGTGGTGTCCCATTTCAATTTTTGTTTTAAAAGGAAGAATCTGTTGGATTTGTTATGTAATGACACTTTGGATATGACTGTATTTTAATATAGTATCTTCATATTTGCAGGATTTTGACTGGTTCTTTTGACAAAACTGTCAAAATTTGGACTGCAGACGGAAAACCAGTCCACAAATTGGATAGCTTTATATCCACTGTATCAGGTATCTGCTACGTGCCAAGAAACAAGACAGTCTGGGTAGCTGGGGGTTCATCATACGCCAGCCTTTTTGATCCAAAATCTGGTGATAACGTAAGTTGAGTCTTCCAGTAGTCCAGTTGAGTAATTTCTAAACATTGAGGGTCTGTTTTATGTGTTATGGTTTGATAGTATTGTTTATTGTTAAAGCAGGAAATTTATAGTAGGAAATTATTACTTAAAGTATATATAATAAAATATGCTAAGCTACATGGCTTAGACACACCAGTAACTGAAGTAAAACTTCTATAAATCTAAAAGCTGTCTATAATTGTAAATACCACAAAACCAGGTTTGCGGGGGATGTACAGTATGGGATGCACTGTGTCATGTTGCTCTCTTACTTTCTGACTTCAAGTAGGAGTGAGCTGTTTTTCACCACACTTGGTGCTTAGGTAGCTCACACAGAATGAAAGGATTGATTTGTAATTTGGGTCACTGGGACCATTGTCAAGGTCACTGTTACTAAAAAAAAGAGAAAAAAATGACTCACTTTGTCTTTGTAACTTAAGGTAGTAGTGAGGTACCTTCCAGCCTCCACCCCAAAGACCCGCTGATTTCTTGCACAGCTTGTTGGCAGGGGTATAAATCACTTTCAGTGATAGCTCCCATTGTCTTTGAAGTACTGAAATGATAAATGTTTTATCCACAGTACATGAGACAAAGACAGTTGCAGATGTTGGTACATTGGTTCTTTGAATATACATGTAATTGCAGTATTGCAGATTTATATTCAACATCATTCTACATTTATTACAGGTGTCAGATTTCATTGGAACCTTCCAACAACAAGAGGAAGAGAAATATCATTTGCAGATTCTCAAATTCTTCCCAGAGCTCAACCAGGTGGTTGGTGAGTGATTTCTCATTTATATGTTTTGCCACTGTATTTCTAAAGTTTATGTTTTGCTATTGTATTTCTCAAGCTTATTGTTAAAACAGATTCTTAAGTAATTTTTGGGAACTTGATTAAAGGTTTGTGAGGACAGGGTTGATATGAAGTGTTTAGTTTCTTTAGCTATAACAAAGCTGTTAATTTGAACCCTTAATTGAGGGTCACGGGTTCAACCTTCGCTAACAATCTGACTTTTTGTGATATACAAGTTTGTTGTGAAAGTTTGGTGTTCAGTACTAGCTTTTCCTAGGACAGATGGTAACATAAAGAGGCGGCCTGTAAATTAGTAACTGAAATTTTCTTTAAGTAGGATGTTAAGACTCAAGAAAACAACAGATTCATATGGTAGTAATGTGCATATACATGATTGTTTCAGCCTCAACCAGTAGACGGCACCTGATTGTGTGGAAGTACAACCCGTCAGGTTGTGTTACAGCATTAAAATGTAAAGTCGCATTAGAAAGCCTCTGCTACAGTAAGTACATGTTGTTTCAAGTTTAAGTTGTTTCCCTTTTATGTTAAAGTTTCCTCCCTGTTTTCTTTCCACTCCATAGTTAAGTTTAAGTTGTCTCCCTTTTTTCTTTCAACTCCATAGTTTAAGTTGTCTCCCTTTTTCTTTCCACTACATAGTTGTCCCTTTTTTCTTTCCACTCCACAGTTCAAGATTTCTCCAATTTTCCTTTTTACTGTATTCAGTAACAAGCCCAAGCTTCCAGGCAATGTAATATTTTTTATAGAGTACTCTGGACTGTAGTTGACCAGGCTAATAAAGCTCCTGGATTGAACTAAGTTTTTATTAAAGCAGAAGTTAGTTTCGTAACATTTTCAACATAAAGACATTTATCTGAACCAAAAATTGTATTTTTGAGTTTCTAAATTTGCAAATGGCGAGAATCCTTTGTGGGGTATATATTTAAACTAGAGATATATTTCAGCCCGAAAAGTGCCAATATTGATATTTAGCGGAGACCACGACGGGGGGATTGTCAAATGGGAACGGATGCAATCTAATCATTTCATGTATAGGTAAGTTGTTTTCACTAAGGCTCGTTTCTAATAACTAAATCACACAGTATTAATTAGTAATGAATTTGGCAAAGTTTACTCCAGAATAAGAAAAATAGATCTTAAATACCATCAAATGTAACACGTTCCAGTAACTAGAAGAATGTGTTGAAAAGAATATCATTTATGAGAAAAGTCAGCTGGCAATGTACACACTGCAGCTTTGCTTTAATATAAATATATAAAGGCAACACCTTCAAAATATCTCTTTATGTGAGAAAGTCTGGTACTGGTTCTTCCTAGGAACGATAGTTAGGTAAACTGTTCGTGTTTAGAAATGACCGAAATATGGTTGGAATTGGTGTTACACTCTTACAACAACAACTAGGCACTGTGTATTTAAAAAATTTAAATTTCATACCTGTCCTAGTTTACTATGTCTGCTTAATTTGAAGTTAAATGAAATTTTTTAAAATAGCATTTCTTGCAAGTGAAATATTGCCAGGTCATATTTTTAACTCGATTGCAATTTATAAATCTATTTTATGTACATTAATTTACAAATATAGTTGTGTTGAGGCAACTGTGAATGCATGTGCCTTTAGGGGCATAAAATTCATGGCTTTTTTATCAAAATGAAATTGTGTGGGTATTTGAAGTTATTTTTATAGAAAATGGTACTATCATATATATTTTATCGCTTGGGATTTTGAGTATTGACATAGCGACAAAATTAGCGAAAATTAGTGCACAACCAAAACGCAGTGTTTTCATAGTATTTGGGTATGATATGACAGCTTATCTTGTGTAGAACTGTCTGCTGTACTTCTGTATGAAATTATAACTTATTTTGAAAACATGTACACATGTTATACTATATATTTCAGTAAAGAAACATTTGTAGTCAGTGATTCAAAGATAAAGAAGAAGCGTAAAACAGGAAGTAAAAAGCGGGAACTCATGTTAGAGCAGGAGTTGAATGAGAAATTGAATAATCTCCAAACAGACGATGTTGCCAAAACAAACAACAAAAACATACAGAGTCATTATGCATTTAATAAACCTATCATACCTCCAGTAAGTTTGCTGATATAATTATTTTCTTACCTGGTAAATTTCTATAATGGACTCATCCGTCTTTCAGTTTAGATGGAACTATTACTTGATTTAAGGGGTGCTGATTGAGAATTTACCGCCTGAGTAATTAACCATGCAGATTATGATCAGACTGCATGGTCTTAGTTTGTGGTATAAATTTTTTGTTTACAGGGAAACTTGCCTTTCCAAATTAAACAGAAAAGGCACACTTTTAGAATGTTGTCTTCACTTCATTAAGTCATGTAATAACAGTTTTTAGCTTGACTATTTTGAGTGTTAGGTCACATTTTGTTAACGTTTTGCAAGGAAACACATATCTTTCTCAATATTGGGTATGTGGGTTATTCGGTTAAGTAGTTTTTGTTATTTTTGTTATTAGCTTTTTTTGAACAAATATTATTACTTAATTTGATCTTTTTATCGTTCAGGCATCGACACACAATCATCCGCATACAACTATATTAAAGATCCTGTTTGTTGAAAGTTTAGATGTCATCTTGGCGGCATCAGAGGATACCAATATTTGTAAGTTCTTTTGATGTAGATTAGGACAAATTAAATAGACAATTTGGTTCTGGTAACCATATCTGATAAATATTTTGACACTTTTCCTAGATTAAATGCTAATTTAGCTTCTTTCCTGTACAAAGAAGGAAAGTTAATTTTCAATAACATAATTTTGAAAAATAAAATATTTTGCCTTTCTTCCATCCATAACTTTTTCAGCATGTTACCAGAACCACAAATTTATAGTTTAAACTTTTAAAAATGCTTATTTTTTGTAAACATCAAATATTTTGTATAGTTAGATTTGAAATTTAACAAAAAATATAGGTATAAACATTACCTGCATTGTCTGACAAACATCAGAAGATATTGTGTGTTATTTGATTTTCAGTCACATTTTAAACTTCAAAATATGTACATAAAGTCTTAATTCAGGTACACATGTTGAAAATCTGAGTGAATATGGTGTAGATCATGATCAGACTGCATGGATGTACACACTGATCATGATCTACAGTAGGTGCAATGTTACTTGCTGTCAGCATGGTTAGAGTTTAAAATAATAGGAGGCACAGAAACATAGAGTACACTGGTGAATACAGTTTGCTCTCATTAAGTTGAAGTCTATGGGACCAGTTGATTGCATTCAATTTCAAAGGAATTCGACTAAACAAATTAAATTAATTTGAAAATACAGGACCAGTAAATGCCTTTGAAATAAGCAGGAGTGTTTCTTAACATAGTTTGAGTTAAGCAGAAGTTTGACTTAACAGAGTTTGAGCTAAGCAGTAGTTTGCCTTAACAGAAAGTTAACATAGAAACGGCTTGTTGCAAATTTCCTGCCTATGTAACCATTGCAGATCATGATCAGTTATAAAGATACATCATGATCTACTTTGCTTGGTGTTCAGTCAGTTAATTTTCAGTGTGTACCAGTTTGAACAACAAAATGGAACAGTCCAAATTTAAAAGATGGACTTGTCCAATTTAGTAAATTAAATTAAGCAGGGTAAGGGTTAATGAGTGTTATGTATCTAGAATTTCATTGGTAGATGTGTGGGGCTTTGATGACCAAGCAGTGTCAGTGTTACAGAACATGAAGCCACAGGATATGGAAACTCTAGTCACAAAATACAGCATTCTGCTTGATTCCAACTCGGAACTTCTGCCGCAAAATACGAAAGATAGTGTAAGTAGATTGTATAAGAGCAGGCTAAAAAAATTAGATTACAATATAATTAATGGAGTTAAGTTATTTAATTGATTCACAATAGTAGATGATGATGTCAGATGTAAAATGTGTTACAGGTATAGAAATTTAAGCTCCCTTAATAAATGAAAAAAAAAACCCTTTTTGTGTTCAGTAATAACTTTACAACTGTGACACATAGATCATGAGTGTCCTGTTCACGGCACCAAAATATTGATGTATATTTGAGGGGTAATAGGGGTAAATTTCACTGAATGTTTTGTTTAAGGAAATGTATCATATACCTGATATGTTTATAGGACAATACCAAAGAAGTGCCACCCAAGCTTTCATGCAATAATTTTCATCTACTCCATCAATCATTTTGTTACAAGTGTGCACTATGCCCAAAGATAGGTTGGGTTTTCCACTAAATCTATGCTTATTTTTACTGTGGATGGAGTAACTTATTGCATTGATGCAAATGTTTCAGGGTAGCGATTCTGTTACAAACAGAGTGGCGGGATTTATTTGTAAATATGTGTTCTGTGAGCATGAGAGTTGTGTAACGAGTTTGGTTGTCATAGAGAAAGAAAATGATGAGGACTCAACGTACCTGGTGAGTCAGTTTAAAATTTGTAGATTGAGATATTAATAGTCCATTCTCTTTGTACATTTAGATAAGAGCAATTTGGTTAAAATGTCATGTAATTATTATCAAATGCATGAGTAACTTTTGAAGCAAATTTTTCAATCTTTCCTCTTTCTGCTGGTACATTTTGTACCAAGATTTTGCAATCCAGGCTGCAGTTAAAATATAACATCATGTACATATAGTACAGAAACAATACTAATAATAGATGAAAAATACAACTGTCAACTTTGAGTTCAATGATGTGATTTGTTGATGTTATGTCTGATGTCAACAAGATTTCAAATAGACCGATATTGACCAATGTATTGATCATTGCCATTTTGCGTAGATCATGATTTCTGTAGGTTCAAGAGATATTCTTTTATCTAAAAGTCAAAGCAATTAAATTCCTGTCTGTTACAGTTAAGTGGTGGTTGGGACAGAAGAATATGCATATGGGACCTTGACAAAGGGAGGTAAGTCAAACTTTCCTGATCATTTATCTTACACCTCAGTCTTAAGTTGCTTGATTCTCATGGAGAATGGTAGAATTAGCTCCACAGTGCAAAAGCCAACGGTCTTGGCATTTTTGGTAACAGTTTTTTCTTTGGGACGCCTGTTTCAACAGTATTTTAGTCAGAACAATAAATGATTTGGTCCTAAGTGAAAGAATATCAACGATTCCAGTTTTTAATTTTGGGTTAAATTTAACATAGTGTTTTAATTGTTGTTGCATGTTGTAGATTGCATGATACGTTTCGGAATACCAGTAGTAATGGGAATTCTGAGAATGTGGAACTGGCCTGTGATGGCGTCGTTATGGATATGGACTATAATCCAAAAAGGTAGCTTACAAGTTCCGTAACTTAGCAATGCAAGTTTAATCTGTACGATTACCTTTGTAGTTAAAAGACAAACTGTTAAAGTCCCATGATCACTTTAAATTTACTCATATAGAATAATGAATGTATTGTGAGCAACATGATAGATCTTTCTTCTATTTACTATAAAGCAATGTTGATGTTTTTTGTATGAATTATGAACGATCAATTTCACTTGTTAGACATCTGTCTCGGAGAAAATAAGAGCTAAGAGTACTTGGTACACCTTAAGTGGTGATTGGACTTAAGGAAGAAAAACATGTGCATTTGAAACTTTGATTTAGGAAAGAGTTTGCCTATTCATCGAGTGACAAGATGGTTTATATACGGAAGTTTTCAACGACTGGCTCGAAGATGACCTTGGTGAACACGCTTCAAGGTCATGAGGCTGAAGTTACATGCGTACGGTGGAATACTAATACACAGAAATGGGTCACAGGCTCGGAGGATGCTACAATAAGGATATGGGTATGTGAAGTTTTACTGGGCATGTCAGGTTACAAAGTCATCTATATGGCGCACCAATTAATTCTTTGTGGAAAATAATGTTTACTTTTTGCCTATATCCGATTGTTCCCCAAATATTTAATTCAATGTTTTTATATTTAAAAGTTGAAACTGGCCGCAAACATTTGATAGGGAATGAAACTAAGATAAAATACATACTAAATTAAACACATGTAAGACACACAAAAAAAGTCATGTGTTTTGTGTATTTTCTAGTTATGTGATCATATTAAAGATGTGTGCAAGAAAGAGATAGCATGTTTAAACACTATTTACAATATTTCGAGGATTGACTGCAAAACTGTGGTAACTTATATGAAACAAAGAGAGACTTATGACAGTTTTGATGTCAACCCTTGATTTGCTAGAATTATAGATTGTGATCTTCATACAGTTTATAGTACGTTTTTCTGATGTCCTTGTGCGTCAGTACGCCTTCCTCTAAACCTACAATATGTTCTACAGTAAAATGTTTTCAAAGGAATGAATACTTATTGGTCTGTATGAATATACCATGATAGTGAAGACTTAAAAGGTCCTGGTCTCAGGCACAGCAGGACTCATACCAGGATATTACATTCTTTCCTGGTCTCAGGCACACAACTTCTGACACTGGACATGTCCATCTTTTAATGGTCTCAGGCCATAGCATTTACTCGTTCCAGGGGGTTACACTAAAATTTGGCCTGATGAATAGCAGAACAGTTACCAGGATATTACATTGATTCCTGGCCGATCAGGCACATCTGGACTTGGTCACAAAGGCATATTACATTCTTTCCAGTTGCCTCAGAGCTAAAACAGAAGGGTAATTAACAAGATATTACATTCTTTCCTGGCCTCAGGCACAGGGATTAAACCAGGATATTAGATTCTATCCTGGCCTCAGGCACAGCAGGTCATGCCTGGATATTGACAAACTTTCCTGGCCTCAGGCATAGCAGGACTCTTATCAGGATATTACCCAGAATTCTTTCCTGGCCTCAGGCAAAGCAGGACACACGGATGCCAGGATATTACATTCTTTCCTGGCCTAAGCACAGAGGACGTACCAGGATATTTTACATTCTTTCCTGTGCCTATAAGATATTTGTGATCTATAAACAAGATTTGGATTGTTTCCAGGCCTTAGGCACAGCAGACTCTTAACAGGATATTACATTCTTTCCTGGCCTTTAAGACAGCAAGACTTTATTAGGATATTGCATTCATTACTGGCCTTAGGCACAGTCAGGAAACGTCCAGGATATTAATAGTTTCCTGGCCTAAAGGCACAGCAGGACTATAGCTTACCTGGATACAACAATCTTTCCTGGCCTCAGGCACAGTCAAGACTAATAACTCCAGGATATTACATTTTCTTTTTTGGCCTCAGGCACAGCAGGACTCTACCAATATTACAATCTGGCCCAGGCACAGCAGGACTGCATGCCAGGATATTACATTCTTTCCTGGAACTCTCAGGCAAAACATAAGACAAGGATCACTGCCAAGGAAGGTACATTCTTTTCTTGGCCTCAGGCACAGCAGGACTTCTGTACCAGGATATTACATTCTTTCCTGGCCTCAGGCACAGCAGGACTCGTACCAGGATATTACATTCTTTCCTGGCCTCAGGCACAGCAGGACTCGTACCAGGATATTACATTCTTTCCTGGCCTCAGGCACAGCAGGACTATGGCCTGGATACTTACCATTCTTTTTACCTGATCCTCCAGCACAGCAGGACGTACCAGGATATTACATTCTTTCCTGGCCTCAGGCACAGCAGGACCCTTTTTACCAGGATATTACATTGAGCTTTCCTGGCCTCAGGCACAGCAGGACTCGTACCAGGATATTACATTCACTTGGTGGCCTCAGGCACAGCAAGACTAGTACCAGGATACTTGCATTACTTTCCTGGCCTCAGGCACAGCAGGACCAGTACCAGGATATTACATTCTTTCCTGGCCTCAGGCACAGCAACTAGCCTACCTAGGAAATTACATTGATTACTGGCCTAAAGCACAGCAGTGACTTATACCAGGATATTACATTCTTAAAGTCTTACTCGCAAAATTTCAGAAGTGGACTTGTCCCCATCTTTATAATAGAAGGTTACCATTTACTGTTCAGGGGGGTGCTCACTGAAAATTTAGGCTTATTCGAATTGAGAACAGGTTAGATCATTGATGTGCACGGCTGATCATGATCTGCACTTGGTCAAAAAGGCATAATCACTTTTTGCTAGTTGCCCAGAGTTAAAATTTCAGACTTAGGGTTAATTAGAGGAAGGCTTTACTCACCATACTTTTTCTAGTCTGGCACTGGTTTAAACGAGTGTGAACAGATTCTAGCGACTCACCACAGGTTTATAAACAAGTTACTCAATTCTTTTCTAGTCTGGCACTGGTTTAAACGAGTGTGAACAGATTCTAGCAGCTCAGGCTGGTGTGTCATGCCTGTGTATTGACAAACTTAACGGAGCTATTGTAGCAGGTATCCAGCATCTTATTCAGGAGTGTATGACCCAGAATTCTACCGTCTCATACAGACAAATGTTGGACACACGGATGCTGTTAGAAGTATTATTCACATAAAAGAGAGAAGAGGTATATTTTACTTTATCTCTTTGTGACTATAAGATATTTTGTGATGCTATAAACCAGATTTGGTTGTTCAAAACTTTAGTAGGCAATTAAACTTAACAGTTGATTAAATTTTGAGGTTGCATTTAAACATTTTGAAAGTCCACTTTATTACTATATTGAGATATTTATTTGAAAGTTGGAATTATTGTTTAATCATGTCCCAAGAAAAATGGAGCTGGAATAGGTGTTTGTAAAAGGATAGAGGAAATAATAGCTTTTAACCTGATACACCAAACTCTTCCCTGCTACCAGTACAAAATAATAACTTTCCAAATATTACATTTCTTATTTTGACTTGGGAGAGTCAATTTTAAGCAAAAGAAAACAACTGCATGCAAAAGTTTCTTGCTTTGTACTGCTAGAAATCTCTACCAACAAAAACAATAAGACAAGGGAGATCACTGCCAAGGAAGGAACTATTATTTTATTAGTCCATTTTTTTTATTTTTAAAGCACCAACTTCAAATACTAATGTCGCATTATCATCATTAATTTAACACATTTAAATGCACAGCAACCGAAAATTGCTTTTATAAAACTGTCACCAAAAATACACTATGTGCAGTAAGATGCGCATAATGTCACTTTAAGGTCTGTAGAAAACTGATATCTCTTTAAAGTAGACTCAAAACAGCACACTAGTTTTTCCCACATCAGGTAGTATTTTGAATAAAAATTTAACCAACGGTTAATTTAACAGCCGGTTAAATTTTCGAGCAACCCGAAACTGTTCGACATTACTATTTTTCTATAATAATAATGAAGCCATCCAATTAAATTACACACAAAATTTCATGTTATGAAAATTCCACAAAGTTCTAGAAGTCTAATACTGGTCTTTCCCAGGAACTGTTCATAACTGAAATACTGTTGAAACAGGTATAATCACTAGAAGAAAAGTATTATAAATCAAGCTTGTTTTGTTACTGTTCGTGGTCTACACCGTCACCGCGGTCACAGTGATGAAGTCACCGCGGTCACAGAGATGAAGGAAGCTGTATTTTTCAACTCCTCCTTCCTGCCATACAATTTTTTTTCCAGGGTGTCTTGGGCTATTTATAGTTGCTCTGCTTATGGTTCTTGTGGGTGCATGTGTACTCAACTTAATTTTTGATTGTGGAGATATTCTTCTCTGATTTGTTGATGTGTCTGTCTTTCATGCGGAAATTATTAACGATCCTATTTTTTTATACCCCCCAAACGAAGTTTGGGGGGTATATAGGAGTCACCTGGTGGTTGGTCGGTCGGTCGTTCGGTCGGGCGGGCGGGCGGGTGGGCTGTCGGTCGGTCAGGCGGTCTGTTGCATTTTCCTTGTCTGGAGCATAACTTGAAAACCACTGGTTGGAATTCAATACAACTTCATACAATGGTCAAGCACATTGAGAGGAAGTGCAGTGCACAAGAACCATAACTCCATCTTGACTCATTACAGAGTTATTGCCCTTTGTTACATTTCCTTGTCCGGAGCATAACTTGAAAACTACTGGTTTGAATTCAATACAACTTCATAAAGCAAGAAAGAGGAGGAGGCACAAGACCAAACCATTTACAGAGTGCCCTGTACATTCCTGTCCGAGCATACTTGAAACACCGTTAGAATTCAATACAACTTCATAAAATGGTCTAGCAAAATGAGAGGAAGTGCAGTGTACAAGAACCATAACTCTATCTTGAGTTTTTACAGAGTTATTGCCCTTTGTTACTTTTCCTTGTCCGGAGCATTACTTGAAAACTACTGGTTGGAATTCAATACAACTTCATAAAATGGTCAAGCACAATGAGAGGAAGTGCAGTGTACAAGAACCATAACTCTATCTTGAGTATTTACAGAGTTATTGCCCTTTGTTACTTTTCCTTGTCTGGAGCATAACTTGAAAACTACTGGTTGGAATTCAATACAACTTCATACAATGGTCAAGTACATTGAGAGGAAGTGCAGTGCACAGGAACCATAACTCTTTCTTGACAAATTACAGAGTTATTGCCCTTTGTTACTTTTCCTTGTCCGGAGCCTAACTTGAAACCTACCGGTTGGAATTCAATACAACTTCATACAATGGTCTAGCACAATGAGAAGAAGTGCAGTGTACAAGAACCATAACTCTATCTCAAGTATTTACAGAGTTATTGCCCATTTTTACTTTTCCTTGTCGCAGAGTATAACTTGAAAACTACTAGTTGGAATGCAATACAACTTCATACAGTGGTCCAGCACAATGAGAGGAAGTGCAGTGTACAAGAACCATAACTCTATCTTGACTAATTACAGAGTTATTGCCAAGAACAATGTCTCTATTTTAGTTTTTTTTTGCAAGGTATTCTGTTACTACGAACTTCCTCAGTTTATAAAGCAGTCTTTTGGGGGTATTAATCACATTTAGTGATAGCTCTAGTTAATCTTCATAATAATTATATTTCAGTACGTGTCATGCTCATGGGACAACTCAATACGAGTTTGGAATGCCTGGAAAAAACAGGTGAAGCGTAAAGAACCAGAAGAAGAGGGTGACAATAAAAATAGTGACAAAGTGAAAAAAGTGGAAATTTCTGTTGATGTGGAGGAGGAAGAGGAAGAAGGTGAGGACGAAGGGCAGAGCACTCTCGCTGACCAGAATGTACAGGAGAATACTCAGGGGGAATAATCAGTTTTGATTTTGTTAGATAAATTAAAATATGACAATCAGAGGAGTGTAGATTTATGTTGCATACTCGTTTGCCTGGTGCTTAAAATATGTTTCATGCAAAAAGAATATGATGATACTAAGAAATCTAACGTTGTGCGTATCCTAGTTCCTGTCCAAGAAGAATAACCCAAGTAAATGTTTGCTTCTTAGGATATTTTGTTAAAAATGACCTTTTTTAAAATACGTGAGAAAAATAATTTTTTCAGTCATATTTAACAATACAAAAAATAAATCTTAAAAGATTAAGATTTACATTTTACATTGATATCATGACATGCATTCTTTTTTATCAGAGTATATAGACTAATTATATTTCCATACAAAAATGCAAACATATGAAATTTGATAGAACATTCTTTAGACATGTTCTCTGGTATATCTGTGTAGCTTGAAGGAATGTAAAGTTCAATTTTATGACATCATTCTGTTGTCCTAGTTATAGAGTTGGGACTAGCAGACTTGAAACTATTATTCATGCATTATATGTGTTGTAAGGAGATAGGAGCTGTTATAATGTAATATAAGCATTATAATTGTGAAATTCAATATAAACAGCATTTTAGAAAAACTGTGATATATTTACTGTAGATTCACTAAATTTTGCGGTGATTGAATTTTCATTAATTTCTATGATGCTTTCATTTTTGGCTGACTTTCATGGTCAACTGAGATCTAAAGTTCAGAGATAAATATATTGCAAAGTCAACTTAAAGGACCAGCTGTAACAGTTTAAGTATACTATAAAATTTATGTTTTTTATAAAAGACCCAAGGGATGTAGGGTTTTCTAGAAGGAGGCTTTAATTAAGTCACAGTTGGGGTTGGGGTAGACTTCTATGAAAAGGTTTTTAATATATAGTATTCGATTTCTGCCAGCAAATTCTTGATTGTTTCAATATGTTGTGAATGTTTCAACATAAAAATTGGACACCAAGATGACACCAAAAAAGTCCAAATTATAGTTTACCAAATACATGCAATCTTATTTTTCGCTTCCATGACATTTCATTGAAAACCATTTTGTCAATACCGGATTTCACTGAATATGATGTTTCGTTGATATGACATTCTGTTGAATACAACATTTGGTCGAATACAACAAAACGTTGAAGTTTCGCCAAATTACGTCAAATTTTTAGACCAAACGTCATAGTGGACTAAATGTCACATCTACGATTTGTCATATTTGACCAAATGTCGTATTGGGGAAAATGGTTTTTGACAAAATGTCTTCCACCCTTTATTTTCATATATGTTTTGACTTATGTGTGAGTAAAAAAGTTGTGCATTAAAATATGTCACACATCGGTCCTGTATTATTTTAGTAGTATTTGTAGTGAATATAATTTGAAAATACGATTTATCTAGTTACAAAATGCATTTCAAAAGTCATTCAAACCTAGTTTGATGATGCACTTGTTGTTTTACTGCACAATTCAATTTAACCTTTATATATACCGAGCAAAAATTTGTCTAGGTACAAAATTGACATGAAACGATGAGATGTCCGTAGTATACAATACGATAAAACTATGTTATATTTTGATGACAAGGTACTCTTTGACTGTGTGTTCAAACATTAATTTGTTGATTCTTAAAAAAAATGTTTTATTTATATTTTGATAGATTATTAGGTGAGTATAATAGAGTGTATTAAATGATTTTGTGCTATTTTTTAACTACCAGGGGCTTATTTGAAAAGTAACTAATATACTGTTTCAATTTTTGTATTAATGCTTAATTAATACTTTATACAAACAGATTCTTTGAAAGCATAACTTTGTGCATTATAAAACCTCTGAAAAAAACAAACTAATCCAGTAAAATTCCAGCAAAGTTTATTTTCATTAATTGCTCAACATTCTTTGTTTCACCCTGACCCTACTAAATTTCTAGAATGGACTTGACCATCTTGCAGTTTGGACAGTACCATTTTCTTGTTTTAAGGGGTGCTTATTTGTTTGTCAGTTAACCTTTCTCTATCACACTTTACCATTTTTCAACTTGGTAAGTACCATTTATTACTCCTAGGGGTGTTCTTTGACTGGATAGTCAATACTGGAGATCACATTGCCTGGATGTATAGGCTGATCATGATCTGCACTGGTCACAAAGGAAGAACGACTTGCTGCCAGTAGAGTTAAGGTTTAACATGACAGAACAGTTCTTTGGTGGTTTTCACCAAGAATTAAGTAACCCATGACAAAAAATTTCACTGTTCTTGGAAATATTTTATTTTGGCAGACACACATGTAGGAAAATTTCCATTTGGGTGTTTAGCTTTTGTAAATTTTATGTCAGTCATGAAGTATTGTGTTACCTATGGCTGTATTTTAATAGCCTAACTTTTTTGAATTTCTGTGATAAACAATGTGTAGTTTTGTAAATATTTGACAACTTTATGAGCTGTGATATTTTAACGTCTGCATCTAATGCCCCATAAGAGCACTATACACACCAAATTGTATTAAAAGTATTTTTTTTACCAGATACTATTTTGTGATATTTACTAGTAAAAATCAGCAGCATTACTTACAATTATTTCGATGATAATCTTTTAATGATGTACTTTGTTCATACTAATACATTACGTGTAAGTTAGGATAACCCTTTACTATGTGGAATAAGTTTAAACTGATGTTACCATTCAAACTCCACCATAATTTGTAGAAAAACATTTAGCACTGATTTATAATCAAGAAAAATGAGTATTTCGCAAGTTATAACTAGAATATATTAATCTGTATAATTATCAGTTCTATTTCTGTTGAATATAGTTTTATATACCCGGTAGTTAAAATCTATTTTTGACTATCCTAGGCCATAATTGATAATTACATGTTTCTAAAGTTTTCTTTTGTTTGCTGTCTGCTTATAAGAGCAATAGCTGTGTATTAACTTGTAATGTTTTCATATTACTGATTGCATTTCAAGGGCCTGACCATGATATAGTTGTGGTGTGGCCATTTGCCTGGTAAGGCCATTTGACCATGATGGTACAGCCATTTTGATCATGAGAGTAAGGCCATTTTGACCATGAAATAGTATGGTCTTTGACCATGATATAATAAGGCCATTTTGACCATGATAGTACAGCCATTTTGACCCTGATATAATAAGGCCATTTTGACCATGATAGTAAGGCCATTTTGACCATGATAGTAAAGCCATTTTGACCATGATAGTAAAGCCATTTTGACCATGATAGTATGGCCATTTTGACCATGAAATAGTATGGTCCTTTTGACCATGATACAGTATGCCCATTTTGACCATGTTAGTGCAGTCATTTGACCCTGATATAGTATGGCCATTTTGACGGGTAATATAACTATAAATTTTAATGACCTGGGCTATCAGTAGGTTGTTCATAGTGAAAGATGATATACACATGTGTGCTGTTACCTTCCTTTGAAGTATGGTTTTATGTATTGACCTAGTGCTTATTATTTTGGTATTTCAAATGTAACAAACTATTTCTTCCCGACTTTTGTACTGACATGGTTTTTGCAGTCTTTTCTGTGCAACTACATGATACCTGGGATTTTTTGTATATTTTCGTTAATACACTAACAAAACACTAACATTTGTTATAGAGAATGTTCAATTTATTCATATCTCAGTACAGCGTATGTGATTATTATTTTTCAACACTGATCCAAAAATCCTGTCGACTGTTAGGACCACTTGATATTAAGACTGCCCTCGATATTAAGCATGACATTTCTGAACCAGATGTTTAATTTCATAGTGAAAAGGTCTGGCTAACAAGTCCGATTAATTAATAAGACCAAAGGGAGATCTCAATACAGGAACATAACTGTACCATGACCTATCTTTTGTATAAACTGTATAGGTACAATTATTGCTCAGCTTCCTTCAACTCTTATTTTACTAAGTTTCTACAATGTTCATCTGTCAATTTAGACAGTACCACTAGCTGTTCAAAGGTGTGCTCGACTGATCATGATCTACACTGGGTGAAAAGGCAGAATCATTTGCCACCAGCAGGTTAAGGCAGGGATGTTATATACCTACCCCTGGTCAAGGGTTAAAGTTTTTTCTAGTTTTTTGTTGACTTCTTTTAACCCTTTTATGACATTGCTTATTTCTTAAAGATAAAATATTTGTTTCAGAAGTCACCTAGAGGGATTTAAAAGCATGGCTACCAAGAGGCACTTCAAAAGGGATTATGGAATTTAGTATATTTATGAATTTTAGATTATAGAACTTGAAAACTCGTTCTTCGACATTGATGCAGTTAAAATGTGGGCAGCTACATCATTGCACTCTGTGTTTCTCTTTCAGTGAGCATTTATAAATCATAGGCAGTAATATATACATGTATAACCTGTTACTGTGAGTAGCTTTTTTGTCTTGGAGGTAATAATACTTTTACGAGAAGTGCACCCAGGGATTGAAGACTTACAAGGCATTTATAGTTTTTATGAATTAAGGTTCAGTTCAGAAACAGTATGTGAGAGACTATAGTGCTACCATAGACATCTTATATGTCAGAAAGTCTATCAAAGGCATACAGTTTGCACCTCTATCATTTGTCTGTCATAAAATTCTTTCCAGTTCTAAATTCTTCCCTAATTAGCCCTTGTCTGTGGTCAAGTGGTGGACTTGAAGTCACTAAACCTCTCGCTGATTTAGGGTCAAAGGTTAGAGCCTCGCTACCAACCATGATTCTTTATGGGAAAAGCTTGCAGTTTCATACAGAAGATAGGGGTCTAGTACATGTACTAGGATAGGGGTCTACAATACAGAACTGGTCCTTGCCTATAGTTATTGTTAGGTACTCCGTGCCCGTCTGTAAATAACTGAAATATTGTTGAAACAGACCATTAACAACAACAACAGCAACTAACTTTTGATTGGATAATGAACTGTAACTTACATGTATGAATGTTATTGTTATACATGTACATTTTAATTTTCTTGACAGAGTTATAGCCCTTGAATATATGATAGTAATGCAATACTTGTTTTTGTTCCGAAACTTTCATATATGTAAAACTAGTGCTTGAAAATGTGATACAATGTTTGCTAGATCTCTTTGTCATGTACACTATCATACTGACTTGAACAAGTTTTATTTATTGTCTATATTTAATGCAAATAATGTATAGAACCCTTTCATGTTGTTGTCTTAACTCTTCCCTTGTTTAACTTCTGACATGGACTTGTCAATCTTTTAATTCTTTCAGAACCTATCGCAATTCAGAAGGGTGTACAGTGAAAATTTAACAAAATAGCAAACATTGCAGATCATGATCAGACTGCATGGATATTCAGACTTCACAGACTGATCATAATCTGCACTGTTCACAAAGGCACCCTGGAGGTTGTGGGTTAAAGCCCAACTGGGGTCACGACCGTACCTCCTCATATGACACCAGTACTGATTTTTCCAGGAAGCGGGCTTGAAAGTGACTCGATAAGCTGCAAGCTTTCTTCACAATTGAGCTAAAACAAATTAGTATAAACTAAACTAAAGGCAGATTCAATTGATGCCTGCAGGGTAGGAGCTGAAGCAGATAGACATTAAATGTTACTTTTTGTTGAATAAATAACGTGTGTTGTATACAGTTCTTGGTACTCATTTCAAATGCATTGTGTCAATTAAAGTTCAAGAATTCCATTGTAAATATGTATGGTACATATATTGTTATGCTAAAGCATTTGTTGTATTAATGTACAATAACTCGCATATTTAATATATACAATATGATAACATAAATGTGAAAATCATCAGTTATACATGTACCCCAAAATCTGTAGAAATATTTGTACATTCTTTTTTCAGATTTGAATACATGTTATTCTTTTTAGGAGGAGGGATTTAGCTCTCCTTGATAAAGAATCGTAGAACATGTAGTAGGTTTTCTTTGAAGGTCGTCAACATGAGTTCTGGTCAGAATTCCTGGAAGCAATCCAGAATATTTGATATAAGAAATTGTTCTTCAATTGATGTAAATTATGGATGTTTAAACTAAATATAACGATTATTAATTCTGCTAAGTGACTATTAATTTTGTATACCATACTATTTGTTTCATTCAAAATAGTCACCTCATCATCAAATGATAAAACACTCGGTGAATGGCTACAACAGCCAATTAAAAAACAAATTATACCGTCACGATTTACTTTACACAGATTTCTTCTGTAAAAATCAGATTGGATGGTAGAAAGTTCCTTTCCAAGAAAAGCTCGATACTTTTTCATCAGTTGAATGTTTGAGTGGAATACAGGGTTCCTTGGCCTGGACAGTTTAATCTCTTTTATACATAAGCTTTATGTTCCTGCTATTCAAAGAGTAATTTAGGGGGTATGTAAATGTTGACAGTGTCTGTACATGCAATATATGGTCATGTTAGAAAAATGGTGTGTAATTAGATAGTTCATCTTACCTGTATGAAGGTCAAGGTCAAACTTAAATTGGCAATATTCCACTTAAAGAGAGTAAATTTGCCTGTTTGCTACACATGTACATAAATAACTGTATCTTGTCACATAACTTAGTTGTTAACCCTCATGTACTCTTGAAATACTTAACGAAATGACTTAAACTCGATACAAAATGTTAACTTCAGAATTGTTCAAAAGTAACTGCAAGTCTGGTATTTATTGGTCCCACTCTGAGATTGTTTGAGCAAGTCCAAACTGTTTCTAATGTTCGGTGCAGATATAGTTAGTAATGGTCATAAATTGATAATTTCTAAACAGAATGATGTTGCTTCTTCAGAGTACTGACTTCCAACCAGTTATTACTCTAGGCTGTATTTTTTATTTTTGTAAGTTTTAATTCCATCACTGATTCTGGTGATACTGATGATGAAAAGTTTAACCGGATGTTAACTCGTTAATTATCATAAGCTGTTGTTTCTATATTGGGTGAACATAGATGTGCTTTTAGACACAATCCTACCTTGTAACTTTCATCTTACATTCTGTGATGCTACTTGTGTGGAATTTGTTGACTCATTTCTTACCGTACAATTATTTTTATACCATGCATGTATATAAAATGCAACACGACAAAAAAAGGACTCTAATAATGTTGAAACATACAACACTTGTGAAAAAATATATACATATTGAGGGCTGACCGCAAAACTGTCACAAGGCCTTTATTTCATACATGTTACTACAAATTTGCAATCAACCCTCGTCCCTCGATATTAGTTTCATTTTCTTTGTAGTCAAGTCAATTTAAGCAGGATAAGAGTTAAAGTGTATAAAATCTTTGATCTAAATGAAATACCACGATGTCCTTTACGTCTGCTGCAATTTATATTAACTTATTTATGAGAAGTGTTTTTACAAAGTTGAAAATGTTTTATTTTGCATATAATTTACTTGTTCAAGAATATTGTTTTAAAGGTGAATTAAATGATACTGTTGGTATTTATTAGTTATTGTTTGAAGCCTCTGAAATTGCAAAATTTAAGTTCCGTGGTCCGAGACACTTCTTTTTATGTGCCCAAAGGGACTTATCGGAACATGGGTGGGCGGTGTCCACAAACATTGTCAAGTCTCTAAGTCAGATAGTTTTCATCAGATCTTCACTAGACTTTCTGAACATGTTTATAGGCATAATGTCTTGGCCGACTTCAATAAGCAGCCAAATCGCCCAAGGCACTTTTGAATTATGGCCCTTGAATTATCCAAAATTGGCCAAATTAGCCCGGTCTGCTCTCATGTTGAACAATTTTCTTCGGATCTTCACCAAACTTGCTGAAAATACTTTAGGGTATAATGTCTTGGCCAAGTTTGATAACCAGCCAAATCGCTCTAGGCATGTTTAGATTATGGCTCTTGAATTATTGAATAATGATGAAATCAGCCTTGTCTGCTCTTCATTTCAAACAGGTGAATTAGCCTTGTCCTCTCTATAGTTCTAACGGGTTTTACAAAACCTCTGACCTGCCAGATACTGAGTTACGGCGTTTCCTTTTTACAAAAAATACGCAGGATTGACATTGAAAAACACGCATTCTGATAAAATGGCATTTGTTTTTTAAAGCGTATTTTCTTTCTTGCCGGTATTGTGGGTATTTAGACAGTAATCGTGACATTGGACGCTTGCATAATAAGAAAACATTAGAAACAAGCCTCTCGGAAACAGGATTAGTTCCAGAGGCCCAGATTCACCAATATGGCAGAAAAACGCCGTCGCCCGATGATGAAAAAAGAAACGGTTGGAATTAAAAAAGCGAAAAAAACAAACTAACAATGCTTATTATATCTGTGAAAGTGAAAACTACTGACAGCAGCCCAAAACTACTGAGAGTAGCTGTCCAAACTACTGAAAGACTCTAAATAGGGTAAACAGGTCTGGAGTTATGACACTCTGATGGACGTATTTTGTGACAGTTTGGCACTCTTGTTTACCTTGCTTTAGTCCCCAACCTATTTGTTAAAGCACTTGGAACCAATAAAAACTATAAAAACAGAACACTGATGCTCCTGCTTCGTGCTTTTAGACACAAGTGTGTGGTTTGCTTGTTAAAGGATTTTATCTATCACACATATTTAACTTCAGCAATCTCTTAATTATGGTTGCAAAGCTCTGCTGAGCACATATAATTTGTTCTTATCATATGCTGTAACCTTGACCTTTGGGCTTGACACATCATCTTGTTATGGTGAACACTTGTGCCAAATCATTTCCAAAAACCATCATGTAAAACAAAGTCGTGGACTGGAAATGATTCTCCGGACAGACGAATGCACAAACGGACAGGAAACACTATATGCCCTGCAGCCATTATCGTGGTGGTGGCATTAAAATTCTTGGCAACAATATAAACTAAAGAATGATTAAAAATTTGCTTTATTGAAGAATATCACAGCAAAAATTTGAGAAATAACATACCATAAATCTCACACATGGAACATTTTATTGCTACAGATAAACCTGTTTAAAGAGGTAACCTAAATGATGCATCAAAAGTGTTCACTTAAAGTAGGTAGTTGCTTAAAACACCTGTATATTGCTAGTATATAACATTGATTAGTTGGGAAACATCAGTTTTTGCTGTCTAAGGCAGGTGACTGCGTGAATAAGGTGACCACTACCACTGGTTCAACTGTATCTAAATTACCTTAAGCAATTTGCTGAACAATACAATTTGTCTATCAAACGTGCTGAAAATAAGATTTCATCTCGAGATTGATAGATTTATAAAATTGTTCATATTTAAGACATTTCGCTCGGATTTGTTTGAGTGCTGATCTAAAACACAGGAAATCATACATGTACTATTTAACCCCCATATCATACATGTATCATTAAACATGTGGTGCTACAAATCAGTATCAGACTTACAGTGTGGCAGCTCAAAATCCAAGTAACAACAACAACAACAAAGCACTGTGCACGACAGGTAAAAGATGCCACTTCGGCATATCTCTAAAGTGAACAAATGAGATCTAGTAACAAGAGCTGTCACATGACAGCACGCTCGACTATTCGAAAGGTTGTTGGTAAAATGGGTTTTTGTCAAAGAACAGGAGTATTGTGTAATTGTCTGTAAGATTAAGGTCAAAGATATGAAACTTGTTCAAAGACCTTTGTAAAGTACGTTACATTCAAAGCCTTACTCTGGATTCTGTAAGCCAAGTGGAGGGAGGAGGGGATTTTCAAAGAAATACATAACCTTGTAAATTTGATCATGAATAACTTTGTAACTTTTCAAAATTGAAAGTATAGAATAAAAAAGCATGACCGCTGCATGCTGCATAATTATTCTATGATATTTCAAAAGAAAGCCATTTCGAGTATTTCCATGTTAGTCTGGTAAAAACTGTGACAAAATTCTAAGTTAAAAGGGGCATAAAGTCAAAAATCAAAAACATTGGTGAAGATGTTGACAGTAAACATACATTTTAAGTCATTTTAAGTCCATAAAAAAATCAAAAGTTAAAAAGGGGCATAAATCTGTCAAAAATCAAAACAGAGTTATGGGGATGTTTCCTCAGAGTAGATGTTGATGGTAGACACATACTCTGAGTTTCAAGTCAATACCTTTGATAGTATTCAAAACATTTGACTTTATAAAATCTTTTACCAAATATTCTAAGTTAAAAAGGGGCATAAATCTGTCAAAAATCAAAACAGAGTTATGGGGATTGTTTCCGCAGGTGTAGATGTTGATTGTAGACACATACTTTGAGTTTCAAGTCAATACCTTTGATAGTATTCAAGATATTTGAATTTAAAAAATCTTTAACAAAAATCTACGTTAAATAGGGGCATAAATCTGTCAAAAATCAAAACAGAGTATGAGGATTGTTTCCTCAGGTGTAGATGCTGATGGTAAAGATATATTTTGAGTTTCAAGTCAATACCTTTGATAATTTGCAAGATATTTGAATTTATAAAAACTTTAACCAAAGATTCTAAGTTAAAAAGGGGCTTAAATCTGTCAAAAATCAAAACAGAGTTATGGGGATTGTTTCCTCAGGTGTAGATGTTGATGGTAAACATACAGTTTGAGTTTCAAGTCAATACCTTTGATAGTATTCAGGATATTTGACTTTATTAAAAACTTTAACAAAAATTCTAAGTTAAAAGGGGGCATAAATCTGTCAAAAATCAAAACAGAGTTATGGGGATTGTTTCCTCAGGTGTAGATGTTGATGGTAAAGATATATTTTGAGTTTCAAGTCAATACCTTTGATAGTATTCAAGATATTTGAATTTATAAAAAACTTTAACCAAAAATTCTAAGTTAAAAAGGGGCATAAATCTGTCAAAAATCAAAACAGAGTTATGGGGATTGTTTCCTCAGGTGTAGATGTTGATGGTAAAGATATATTTTGAGTTTCAAGTCAATACCTTTGATGTTTCAAGATATTTGACTTTATTAAAAACTTTAACCAACGCAGGGGGGCGGGGGGGGGCAGAGGCGGGGGGGGAATAGTCTCCTTATTCTTCGAATAGTCGAGCTAAAAACAGCAAAACAAGTTTTCTTATATAGAAAAAAGACAGTTAAAAACTAACAGATAGGAACCTTATTTGTTTCTTAAATCTGCTATCAAATATCTAATTTTGATTCCTAGTGTATACATGTGTATTTGGTTATTTCTTTCTGCCATAGTAACAAGTATATATAGACGAACAGATGCATACAAAATACAACGTCACTTTCTTTTGATAGTACCTGATGTCTAACAAGAATTATATCAGCCAGGAAACTAAATTCAACTCTTTCCTTTATCCCAAACAAAAACAAAGAAGTAAATTCAGTGTATTACATCATATTCATGACATCATATAAAATAGTATTTACGCTACGCTTTGTGGAAGACCTATGTATAGACTGATGAATATACCAGTTACCAACTGACCAATGGTTATAGCACAGTAAACTACTGAAAAGCATATAATGAAATCAAAATGCGCAATAGTTTATTTTGTTTAGAATTCACAATACTAAATGTACCTCTACAGTGATATCTGTACAGAGTCTTGTGATAATGGACATCTCAAAAGCAAAAATATTGGCATTATAAACTTGTCGTCACAGCAGATGCAAAATAGAACAGTTTTACAAGTAGCAATTGAGATATAGATAGATCAGCTGTGTAAAAGCATTCTACTAAAAGTTCAACATTTTATACTGAAAAAAAATCTAACAAAACTATGCAATAACAGTCCATACACACAAATAAATACCACAAATATACTATGTACATTGGTACATATTAGAATAACAAGCACAAGTATAACTTATCATTTGTGATTCCTTGTGCATTTATACACATTTCTTGTGTATTTACACACATTTCTTGTGCATTTACAAACTTTGTAAGTAAAGACAATGTAAATTACATTTTGAATATCCATTCTTGGCACAACTTTAATACGTATTTGACACAATAAATATAAACAAAAAAAGTTATGAAGACAGTGAAATGACATTTAAACCATAGACAGTTAGAACTATCACTAAATGTGATTAATACCCCAGTTGTGGCTTGGACATAGGAGTGGATATATGAACACCTACTGTTTCCACTGAACAGATTCCCTTTCCATCTAGTGATTGCTGAGAAATAGCCGCACAAAAATCTTTATGTACACCATACCTAAAGTATGAAACAATCTAAGGGCCATAAATCAATAAAAATTACTCTAATGCCAATGATATGCACAAAAAGGCAAAGTCCTCTTGTAAACTTTCATTAATTTCGGACCTATGATTGTTGAGAAATTTGCTGAAAAAATCAAAGTGCCATAACTCAATGAAAACTTATCCCAGCGCAAAATGCCAATGATATGCACAAGTAGGGTAGGTATCATTTACTTCTGTGAAGTTTCATTAATTTCCTGCTTTGGTTGCTGAAAATTAGCACGGACAAATTTTGCTGAAAAGGGTCGAAGGGCCGTAACTCGAGCAAATATTATCCTAATGCAATATACCTAAGAGAGGCACAAATAGGCTTGGTACCAATCACCCCTGTAAAGCTTCATTTGTATCTGGCCAGTAGTTGCTGAGAAATAGCGCCACACACGCGGACGGACTAAGTAACTCCAGTGTACCCCCTCTTACACTTCATTCACAGGGGTATAATAAACAGTAGAAAAACCTTTAAAACAAAAGCAGTTTCTTTCCACATTTATCAAGTTTTCATTCAGGACAAAAAATGGCACCCAGCTCAAAACATGAGACAAATCCTCCGAAGCAAAATCAAAATATATTTTCATCCCTCTCTCACTTCTAAACATTACTTATAGCATGAAAACATTTTGATCCAAAGTATATCAATGGACATTGAATGTTTATGGGTCATAAAACAGTAATGCAATGATGCTCCTGAAATTAAAAAATTCAATTCCTTTGATGTAAAACTGGTCTTAACATTTTCGCAATTCACTTTGCATGATGTTATAACCAGTCAATTTAATTCCTACATGTTTGACCTAATAACTGGTCCTAAAAAATTCCTTATTCATTTCATAGTCTATTGATGGTTTTCCAATAGTTTGTATATTTATCCTGCATTCTCATCCGTCTGCAGTTGATCAGTTTTATTAGTTTCTGCCCCAGCCTAACAACCCTTTCTAACAGGAAGTGATCAATCATTCTCATCATCAGAATCAGTCATCATTCTAATAATCAGAATCAATCATCATTCTCATCATCAGAACCGAACAATTCTGCAGCAATATCATCTTCGTTCCTGTTGAGCATATAGTTATCCATATCAATGGACTTGCAGTGGTTTATGGCGTAGCGTAATTTCTCCGCCAGAACATCTATACTGGAGTAAGAAGGAAGTCTGAGCTGGAAGAAACATGTCTGGGAAGTGGGTAAACTATCTTCTCCCTGAAATAATGAGAAATATTACTTCAGAAGTTGGATTGTTATTTAGTTGCCCATTTTCCACGAGTTCTATAATACTGAAAAAACTTCAATCTGGGCTGAGCTGCCAGCCAAATGTTTCTTAGTTTATATAAAGTTATTAAGTTATTTTATCATTATATTTCTATATGAAGTTCAATCAGCTGGCAGAACCGCTCCAGAAAACTCAGTCCTGATTATAACATGCTTATGAGAGAAACCACAGGGATTCAACATAGTCTAACTAAGGAACATAACTTTATCAAACCCCTGTGGGTAAATATAGGAAGATTAGTAACTTTTGTCAAAAAAAAAGCCTAAATGTCATGAACTGCTACATGTATGTGTCAGCCAAGGTAATAGTTTAAGATATTCTACTCACTCTGCCTGAACTTATAATTTGAAATCTCATTGGAATATCAGCTGGGTTCAAAGGGAGTCTCGTCCTTCCAGAGACAAATCGCAGAAACTGTATCCTTTCTTCATTGCTGAATGATTCAAGTACTTTCCAAAACCAGACCACCATCTTGTTTTGCTCATCAATACCACGATATCTGTAAGCCATTGTAATGTTACTGAGGTAAAGTTCCGCTATTAAGACCACCCGATATTAAGACTGCCCTCGCTATTAAGACCAACATTTTGGAAACAAATGGTCCATTTTATAGTAAAAAGGTCTCAATAAAATGACCATTTTCATATTAAGACCACTTTATGCTCATCCAAATGTTGGTCTTAGTACCAGAACTTCACTAATAATTACTAGTAATTAAAACTACATTAAAACCTGACTGTACCAGGACAGAAACTAAGTTGTCCATACATTCTCAAAAGATACAGGATGTTTAATTGTATACAAACCTTATTTCATTTTCAATCAAAATTTTAGTTTTTTTGTTTGTTAACTCAATATATCTGAAAAAATAACTTTATGCTTTAATTACACATTTTTCTATTCCATTAACTTGACAAAAATTGGAGAAGTTCAACATATATCTGTTACACACAATGTATATCAGTTCACACAAATATGTATCTTCCAAGCATTTCATTTACCTATAGAACTAAATGGCCCTTACCTGACAACTTTCTGTAGCACATCCACCTGTATGTGCTCCACACCGCAGACGAGCTGTTCCAGTGACCTGGCAGTTAGTAACGACATTAAAGGTACGGGTACAATCCAAGACATCCCTTCTCTGATCAAAGCAGCCTGTAACACAACAATAGTGAAAATATCCAGAAATCAGTAACAAGTTTATATCCCCCTACCCCTCCCAGGCCATTTTTTAACTACCTGACTTCCACATGAAAACAGCATCATCATGCAAGGTGTTGTGTTTTTCACCTGACATAGTCAATAAAAGCTGAAACATGGTGTGTTTAGGAATTTTACTTGGTTTTTGAGCTGAAATGAAAATACAAATGTACCTTTCTCCACGACAAATGCACATAAAGTACAATGATCTCTTGAATCTTGACTTATGATCTGCCAACACAAATATGGTCATTGTCTTGCTATGATGAATATCAGTCTTCCTGTGACCTTGACCTTTGACCTACAGACTACAAATAGGATTCACCTACCCCACTGAGATTGGTTGTGGGTTCGATTCCCAGGGCTGACCAACTAAAATTACTAACAGTCTTTCGGATGAGACTTAAACCGAGGTCCCATGTATGGGTGAAAACCTGGATGATAAAGAACCAGGCGTGTCTCTGGAATCGGGACGCTTTCTGTATCTTGCACTATCCCCCGAAACCTAAAATAACTAAACTCTTCTGGGGGCGTTGGTCATATGGGAAACCGGTACCAACGATAAAACCCTAATATACCATACCACTGAGATAAATCTCTGTTAAGACAAACATGAAAACTTTCTGTCCCGTAGGTTTCAAGTTACTGAAAATGAAGTGTGACAGATTTACAGATACACATTACAAACCTGTGGTTGGTTTGGGAGAAATCTTTAGACTTTAATACCAGCTCAACAGTATATCAGTTATTTACAGGCCAGCAGTTTACAGTACCATTTTCAAGAGTCAGTGCTCGAACCTATGACTCTCATTCAGCGAAAGGTGAAGTGATTTCAAGCCAGCAAGCTTAACCACTCAATCACAGAGGCAGGATGAGGAGAAACAGTTCAGAGATTGTTACCTGGGCATCCATTTCGTGCAGCTTGAACTTGATTACACTCTCTACATATTCTTGCCTATTATGGAAGTTTAAGGGAATATTACGACCGCCTGGAATCACAGGTACTAACCGACCATCAAGAGATTGTCCTTCGAAACAATCCAACGGAATGAACTGAAAACAGACAAATGTAATAAGTATATAACAATTATTAGATCAAGTTTTGTAACAGCAAATCTCAACTATATTATACCTTGTAACACTACGGCAGAACAAGATGGATATGATGGCCCTGTATCACACATCAAGTTACACTGCAGATGTCCTAACACCTTCAACCCCGTCAGGATTTATTTTTGTGAGTCAAAAATATCATTTAGATCAGTGAAGAGTCATTGAAGGAGATCAAACCGCTGACCTCAAACAGGAACTTTTTAAAGTTTCCATACATGTATGTAACTGTTATATTACCCTTGAAAATGGCCGTATTGAGTTATGGTCAAGAATAATATTGCAAACATTAAATGCTATAAAACATGTTGAAAATGGCCATATTGAGTTATGGTCAAGAATAATATTGCAAACATTAAATGCTATAAAACATGTTGAAAATGGCCATATTGAGTTATGGTCAAGAATAATATTGCAAACATTAAATGCTATAAAACATGTTGAAAATGGCCATATTGAGTTATGGTCAAGAATAATATTGCAAACATTAAATGCTATAAAACATGTTGAAAATGGCCATATTGAGTTATGGTCAAGAATAATATTGCAAACATTAAATGCTATTAAACATGTTGAAAATGGCTATTGAGTTATGGTCAAGAATAATATTGCAAACATTAAATGCTATAAAACATGTTGAAAATGGCCTATTGAGTTATGGTCAAGAATAATATTGCAAACATTAAATGCTATAAAACATGTTGAAAATGGCCGTATTGAGTTATGGTCAAGAATAATATTGCAAACATTAAATGCTATAAAACATGTTGAAAATGGCCATATTGAGTTATGGTCAAGAATAATATTGCAAACATTAAATGCTATAAAACATGTTGAAAATGGCCGTATTGAGTTATGGTCAAGAATATATTGCAAACATTAAATGCTATTAAACATGTTGAAAATGGCCGTATTGAGTTATAGTCAAGAATAATATTGCAAACATTAAATGCTATAAAACATGTTGAAAATGGCCGTATTGAGTTATGGTCAAGAATAATATTGCAAACATTAAATGCTATAAAACATGTTGAAAATGGCCGTATTGAGTTATGGTCAAGAATAATATTGCAAACATTAAATGCTATAAAACATGTTGAAAATGGCCGTATTGAGTTATGGTCAAGAATAATATTGCAAACATTAAATGCTATAAAACATGTTGAAAATGGCCGTATTGAGTTATGGTCAAGAATAATATTGCAAACATTAAATGCTATAAAACATGTTGAAAATGGCCATATTGAGTTATGGTCAAGAATAATATTGCAAACATTAAATGCTATTAAACATGTTGAAAATGGCCGTATTGAGTTATGGTCAAGAATATATTGCAAACATTAAATGCTATTAAACACGTTGAAAATGGCCGTATTGAGTTATGGTCAAGAATAATATTGCAAACATTAAATGCTATAAAACATGTTGAAAATGGCCGTATTGAGTTATGGTCAAGAATAATATTGCAAACATTAAATGCTATAAAACACGTTGAAAATGGCCGTATTGAGTTATGGTCAAGAATAATATTGCAAACATTAAATGCTATTAAACATGTTGAAAATGGCCGTATTGAGTTATGGTCAAGAATAATATTGCAAACATTAAATGCTATAAAACATGTTGAAAATGGCCATATTGAGTTATGGTCAAGAATAATATTGCAAACATTAAATGCTATAAAACATGTTGAAAATGGCCATATTGAGTTATGGTCAAGAATAATATTGCAAACATTAAATGCTATAAAACATGTTGAAAATGGCCATATTGAGTTATGGTCAAGAATAATATTGCAAACATTAAATGCTATAAAACATGTTGAAAATGGCCATATTGAGTTATGGTCAAGAATATATTGCAAACATTAAATGCTATTAAACATGTTGAAAATGGCCATATTGAGTTATGGTCAAGAATATATTGCAAACATTAAATGCTATTAAACATGTTGAAAATGGCCATATTGAGTTATGGTCAAGAATAATATTGCAAACATTAAATGCTATTAAACATGTTGAAAATGGCCGTATTGAGTTATGGTCAAGAATAATATTGCAAACATTAAATGCTATTAAACATGTTGAAAATGGCCGTATTGAGTTATAGTCAAGAATAATATTGCAAACATTAAATGCTATTAAACATGTTGAAAATGGCCGTATTGAGTTATAGTCAAGAATAATATTGCAAACATTAAATGCTATTAAACATGTTGAAAATGGCCGTATTGAGTTATAGTCAAGAATAATATTGCAAACATTAAATGCTATTAAACATGTTGAAAATGGCCATATTGAGTTATGGTCAAGAATAATATTGCAAACATTAAATGCTATTAAACATGTTGAAAATGGCCGTATTGAGTTATGGTCAAGAATAATATTGCAAACATTAAATGCTATTAAACATGTTGAAAATGGCCGTATTGAGTTATGGTCAAGAATAATATTGCAAACATTAAATGCTATTAAACATGTTGAAAATGGCCGTATTGAGTTATGGTCAAGAATAATATTGCAAACATTAAATGCTATAAAACATGTTGAAAATGGCCGTATTGAGTTATGGTCAAGAATAATATTGCAAACATTAAATGCTATTAAACATGTTGAAAATGTGCCAAACAGAATTATTTTTTATTGACATATCTGTATTAAAATATATCAAACAGAAACAGTGGATTTTCAATTTCATGAAGTAATACCAAAATCAGATGGAATGGTTTCTGAAAGCTGTTTCCAGTGTTTCTTTTACAGGGTAATTAGGCATGACCTCTGGCAGCCATATTTTATTTCGGTCCTTCATCATCTGTTGTCTTCTCTATACTAGACAATGTAAAACAAATAAGCACAAGCCAGGACCAAGTCTAATCCCAGGGCTCTGAACAGACTTAGTAGAAGTCCAATAAACAATGTTACACACCAGATGTCATGGCTTTGAACCTTTTGGTTTATGACATAAAATATTTTAAACTTTTTTACTTATGGCTGCTATGGCAATCATGAGTTCTGCAGAAAATTGAATTCAGTGAAAACTCCAGAGGACAGAGGACCATTTGAACACCCTTATGGTTTCAGAGGAGATCTTGTTTGAAGAAAAAGGTGGAAAGATGGACTGACAAATGGCAAGATAACATCCGATGAGTGGTCAGCTATGATCAGGAGAGCTAACAATTATGGAACTTGGTTTCCTTATAATGTATAAAACGATGAGATAGTCACTAAATTGCTTCTCACTACAATGCTATTTCTATAAGCATTTTACAAATGTACTCACTTCATGGAAGTTTGTTTCATTCACTCCTGTTTCATGTATTTCAAGGATCCCTTTCAAACTCTGAATATACATGTAGTCCACCTGCAACAAGATCAAAATGAATGCAACAGTTGACATTTGCAAACAAGTACAGCGTGAAAACTAGGTGCCAAATATTACCTAATCCCACAAGATTCCACTAGTATTTAAGTAATGTTTACCATGTGCAGCTTGACTTTGAACTAATGAGGTAATCTACTGCTTTTAGTTAAATAATTCTGTCACAAAGTCAACAAAACGGTTTTGAACTTTGCGAAGCAAACGAGCCCTCTCATTGTACAGGGAACTGTGTTGGACTACTAACTTGTGGGTAATTGGTCTGAATCCTTCCGGAAGAATGTGACTTTCTTATTGTAATTATCCATTCTTTCAGCCCAGGTATTTGTCAGAACTCCAGGAATTAGTCACTGAGAGTTGACAAACGTTGCAAGAGTCAATGTAAACTAAGTATGTGTAAACTGAACTAAGATCTGTAACGGAGAGCTAACAAACATTGCAAGAGTCAATGTAATTTAAGATAAGTACATGTAAGTTTAAACTGAACTAAGATCTGTTGAAGACTAACCTCTTCTATATCCTCCACTTTAAGAGGTATTCCAGCAATAAGTTTCCATACACACGGCGCCAGGTGAAGATCAAGGGGTTTCTTGGTACGTATGGCAACACCAAACAATACACCAAGGAACTTAAACATACCATTGTACTCATCAGATCTCTGGCTGGGATTTAACATGTACCTGAAATTGAAGTGAAACTAGTACCAACTAGGCTATAAATGACAAAGCAATCATGAATGACAGCAGGCTTTTAAATGACAGTGGGCTTATTAATGGCAACAGGCTTATGCATACAGGGGGCTGTTGTATCACAGCAGAACTATACATAAGAGCAGGCTTATAAATGGCAACGAGCTTATGCATACAGGGGGCTGTTGCATCACAGCAGAACTATACATAAGAGCAGGCTTATAAATGGCAACAAGCTTATGCATACAGGGGGCTGTTGCATCACAGCAGAACTATACATGAGAGCAGGCTTATAAATGGTAATAGAGTAATAAATGACAGCAGGCTTATAAATGGCAACATGCTTATAAACAGCTCCTTATTTGAATTGTAGAAAATAACAAAAGGGCACTGATAGTGCACTTACTTCTTGCTAAAGGTAGTAAGAAGTTGCTAAGGAAATCAGTGGTTGCTGGGGAATGTCACTGCTTGCTTAAGAAGTCACTGGTCACTAAAAGTCACCATCTGTCAGTGGTTGCTAAGTGAATTACTGGTCACTACGGAAGCTAGGTTTTTCCTATAATTCATACAGACAAGGGACCCCCCCACATGGCGACCAGGTCAATTTTGACCCTACAAGTATGATATGAACAATCTTGGTAGAGGTTGACTAGACAATCCTACATACCAAATATCTAAGCTCTAGGTCTCATGGTTGAGGAGATTTTTAAAGGTTTTCCTATATAAGTCTATGTAAACAAGTGACCCCGGGCAGAGTCAATATTGACCCTAGGGGCAATATTTGAACAAACTTGGTAGATGTCTACTAGACAATGCTACATACTAGATATCCAAGCTCTAGACCAAGTAGTTTTGTAGAAGAAGATTTTTAAAGTTTTACCTATACCAAGTGACCCCAAGGTAGGGTCAATTTTGACCATGGGGGCATGATTTAAAGAAACTTGGTAGAATCCACTAGACAATGATACATACAAAATATCTAAGCTCTAGGCCTTGTGTTTTTTAAGAAGAAGAATTTTAAAGTTTTTCCTTCATAAAACTATATGAAAACCAGTGACCCCCTGGGTGTGGTCAGTTTTGACCCAAGGGACAAGATTTGAACAAATTTCGAAGAGGTCCAAAAGATGTTTCACACTAAGTATAGAAGACCATGTGGTTGTAAAGAAGAAGATTTTTGAAGGTTTTCCTATGAAAGTCTATGTAAAACAAGTGACACCGGGACGGGGTCAATTTTGAACCTTTGGTCATGAATTGAACAATCTTGATAGAGGTCCACTAGGCAATGCTACATGCCAAATCTAAACTCTGGGCTTTTTTGTTTCAGAGCAGAAGTTTTTACTATTTGTTGCCATAGCAACCAGAGCTCTGAATGGAATGGAATCCTTTGAACAATTTTGGAAGAGCTTTTCTTGCAAGGAACATCCCTGCCAAGTGTCAACAACATTGGCACAGTGGTTTTAGAGATGTTGTTTGAAGCAAAATGTTGACGGACGGAAGAGGGACATTCATTGATCCTAAAAGTTCACACTACACTTTGTGTCAGGTGAGCTTAAAAGTGTACACTTATACAAGCTATGCTAAACTATTATGTACTTTACACACATTGCTGAACTATGATATAGTTTACATGCTATGCTGAACTATAATAATGTATTTTACACATGTTGCTAAACTATGATGTATTTTACATGCTGCGCCGGACTGTGATGTATTTCACAACAAGATTCTTACCTGTCTTGGTTACTGCCAGTCTCAGTGCTGCTGTTTGGTGTGGGGAGTAACAGGGGTATTACACCAGACTCCAACTCCTACACAAAAATATCAAACAAGTTAAAACAGCACATCTTATTTTAAATTTACCCATATTACATGAAGAAAATATATGTAAAAGGCTGCAAAAGGGATCCAAACTGTTCTAAAGAATTTAAGAAAGATTGGAAAGAAATGGGCACTGTTCAAGTTCAGGGAAAATCTGTGCTGTCTGGACACTAAAAGTCAAATGTTTAATTGAAATTACTTGCAGATTCAGTACTTTGTGTTAAATCTACTGAAAGCACCTGATGTAATCTTCTTTTCCTCTAAAAAAATTGACCTCATTCTAAAACTATGACATTGGTCAACTTCACATAGCAGGGGCAAAAACAAGGGCTATTATGTGCAACCTCTTGACTGATTGGCATGTGAATTAAGTGGTAATGAGTTTGCCTCAGGATTGTAGGGTCCAGGGTTCAATCCCTACCAGTGCCATGTAGTGGTGGACTTAGGCATGACACAATAACTCCATATTGTCTTTCTTTCTTTGAGGTTGATACCATCTGGAATGAGTCTCCAGAACAATTAGAATTATATATAAGTTATAATAACTTGTTTCACAATCACGAGTAAATAACAAGGTGAAGTGTGTATGGAGTATGCGATGATAATGTAGACATACCATACACATTTCTGTTATTGTATCATCAAAGACACCTCCGGCATCGTCAGCACCTTCCCCCAACAACTTCACCTTCCAGGCTCTGGCAGGCAGTCGTAAATCTTCAGGTTTCAGTCGGATAACTTGTCCCGAGATCTGACTGAATACTGGACGACATTTTTTCCCTCTGTTAATATATAAATAGAAGTGAAAAGAAATATGAAGTGATAGGAAGCCTTTTTATTTCTTATGGCAGCAAGTGATTCTGCCTTTGTGACCAGTGCAGATCACAACAACCCTTGCAATAGTAGTGCCTTGAACAAATTGAACATATAAGTACAAAATTGTATTGATTCAGAAATCAATCACTATTATGATAATAAGAAACAACAGTATGGATGACTTTACAAGTTTTACCACTCTGCATGCTCTTACCTTGTGGCTATTCTCTTGACAGTAATTTGTGGACCATAGTTTTTACCCTGTACCATGGTTTTACCCACTGATCTCACGAGAGGAAGTGTGTATACCCTTGGGGCCAGCAGAGGCCGAAGATCACCCGTTAGTAAACCTGCTATGCCACTTTCAAACTGAGACAGACTTCCCTGTAACAGTGTGTAAAATAATGATGAAGTTCTTGTACAATATAAAACCAGAAAATTCTAAAATCCTCTTATTTTGAAAGTTACAATGTTGCAGAAATTTAATGTTCTTATTTTATGAGATGAAAATTCTATATACATTGTAACTGTACATTAATTTAAAAGTAAAGTACACTAAAACCTTTGTTAAAACTGCCTCCTCATAATGGTCACCTAGCAAATAAAAACCAGATCTGGCTGCTGTCTAGAGCTATCACTGAAAGTGATTCATACCCCCCCCCAATTAACTGTTTAGAATATTGATGTCGTAACATATCAAGCCTTCCTTAATACATCGGCTGCTTATGTTCAGGGCCTGTTTACAACACCTCACTCCTGCCTATAGAACAAGTCAGTAGATACGACGTGACAGTAAAAGTGAGTTGCAAAGTGACAGTATGTATGTGACGTCACTCCTATAATTATAGCCTCTCGCCAAAGCTTGCGGAGTCAAAATGTTGAAAAATGTCTCGCAAAAGTGACCTACCTTTGTTGAAGCTAGAGGCAGAAGACGCCAGGTTGAATAAATGAGATCTGAATAATGATGCAGAAGTCGGAGACGTCCTTTTATATCATGTATAGAATATTGCGAGAGGCTGGAGTACTGCAGGGGAATGTTGTCTGGCGTGCCTAGCAACAGTGGAGCTGGGATTCCAGGTAGCCGTCTTGGCGGTGGTGGACAAGTCCAACCAGCTGAATGACTCTTACCAGCTGAGATCTGAATAAGATATTAAACTGACCTCATTACTTAAACAAAGTCTGAACATACCTCATTACTTCAACAGAGTCTGAACAGACCTCATTACTTACACAGAGTCTCAACATACTTCATTACTAAGACAGAGTCTGAACAGACCTCATTACTTAGACAGAGTCTGGACATACCACATTACTTACTAGACAGAGTCTGAACAGAGCTCATTACTTACACAGAGACTGAACAGACCTCATTACTTACAGAGTCTGAACAGACCTCATTACTTAAACAGAGTCTGAACAGAGCTCATTACTTACTAGACAGAGTCTGAACATACCTCATTACTAAGACAGAGTCTGAACAGACCTCATTACTTAAACAGAGTCTGAACAGACCTCATTACTTAAACAGAGTCTGAACAGACCTCATTACTTAGACAGAGTCTGAACAGACCCAATTACTTAAACAGAGTCTGAACAGACCTCACAACTTACTAGACAGAGTCTGAACAGACCTCATTACTTAAACAGAGTCTGAACAGACCTCATTACTTACACAGAGTCTGAACAGACCTCATTACTTAAACAGAGTCTGAACAGACCTCATTACTTACACAGAGTCTGAACAGACCTCATTACTTAAACAGAGTCTGAACAAACCTCATTACTTACTAGACAGAGTCTGAACAGACCTCATTACTTAAACAGAGTCTGAACAGACCTCATTACTTAAACAGAGTCTGAACAGACCTCATTACTTAGACAGAGTCTGAACAGACCCAATTACTTAAACAGAGTCTGAACAGACCTCATTACTTACTAGACAAGAGTCTGAACAGACCTCATTACTAAGACAGAGTCTGAACAGACCTCATTACTAAAACAGAGTCTGAATAGACCTCATTACTAAAACACAGTCTGATAATTTGTATATCACAGACTGAGACAATAATACAAAGTCTATGAAGCTTGTATTACTTGTGAAGAGATCAAATATTAATCTTTTAAACAAATGCATTAATATTTCGTATATTTGCTACCATAGCTATAGTAAGAAAGGTATTTACTGTGATTTCACGTTTTAATGATGCTTAATTTATATTATAATATTTAAATCTTTCCACCTTTTTTGCAGTTTTTTTGTTAAGAAACAACTTTAAGCACCTGTCTTATGTCTTTTCCTACAAGGCCCGGAACCATCTGTGGCTCTTTAACGGGTGAACTTGTGTGTCCAAGTCCCAGTTGTCCATCGGAGTTATTTCCCCATGCCCATATATCTCCAGAACTGGTAAGTGCTAGTGTGTGATCCACACCCACTGCAATATCTTCAATAAAATAGCTGGCAAGTGTAGGTACATTCTGTGGCTTCATGTGGTTTCTGGCTCTACTGTCTGGCTGACCTATCAGGCGATCTGTAACAAAGTGATATAATTTCAGATACAGCAAAGTTCCGCTATTGAGACCACCCAATATCAAGACCACCCTTGATATTATGACCAAACATTTTGGTCCCAAGTGGTCCATTTTAAATTGAAATTGTCTCGATAAAATGACCATTTCGATATAAAGACCACTTTATGCTGTTCCGAATGGTGGTCTTTTACCGAAACTTTATAGCTATGTTCTATGTAGCTCAGGAACCAGGTGATATGTCACAAAATTGAATCATTGTAGAATTTATATCATGCTGACTGAATTTATATACCGGGTATGACTGACTGACCAATCAGACGACCTGTAACAAACTGATATAATTTTCAGAATTTACCTTCAGTTCCTTATATAACAACCTCAAACAACCTCCTACTAAAATCAAAGCATTCCTCAGTACTGTTTTTTTCTCCAAGTTTGAGGTCAAAACCTTTCAAAGAAAGCAGGTTCATACCCCTACAAAACAATGACTCTCACTTTGGTCCCACCTTTGACCTAGTGACCTGGGGTTTTGTAGATCAGGTGGCCACAAGATTTTATTATCTAAAGCCCTGTGATCTTCACCTCTGACCTTGTGACCCGAAACATGGACCATGCACAACTAGGCATGGTACTTATTATTTCTGCGAAGTATCATTAAATTCTGATCACGGGTTTTGGAAACTAAATGTCCACAAGATTGCGTTACCAGACGGACAGACAGACAAGCTGAATCCAGTATACACTTGTGTGTGGGGGGTATAATAATGTTATAATAACAAAAACTAAACAACAATAATGAGTGCCAGCAGTACATTAACTATTTCTCAGCATTACAATTAAATATTGCTGAAACGAAGTTATTCTTACCTTGACCCCATGTATATACTATTCCATCTTTAGACAGAGCCACAGAAAACTGGGCTCCACATAAAACCTTCTTCATTGTGACCCCTTGTAGGGCCTCAATCTTAGAAGGAAGAAGTACTCTTGTTGTGTTGCCAAGGCCAAGCTTTCCGTAGTCTCCGTCGCCAAATGACCAAACTGTAGCACCATCAGCAGACAGGCACATGGTATGGTTCAGCCCGCAGGACACCTATAAATTATAAATTAAGGCCTCAATGCAAAACAGTCGCAACTTATATGAAATAAAGAAACACTTGTGACTGTTTTGTGTTGAAGCCTCACAATGTACATACAGCTGCATTGGAACAAAACATCAAAGCATAAACACTGACTTGTATTCCACTTCGACAACAAAATAAAAATCTTTATTTTCCAGCGAAAAAATCTGCTTATTCTTTCAATACCACATTTGATAAAATACGGTATAAAACAATTTAGTACAAACATAAGTATTTTATTGTTTGTTTATCTCTTTACTTATTTTCCAGTTCACAAACAGTATATCAAAAATTCAGAAAACATAGAAGTAAAATATACCATTGGCGAATAACCATACATGCAACGCCAGATCAGATTTTATTTAAATTAATAAGTGTGTGTGTAGACCGTATACAAATACCAGAATTCAAATTTTTCTTTTTTAATTGACAATTTTCTTTCTTAATTAAGAAGCAAAAGGTCTGTAGGAGAAAATATCAACACGAAGCATTGAAACTTGACCCCCACCTTAATCCCCACACACACAAATTAGAAGTTTTAAACATGGAACTCGCCAGAAGTGCAAGTCAGAAGTTAATCAATTTACAGCCTACATTAGAACAGACAAAAGAACATACAAATCCAACTTGATGCCCGTCTAATGCCGTTACTCTAGTTGGTAGTTTCATGTTGGCTGTTGAACCCAGTCCCAGTCTGCCATAGTCACCGTTACCAAACATGTAGAGTTTACCATCGGACGATACTGCTGCGCTATGCTTGAATCCACAGGCAACCTACATGTATGTAAGTAGTGAATTTTGCGTTTTGTAAATTGGGTATTTTTCGTGTGACGAAAATTTCGCTATTTGTGAGCAGATAAACTTAATCCCGAATTTTATATTCGTGACAGGAAATTTCTCTAAAAGTAAATCAATGTGAAATGAATCTTTTTAAATTAGACAAATGGGAAAATTGCGAAAACAGTGAAAATTAAACAATCACAAATATTACCCACTTTACAGTAACGTTCCTTTTGTTTTCTTGAACAGTAATCATTCTTATCAAACAAATCAACCAGCATCAAATACAAAACTATGTATATACATGTATGTTTATATCACTCAAACTTATTCAACTTGCTGGAAAACAACTGAAGAAATAGAATAGTAACTTAAGTTGGAAAATGTGACCGCATGTACTTCTATAAACTTTTGAACATGTGAAATGTTTATATACTTTCAAACTGCTCTGACTGTAACATGATCTATTCAGCGTAAATGAGTGCTTTAAACAAAATTATCATTAATTTCAACAAGTCAACAAAACCTGAGTTTTACTTCTGATGAACAGCTTTTTTCTTGATGATTCAATACCTGTTTACACCTGTTTCAACTGCATTTCAGTTATATACAATCATCATTCCTGGAGACAACCAGGGATTGAACCCATAACCGGCAATTAGTGAAAAGGTTAAGTGATTACAAGTCAGTGACTATGAACACTTGACCATGGAGGCAGGTCCTGAAGAGGAAAAGACAATGTTTAAGTACCTGAATAATTTCCTCCCCCTGCAATGCATCTATCTGTCTAGGTCGTCTCTGACGATCACTGTTACCGTGACCTAGTTTTCCGTAGTCTCCATCTCCCCAGCTGAACACTTCGCCGCTCTCGGTTAGTGCCAGAGTGTGGCCGTCAGAACCAACAGAGGTCGCCAGCTGTGTCACAACAAATCCTGCACATATAACATAACGTTGATTTAGAATGATCTCAGTGATGCAGGATTAAATTTTTTCCGACACATATGATCTACATTTAACGCGATTTTCGTGTACACATAATATATACATGTGTATATCTATAAGGTCACAGTATTCTTAATGATCACACTTTCTACAGATCACATCACGAAAGTGACACGTTAACACATGAACAGAAACAGCACAACAGGCCCATTTTGACCACAGACTTAATGGCATAAAGAAGAAATGTAACGACTTAGCAAAACATGCCTGAATCATAATAACAGCAGTGACCTTCCAAAACCAACCTTCAACAGGCAACATAACTATGTTTACCTTTGGTAAATTTGTATGCCTATGGCTTTAACTACACAACTGAAATTTGAGTTAACTTGCCAGTTTCAGAATTATGACTTACCCATGAAGACACAACAAAAACATGCAGCTATAAATGATAATTCTTTCCTCAGCAATTTTTCATGACTCACTAATTGTGAAAAGTAAGAGGAGATACAGGTAATGCATATTTCAAACTTAAACAGTACAAAGATTATGAATTGTTTGATGGGGTATGAAAATTAGCAGATGGTGCCATTTCTACATGCTAAGATGCTGGTTGGGCCATTTTCTTGTACAAAATACATTGTCTTGTTATAATGTACGAATAATTTCATTATGAACAATGACCTTAACCTCTGCAATAGGGACATGGACCTTGCATGTGACACATCCAGTATTTTATATATACATGTATGTACATTTGTAGAAAGTACAACTGAAATCAATCCAACCTTGTATGAGATAATGATCAGAAACCAAAAACTTGCTAAAATTCAAGTCTTAAAAGGGGCCATAACTATTGTAATAATTTGTAGATTGTTACAGTAACCAAATTGAAATTTTAGTGGAAAAGGGGCCAGAACTCTTGTAATAATTGTAGATTCTAACCTAAATTGAATTTGACTTGTGTTCTATGATCATAAACCTACATGTAAAATCTGAATTAAATCCAAGTAACCTTTCAAAAGTTATTCATCAGAAAGCATCATTTGCACAGATGGATGGACACTGACAGGGGTAACATTTATGCTCTTCCACCATTCTTCGAATGGCAGGGGCATAATAATATGCGCAAATTCCTCAATTTACATTTGACCTTGAACTTTTACCAATAATGTCAATTTACACTTTTTGAACTTTTAACAAAAAAGCCAATTTACACTTTTTGAACTTTTACCAATAAAGCCAATGAAACCTACACACCTTGTAAAGAAGAAAGTATCGTAAGGTTTTTCAGATCATCAGAATTGCCCTGCCCCAGCCGACCATAACTGCCCTCACCACAAGCTAGCACCGTCCCATTGGCTTGAATAACAAATGTGCAGTTCTGTCCGCATATAATCTGTAAAGAACAAATAAAACATATAAAAGATTAAAGCTATGGAAGTATCTACATGTTTTTCATTATGAAAGATCTTACCTTTTTAGCATTTAAACTAGTACAAAAGCAGGATTCCTCAACAAACATGTTAAGTTTCCAAACCACATTTCCAGAAAATTTGAATTTCAGGAGGTTGCGTGAAAAATTAGAAGACTGGTTAAACAAAGAACACAATTTTAAGGAAAAAACATCAGATATTTAAGTATTTTAACCAGAAATTGACGGGTTTTCACTGCTTTTGCTTAAACTGGCATCATAAAATTTACTGTAGGAGTCTCATTGAAAAATCAGGAGACTTGAAGTTTATGCCTAATTTGTGGTCCTTGTGGTAAAGGGGTTACTGCATTTACATAGTTACTTAAAAGACTCACAGGTCTGTTCCCTTGTCAAGCCACTTAATGTGTGTCTGTGGGTAAGGCCCCTGATGCCACATGTGCCTCAGTCCACCCTGTGGCTATCTCTCTAGCACTCAAGCTAACTTAGTATTAACCGAGACTCTCAAGAATAAAAAATCAGAAATTTCTACCCAATCTGCACAGTCTTTACATCTGACAACTCTATTGCCCTTTATGCAGTCTTCTTGTGACAAATGTAAGACATTCTTACAGATGTTTTGTAACAAAAAAAAATTGACTATTTCCAACATGGGTAAAGTACTGTGAGTAAATCTGTACCTGTAGAATAAACTAATGACAAATCTCCTACAATAGTACACAGTAAATCTGTACCTGAGAATAAACTGATGGCAAAAATCCTACAATAGTACACTGAGTAAATCTGTACCTGTAGAAGAAACTGATGGCAAATCTTCTACAATAGTGCACTGAGTAAATCTGTACCTGTAGAATAAACTAATGGCAAATGTCCTACAATAGTGCACTGAGCAAATCTGTACCTGTAGAATAAACTAATGGCAAATGTCCTACAATAGTGCACTGAGCAAATCTGTACCTGTAGAATAAACTGATGGCAATTATCCTACACTAGTACACTGAGTAAATCTGTACCTGCTGTGCTATAGAATATGCTGACACACTGACTGGTGTAAGAACCACTCTGCCTCCCTCACACAGTTGACCATGTCTTTCATATCCCCACATATATGCCTCACATTTACCCCCTATCTGCCAGTCTTCAGGATTCTGTGTAGACCAGTTCATTATCTCACCATCAGTTGTCAGAGTCCAGGCTTTATTGTCCTGCAATATATTACACAAGAATGTGTACCCTGATTAACATACTAGATTGTCATTAGCATGACCAAAGACACCAAACAGCCTTTCGCACTTGAGAAATCAAATGAATGCATAACTACTTTCTTGTGAGTATTGATTATTATTATTTGATAGGCGAGTAAGTCCTTGATTGCTAAAATGGTAGGCAATGACCATAACATAGACCTTTGATGCAACAAAGGTATGATCTTGTGTGGACTTTTAGAGAAAGTTTGGAAGTCAGGCTGTGATCAGTCACTCCTTGTACCCCTTACCATAAAGTTTCAGATCATTTTATATTTTAAGCTTTCACAGTTTTGGTTCATCAATTTTAATCCAGTTTATAAAAGAAAGCAATCTGTACATACGTAAACTGTACTAGAGACATTGTCTAAACATATTCCTGTGCTTATAAAAGAAAGCAATCTGTACATACGTAAACTGTACTAGAGACACTGTCTAAACATATCCCTGTGCTCAACTGTCTGAATGTATCAGGGAAACCTTGTCCTTCCATCAAGCAAGCAGATGTCTTCAGTGCTGCCGAGTATGTCAACAACCATTGCCACTCTGGTACTAGTATCTGACCAGGTTCTAATGGAAAGAAAAGTAGGTTACTGCAAGCAATATGGGAGACCCCTACATGGTTAATCCATTTGTGACTAGTGTCTACTAAAATGTATTAGACCTTTTCAAGCAATATGGGAGACCCCTACATGGTTAATCCATTCTTGACTAGTGTCTACTAAAATGTATTAGACCTTTTCAAGCAGCTAAGCTCTGAAGCAGACAACAAATAAAATGCTATATGATCAGAATTTAAGTTCTTTGCCTTTTTGGATCACAATTCTGAAAAACACCCCTTATCAAAGAAATAGACTCGCCCAAAGTAAAATCAGAAGATTCCATTGTAAAAGTCTAGGTAGATACAGGCTAAGAACATGTCACTAAAGAGTATTTTTTCATTAGTTTTGAACAACATAACATCTAAAATCTAGAAAAGATTTTGAATTAGCCTAATGTCTTATGCAACTACCTTCCATTTACAGACCAAATTCAATTATAATACAGTAATCTCTGTATACATGTATAACAAACTGCTTGGGACCATTTAAATTTGTTCTTTATATCCCGAGTAAGTAATTTCCATACATCATTTTGGTATTAGATAAATAAGGAAATAAACATCGGGCGTAGAAAATTTGTTCTTATATCCAGAATTTCGTTATATCCGTAGTCGTTATATACAGCATTTACTGTACGTAGTATTGAAGTTATTCCAGGAGTCAGAATAAAACTTGTATGTAACCTATTTCTGTTGACATATAACAACCACAATATTTTTCCAACATTTTGTTTTTACAATCAGAAAATCAAGTAAATAAGTGGAACAAACGACCAAAGGCAGCTGGGTTTTATAATATATCTAAAACTGATGTTACGACCCTTCCCAGTGGGTCTTCATCAGGATATGTTTTTTTAAAATTACTGTACGCTTTTCATACGGCGCTCAATCCACACGCCACGTTTCAAGAACCCACATGGGTACTTTTTGAGGAATCATAAGATCTAATTTCTCCTGACAGACCAGTGGATTATGAACTATAGTTTCTTTCAGTGAAACTGGTAGTATATTTATTTGATGTATCTCTCCCGTATCATTTGGAAAATAAAAAAATTGTCTAAAGTTTAGATCCCTAGAACATGGTACTAAAATAATAAAAATCAGTCAGTAACTAGAAGAAAATACTAATCTGTTCAACAGATTTATTTCCATTGAATATAGTTAAAAACGTGTTTGACTATTGTAGCAAAAAATTGATGATCTTCCCGTTTTGTGAAGTTCATTTTCATGTTCAGAAAAAGGAAATGAGTATTACAAGTTACTGTTTACATGTTTTAATGCCTTCTACTTGACCATGACGTAGATTCTAGGATTTGTAATGAAATGATTTTTTAAAAAATTTGTTTTTTATACCCGAATAGATTTTTAAAACTCTCTTGCTTTCAGACTTATTGTGCTACAGATGAAAATCAGTTTTTTTTTGCTCAGAGTTCTGCATGATAAAGTGTTATAATCATGGGGCCAGAAATCTTACCTCTTTCTGATAAAATGCTTTGAATACTCACCCAAGATGGCTGCCATATGATGTGGTGGTGTTGGTGTATAACACAGGATGTTGTCTAACCTCAGAGCGACACAAAATGAACACAAACTTTGCAGGTAGTCACTGTGCATCAGCTGCTCTCCACCCATTACAGCTGGCTACAATAAACAACACATTCTTAACTCTTACCATGCTGACAGCAAATCATTCTGACTTTCCAACCACTACAGATCATGATCTACACTGTTCATTATTCAGTCAACAAACTTTGAAGGAAAACCCCTATAAGTAACTAGAATTGTGTCCAAAGGACACGGATGCCCCCACTGTGCAGATGTGCTCATAAACAAGAGCAAGCATATCTGTATGTAAGATTTTTATGTGGAACTTTTTCATTCCACTGTTTCATTTCTGTACATATACCTAAAATGATCTACAGGTAACCTTATGTACATGTTAAATTAAATTACAAATGTAAAATTTATATGTTCAATTATTTATATGGTATATAGTGAAAAAATCAACAAAGGGCCATAATTCTGTTAAATTTGGTGAACAAATTTATATGGTATATAGTGAAAAAATCAACAAAGGGCCATAATTCTGTTAAATTTGGTGCAACAAAAATTTCTTCCTTTACTACCATCTACACATTAAAGCTGTTCATCCCTGGAAGTTTAAGCAAAATCTGCCATCCGGTTTAAGAGGAGTTGCGTTCACAATATTTCTATATGGTATATAGTGAAAACTTAACAAAGGGCCATAATTCTGTTAAATTTGGTCGCAACAAAATTCCTTCCTTTACTACCATCTACACATTAAGGTTGTTCATCCCTGGAAGTTTAAGCAAAATCTGCCAACCAGTTTAAGAGGAGTTCGTTCACAAAATTTCTATATGGTATATAGTGAAAAAAATCAACAAAGGGCCATAATTCTGTTAAATTTGGCCAGCAAAAATTCCTTCCTTTACTGCCATCTACACATTAAGGTTGTTCATCCCTGGAAGTTTAAGCAAAATCTGCCATCCGGTTTAAGAGGAGTTGCGTTCACAAAATTTCTACATAGTATATAGTGAAAAATCAACAAAGGGGCCATAATTCTGTTAAATTTGGTCGCAGCAAAAATCCTTTCTTTACTACCATCTACACATTAAGGTTGTTCATCCCTGGAAGTTTAAGCAAAATCTGCCATCCGGTTTAAGAGGAGTGGTTCACAAGATTTCGGGGGGCCCGGACGGACGGCGAGGGCTGACGGACGGACAAGTGCAACGCTATATGCACCCCACTTTGTGGGGGCATAATAAAAAGCAATGTCCAAACTAGATGGACAACACTACAGGAATAAGCAATTTTACTGCAAGGGAGCCAAAGAAAACTGCAGTTATACGGCTGTTTAATCCGATAATAAGGACGTTTAACTTAAAGTTTATCCCACATACAGACATTTTTCACCTTGAAAATTATCTAGATTTAAAGCAAAGCTCTCATCTGTGATGTCAAAGGCCTACTGATTGGAAAATAAAGTGGCACTGTGCATAAATTGCAAAAAATTCAGTGAATATGCTCACATTTGATGTGACTAGAAAGTAGGGCAAACTGTACATACCTTTTCACAGAGATACTGTTCCAGAACAAGACTAGGGAGACTGTGTAGGAATGTCCTGAAGCAAGGTGCTTGCAACAAGTTCAATCCCCAACCATGTAGTGTGGTCCTTGCTGTACACAGAGCTTGCTGTTTCAGGTGTACATCTTGTGGATAACTCAGTAGAACTACATCCTGAAATTGTAACTGGATGAGTTTATATTGTGGAAAACACAGTATAATGACACCCTGCAAAATGTTACTGGAGGTGTTCATCTTGTGGATAACTCAGTAGAACTACATCCTGAAATTGTAACTGGATGAGTTTACATTGTGGAAAACACAGTTTAATGACACCCTGCAAAATGTTACTGGAGGTGTTCATCTTGTGGATAACTCAGTAGAATTACATCCTGAAATTGTAACTGGATGAGTTTACATTGTGGAAAACACAGTATAATGACACCCTGCAAAATGTTACTGGAAGTGTTCATCTTGCGGATAACTCAGTAGAATTACATCCTGAAATTGTAACTGGATGAGTTTATATTGTGGAAAACACAGTATAATGACACCCTGCAAAATGTTGCTGGAGGTGTTCATCTTGTGGATAACTCAGTAGAATTACATCCTGAAATTGTAACTGGATGAGTTTACATTGTGGAAAACACAGTTTAATGACACCCTGCAAAATGTTACTGGAAGTGTTCATCTTGTGGATAACTCAGTAGAACTACATCCTGAAATTGTAACTGGATGAGTTTACATTGTGGAAAACACAGTTTAATGACACCCTGCAAAATGTTACTGGAAGTGTTCATCTTGCGGATAACTCAGTAGAATTACATCCTGAAATTGTAACTGGATGAGTTTACATTGTGGAAAACACAGTTTAATGACACCCTGCAAAATGTTACTGGAAGTGTTCATCTTGTGGATAACTCAGTAGAATTACATCCTGACATTGTAACTGGATGAGTTTACATTGTGGAAAACACAGTATAATGACACCCTGCAAAATGTTGCTGGAGGTGTTCATCTTGTGGATAACTCAGTAGAATTACATCCTGAAATTGTAACTGGATGAGTTTACATTGTGGAAAACACAGTATAATGACACCCTGCAAAATGTTACTGGAAGTGTTCATCTTGCGGATAACTCAAATAAATCACACTCTAAACAAGAAGGCCAAGATGGCTCTTATTGCTCACCTGAGCACATTACATATTTTTTGACCCCATGTGACCCATTAGAGACCAGAAAGACAAACACTCTCACCAATTTCCATTTGGCATAAAATGTGACCTCTAGAGTATTCACAAGGTTTTCTGCGCTTTAACCTGACCACCTAGTTTTTTACCCCAGGTGACCAAGACTTGAACTTGACCTTGAAATCACTCTACCAGACTGGAACAAAGAGATTTAGTTTCACAATTTTTGACACTTCTGACCTTGACCTTTGGTCACCTAGTTGTGGTTCATGACACACCCTTGTGTTATGATGGGCAACAACTGAATGAAGTTGATTGAAAAGTGTTCATGCGTGCAGAAGTTATAGCCCAGACTCCATTTATTGCTATAAAGCCCTAGAAGTGACATATTGACCTTGGAGGTAGCCACCTGGGTGTGGTTTATGGCACACCCTTGTGTTATGGGCAGAAACTGAAACAAGATTTTTGAAGTGTCCATGCATGCAGAAGTTATAGCCCAGACACGATATATTGCTATAAAACCCTAGAAATAACATTGACCTTTGAGGTAGTCACCTGGGTGTGATACATGACACACCTTTGTATTATAGGCAACACTTTTTTGAAGTCATTTGAACATTTATAAACGCATGTAGCAGTTACAGCCTAGAGACCAACTTAACTACAGACAGAATGACCTAACTTGTGAAACCTATAGTCCCAAAACCAATATATAACAGGAAGGGGCCTATTAAAGTATTGCGGAGACAGATATTTTTATCTCTTCAGTAGTTATACTAGCATCTCAGAATGATGATTACCTTTGATCTGTTAAAACAAGCAGCAAGTCCATGATCAGCATACCAGCTTAAACTACGTACTGTCCCTGTACCAATGTACACTTGCATCAGGCTTCCATCCTACAGCAAATACACTTGTTTAATACATACATAAATACATATATTTCGCACATACAGGTTACATCTGAAATGACTTACCAGTAGACCTTTTGTTTTTGGTCATGTAATTAGAGAATTCAATTTTCATTTTTTTTAATGTACTTCATGTCTTGCCATTCATAAAACACGTTCAAGATAACAGGTTTTGCTAACAACAAACTGTTTGGAAATCAAACCCCATTGTGTTGCAGTCCCTTTCCTTGGCACCACGTTAATATATCTGATATCAGGGTAGTAGGCGACTACAAGACATGTCTTGACAGGCATGAAAAGTGAGCGTAACAACATTCTAGCCACAAATCTCTCTGAATAACTTTTGTACAATCTGACAGTTCCTTTATTTCAATATCTCCTACACACCATTTTACATGTCAAATCAAACATAAATATTTTGGAAAACTGGGAAAAGATATTGTAGAATAACCCAAATCCGATTCTTGACAAGAAACTGCCAACTTTCTCAGATAAATGGTCAGGTCAACTGTAAGGCTAAAACACTTGACACTTAGTGAGTGGTCAGCGACTATTACCACTCGATCACAGGCAGATATTCACTTTCCAGCAATACCACCATATTTTATAGCATAGCATATTTTACCAGCAGTGACCATATCTTAAGCCAGCCTTTACTACATCCTGATGCAAGCAGAAGTCCACTAGGGCTGAACGTTAGTGAGCTGAGGGCAGTCAGGTGACCATGTAAGGTAAATATCACTTTTGTTTCATCAGTTGTCTCCCTTGATTCCTGCAAAAGAAAGACAATTAGACATTGCTTGACCTACATGGGGGGGGGGGGTAAAAGATAAAATAGGGCTTCCTCATGTGCTTTATTTTTACATAGCAATTACATTTATGTCTTACTATACTTACTTGTTATAAGCATAATGTCCTCCATGCCTCAAATCTACACACTAAATCAAACAGACCTAACTCAGTATTTGAATCATAGAAGGATCCAGAATACAAGTACCCAGTAGTATTATTACTATTGATGTCACCATACAACCACAATTTCTGTCTGATGAAAAAAAAAAATGCTGCATGATTTACATATTCCTAACAATCCACACCTTCAGCTTTATGACCCTAGGTAAAGTACTTTTTGAGGTAAAGCATTTTTTTAAACTTTATCCAGAGGGATGGATGGACGGGGTGGGGGCTGAGACAGGGCTGACGGTGTCCTAAAACACATGGCTTTCCATGTTCTCCCACAGCAAATTTGCTTTCAACTGTTTAATTTACAGTAAGATTTCAACGCCCAGCTGAACAAATAATTTGATTCCAATTAAATGTTGAAATAAAAATAATTGCCATTGGTTATACAGTGGGCCTGACAGTTTCAAGACAGTTACTGTATCTAAACAGCAAAAATACAGGCAACCTTTCCATACACTGGCCAAAAAAGAAATACCCTATACAAAAGTGTAAAATAAAACTCTTGCCTTACCTGACTACTGTAAGAGGTTGAAGAAGCTGGTGATAACTGGCTCTCACTGGATGTCACCTGTGGCACAGTTTCTACATATACCATTCCATTGTCACAGCCACTGAATATAACATCAAAATTGTTAATAATAACAACTGAAACCCTTAAACAGTATTTTCAGTACAGTTTGGAGTATTTGACTTAGGTGGGGGGGCAGGGGGGATAAATCTCTCTTGGTTTCAAATAGATTTATGAGGATTGTCTTCCCTAGTGTATAGATACTGACAGAAAATATTTAAAATTTTACGTAAATACTTTGGATAGTAACTGAAATATCAAACCATTTAGAAAATATAATTCTCAACTGTATATGGCAATTTATGAAAATAGATCTTCATATTTTTTCTCTCTCATTAAGCATACCATTTCCTCATCAGCAACTTTATCATCCATCAATAAAATGATTTTTGTAGTGTTTTTCACTTTTTTTTCAGATGGAAAAAAATCAAAGCGTTATAAATAATGGTTAAACAAATGATAAAGAATACCTTGCCAACATGAGAGATTTGTTGTCTCCTTTGCCAAGTACCGCACACCACTCTATAACAGTGACTGCTGCTGTATGCTGTAGGGTATGCAACAGGACCAGTCCTTCTCGACCTGGTAACCACACCTTCACATGGGAATCCCCTCCGGCACACGTCAGCAGCATATGCCCCGTGGGATCCCATTTCAATCCTGTGATTGTAGACTGTAATATACAAGTACAGGAAAACCTGTGTTTATGGTAACCTCTGCCAATTACCCTAAACTGATCACTACTGCTAAGTCCCAATTAGCCATTTTTTAATTAGAATACACCTGCACAAAGCAGCCACCTACTTTATGCGGCCATTTTTTATGCATTCCTTGGCTGATTGCTTTAGACAGGTTTGACTGTAGTTGTTTCTATCCAATGACAATACATACATGTAGCTACTGTCTATAAAACTTTCCAGCACAGAAGAACTAAATCTGCTACTAACCACTTAAATGGACATTTTTTCATCTTTGTCACTGTACTTCCTATCAATGACCTTTATCAATGTGTAAGGTATTAACGCAATTCCTTCAATGCTTTTACTTCAGACATAAAGGGAGATAACTCAATACATGTATACAGAGGACAGTTTTTGGGATCTGAAATTCAAGGACCAACCTACCTACCCATGAAATCAACTTAAATTAGAGCTCCATAAACAGTAATGGTTTCACAGTAGTAATATATTGTCCCTCAAATACACATTACATTGTACATTGATACATTTGAATGTAAGTTTGAAATATTAACTGAATGCTTAAGTATCTTTGAGCTGTACTACTGAGCCAAGTAGTTCGAAACTTTAATTGGCAATTAAGTTAACAGTTGGTTAACTTTAAGGATTATATTTCTACAGTTTGAAAGGGCATATTAAAACAGATTTGTACATTTAAGGTGGTTAAAGTTTCAAACAACTGATTCCTGGTCTGCGGCCCCTATACCATCCCTTATAGCTGCCTGACAAGTCTACATCAGAGCCAAATATTTCCAACCCAAGATCCTAACTGTATGAATGCTAGAGACCTTGTCCATTACTTTATATATAGACTGACTCACAAACTATTCTTAGTTAATATGTCCTACAGATAATGTTTCATAACCTTAGTTTATACTAATTTATTTTAGGTCGATTGTGAAACAAGTTATTCAACTTATATTAATCACTCTCGACACCTCATTCCTGATGGTATCCATCGCCATGAGGGTATGAGAGAAGAGAAGCCAGTTTCTGTTTTTTAATGCTGAGCGCCAAGCAAAGGAGCTACTGGTACCATTTTTTACGTCTTTGGTATGACGTGGCAAGGGAGCGAACCCACGACCTCCCGCACTCAAAGGGGGCGCTCTACCACTAGGCTATCGAGGCGGTCTTGCAACCTTGACAGGTTAAGGAAACTTTTTCTTAAAGCTCAGCTGGCTCCTGATTGGCTAATGATAAACTCATTTTCAAACTGACCAGTCAAAAAGCAGAAATTACAGACTGGTTATAGACCAAAAGTTTTATAATAAGTGACCAGAGAGCCTTGATTCTCTCTGAGCTATATTTTGCACACTTCTTTACTTCTGATTTCACATCCAGTTAATTGATCTCTTACTATGGAGAGGCCATAATGCAGGGGTCGAATGTTGGACTCATAACATGGATGTCACAGGTTTGAATCCTGTCAAGATAATTTGACCCGGATCTCCAAAATTTCTGCTTCTTGATGCAAGTACTAGTTCGGACTCGAGGAAGCATAGTAAGTACAATTTTCAAGAACTGCAGACTATGATCAATGTAGAAAAAGTGAGCCTAAACTATCTATTACTAACCTCATGCGCCTGAGACCTGATGGGCAGCTCAAACTCCTCAGTGCTACACTGATCAATAACACCATCACTGTATCCAACCATAAACCTTCTTGTCTCTTCATACCAAGCAATCTTTGTCACAGAAACTAAAAAATAAAAGATACTGAGATTTGTTTTCTTTGTAGTGTTTTTGAACTTGGGGTTTAAAGCCTGTTGAAGTTACTAAAAGGCAGGTAGTTTAGCTACCCATCATAATCCTTCAGACTCCCTTATTCTGTAAGGATTTGCCAACTGTGTAGTTTGGTAGCAGGTCTCATACCCATGACCCTCAATCAGGGAGAACTGTAATGTTTTGTAGTCATAAGCCTTAACCACTCAACTACAGCAGCAAGTGTTTAAAAAAACAAAACCAACCTCATTTCAAGATTTATAGTATTTCTGATATTCTGAGCCAAAAAGCTGTCAGATGTCCAAATAGCAAGACTTTTTTAATACTGAGTGACCTTGAGCTTAAAGCATTGTGTCAGATACTTTACAACACTGCTGTTATAATAACGAACTTAATTCTACAATATCAAGTACAGATCATTTAGGATAATATGATAGTGACAAAAAAGACATATGGATATTCAAAAGTATACACTTTTTACAACAAAGTTTGCATGAAAAGGTTGGTCACGCTATCGAGAAAAGATTTAGTCCTTCCATTACCATATGATTATACATGTACACAACAATTGCACAATATAATATTGGAGTCTTTTCTTGGGTCACTGTCACAGGATCCTAAATAAACTGTAATGAAATTACTTCCAATGAATCTATATAGTATCTGCCTTCACACTGCCCATAAGAATCAAAAGAGGAAGATAAAAGTATTGAAAGTCATGAAAATACCAGTAAACTACTTACTTAACTTGACTGATCAACTATATGAACTACTTGCATTCAGGAAAATAAAGGTTTGATTTCAAACATATTCTCTGTGTACATGTTGTAGTTCAATTGTTATACAGTAATTTTAAATCTGTTGATACTTAAGTGCATATGAAACAGTAGATAAAAATCACAGCCATCTTATATTTTACATCTCTTCATGTTTCTACTTGTGACTGAAAAGAACTCCATGAAATCATAAATAAAAATCCGATAATTTGACATTATTTACTCAATAAATTGGCTATGGTTTAAAAAATATACAATTTCTGTAATATTTTGGAATGTTTCATGTCCGTGCTTATGATCACAATGTCTCACTGCTGCTGTCAGAAGTCCTCAATGACATAGGTGTCAATGAGAGAATGATGGTGAAGACAAGGAGGGCCAACTTACTGCAGGAGACTATAGATACAATCAATTTTAGATTATCAGGTGATCAAACATCTGTACATTATTTAGGAAGTCAATCTGAAGGCACTACTACAATAGGACTGAACTCTTACTGAGATGTACTTTACTGTCTAAATCATTTCAACGTGATACAGGACTGGGCTGAGTGGTCTCCTGGTAAATTAAACCTGCTGATGATACAGGATGACACAACTCCCCACCCCCTCGGATATTGCTATCTTCAGGCCATTAGATCTGATGTTCCACTTCCTCACACTGAAGAACTAGGGAATCACTATGTAAAGGACACACATGGGAGGATATTACTGAAAAACATGGATTAATGACTTTCTACAAGGCCCTCAATGGCAGCAAAAGGTGGGCCAGGTTTCACTGACACAGACCATATTCCTGCATTTCCACTTAAATCTTCGCCACAATCAGTAACACACTAGTTAGACCAAGAACATTGAAGATGGCCACTGCAGAAATGATTAGATATGCAGCAACATGCAACTGTTGAATTGTTCCAATAAGTAACATTGTAAGTGAAAATTATAAAGACTTCAAGTGGAGATTATGTCTACCTGCTTGACTGAGAGATATTTTATGCTGAATTTCAATATTACTCAAATAAGGTGTTATATACTGTTAAAGATTATTCTTAAAACATTTATAAATCTTCATGGACAACAATACATTACAAGTTACATGTGCAAAACAGTTTTATTCCACTGTATAAGGAGTAAACCTTCATATGTATGGAAGGAAATTAGTATTCTAAACTGTTTAACATACTGTTTATCTACACTTAATCAATGAAACTATATTGTTGGTTATTGTCCTCATTTTATCATATCTGGAAAAATTTGATGGCTGATAAAATTTGGATTGAAAACAGGCCTCAATTACTTGCACAGATGTCAAACTTGATAAAGCCTCCTTAGGATTCAGATTGATAACGTTGGACAGAAACTGCTGCTGAAGTTGAACATTATACATGTGCAGATTACAATGGCACATTCTCTATTGAAAATACTGTGCAATCTCTTTTCACTGCAGGAGAACTATAAATTAATACTACTAATTTAGTTGGAATGCTATATACTCAGTATCTGCTCTGTTTGAAAAACAGACGATTAGAAGCACAGATGCTTTCCCTGTTGCAAACTGTTGTTAATTTAGTCAAATATCACACTGAAGGAAATTTGTTTGTACAAGCAGAATGCAGACTTCTGACACCTTTCTTCTGTACTTCACTGGGATCTATGATGGCATCCTACAACATTCAGCACAACCACCATATTTCTCCTCAAACACTTGGTTGGTTGTCAGCAGGAATCAACTCAGATGTCTCATCCAGCAGGCTGAAGTTTGCTTCTGTGTTTTACTGTACAAGAGACATGGAAAATGCAGCATTCATGCTGAGATATGATGTAGAACGGTACAATACACATGTTGTTATGCCTCTATGTGGATGTTATCCACAGCTAACAATTTCCAAACAAGAGGGCCATGATGGCCCTATATCGCTCACCTGAATACAAGTCCACTTGCCGGATCGGCGTGGTCGGTTTTGACCCAAGAGACATGATTTGAACAAAGTAGGTGGAAGACCACAAGACAATGCTACATACCAAATAGGTTTTCCTATATACGTCTTTGTAAAATCAGTGACCTCCTGGGCGGGGCCAATATTGACCCCAGGGGTATAATTTGAACAAACTTTGAAGAAGTCTACAAGGCAATGCTACATGCGATCCTAATAGCTCACTCTGGCACTTTGTGCCAGGTGAGCTAAAAAGGATTTGACATATTGTCAACCCAACACAACGATGAAGCTTTAAAGTACGTTATAGCCTTTTGTGTCAGATTTCTGCTCTCAGGAATAAACTGTGTTCCCAAGGAACTTTAGTATGAGATGTTCCGATCTACTAGGGAGGAACTGTCACAAAGATATGAGAAGGATGCCTGGATGGATTGGGCTGTTGTAGATTCCATTCAATATCTGTATACGTACAGAGAAAACAAGCACAACAGCAAGCTTTAAATAATCTTGTCTTTGTAACTCTATGTGAAGTAAACCTTGCACACATGAAAACGGTCTGGAATCTGGCAGATCAGTGTATGAAGGATGGTGCATTACAGTGTTATGCGGCAGTCACACACAGCGCCAATTATGGCTCCAGTTTGAGATCAGACAGCGCTACCACACGAAATGTGAAAAAGTCGGATTACTATCCTCAATGATCTGGAATGTCCTATCATTGTCTGAAATTAACATATGTAGGCTCCTAGCCAGCCTGTTTCATCTTGCAAGGGAAAATAACTTGTAACTCAAATAGACAGATAAATGTGACAATTGTTGAACCCCTGATAAGCAACCAACACAAGAACCTTACTAAAGCAGCAAGACAAAACAGGATGCTGATTCATACAAGTGTATTTATTAAAAGAAATTGCCATGTAACAGTATTTAAATGAGAGTCAAAGCAATCACCTCCTCAATTAATGTTTAACACATTAAACTGTACCTATGTTTAGCATAAATAACTCCAAAATTTAATGTATGCAATAAAGCAAACTGCATAATGCTTTCTTTCCACTCAATTCTAAAACAACTATAATAACAGTACCAATTATATTGAGATACAGTCAGGTCACATGGATTATCTAGTAAACAGATTCAAAGATAATTTTCTTGCATATTTGACAAAATTGTTCTATCTGAGCTAATACAAGGTATTGAACCCCCCCCCCCACACCCCACCGCCCATATTTCCCCACCAAGAGAAAACATATTACTTGAAAATTGCCAACAATACTGGAATCCCTTATTAGTTTAATGCCTTGCCACTATGAAGAATATTTTTTCTTCTTTTTTCACCACAACAGCAATCACTTAAGACCTACAATGTCACCATTATGAAAGTATTCCCTAAACAAAGTTATTGCTATATGAACAAAATGAACCAATAGAAACCACTTTGTAGTCCTACTTAATAAGGTCAATGCCAATTATAATACTCACTGACTTCCTTTAACAGATCCATTTCTAATACTATAAACTGGGTTATATTGGCGATGATTTAATTTTCTCTACTTTTGCAAATTTCCCACTTTGCTCATATAAAAATCTCGCAAAGATTCAATTTACGTAGATTTACTATTAGAGAATTCTCCTTTTGCCAATTTTGTATTCGCGATAAAACCACAAGAGTGTACATGAAAATGACTGTAAAGGGTAAGTTATTTTACATGTTTCAGTTCAAAGCTGTCCGAAATTCAAAGATCGTCTTTCTATGAGCATAACATCACAATACCATGAACTGAAATAGTAAATAGCTAAATACTTTTTGTACATTGCTCTTGTTGTAAAAATTTCTGCTAAACAAACCAATATATAAAAGAAATAAAAAATTCTGAGATTAATACTGCAAGACACCCTTATGTTTTTACAGATATTTTATTAAGTACGTATTTGATACAAAGAAATGAAACAAGAGTATGTTGATAATGGTGTTAACTATGTTTTAGTTCCTTTATTTCCACTGAAACTGTCACACAGTCTTCGTTTGTCAACGAGTCAGATGATATGTCAAAATGTATCCGTTCTTCATTATAAGTCCCTAATTTCAACTTTTCTTTACATGAACTACTAGTGTTTGTATACTACAACATTATGACATCCCAATTAGGATAGAGAAGTTTGGTGTAGAAAGAAGAAACGAAAAATAATAAAACATGCACCCCACCCACTAAAAAAAATTGTGCACTGCCTTAACTGATTTTATTTCCAGAGCTGACCCTGAGCTGACAGTCTACCTGCACTGCTTTTCCATTTATACGTCATGAATAATCTTCCATATGTATTGGACTGGCAGCATTTCCTGTTTTTTTTTATTGAAAGGGGACAATACAAGAATGCTACAAAGCAAGTCTGGTGATATTCCATCCATTGGTTCATGGGAAGAGGCCGTTTGATGGACAGAAGTTGTAACTAGTACCCCCCCCTCCCCCGGAATCAGTATCTCCAGCCCCTGTGACCTTGACCTTTGAACATCAACCATGCTCAACTAGGCATGGTACTTATCACTTCTGTACAGTATCATTAAATTTTGACTTGGAGTTTTGGAGATTAAGTGTCAACAAGATTTTACCATCTCCAGCCCCTTTAACCTTGACCTTTGACCTAGTGACCCGAAACATGGGCCATGCACAACTAGGCATGGTATTTATCACTTCTGTGAAGTATCATTAAATTCTTACATGAGGTTTTGAAGATTTAGCGTCCACAAGATTTTACTATCTGAAGCCCCTGTGACCTTGACTTTTGACCTAGTGACCTGAAACATGGACCATGCACAACTAGGCATGGTACTTATCCCTTCTGTGAAGTATCATTAAATTCTGACCAGGGATTCTGGAGATTTAGTGTCCACAAGATTGCATCTACAGACGGACAGACATACATGCACTAAAAATTGGCAATTGTGTGGCTGTTCTTTAGTTTATTCTCTCTATTGTACTTTTTAGCCACATTAACCCAAAAATAGCCACATAAGACATACAGAATGAATGACATGAAAGAGAATTAACTGTTACCTATTGTTGCCATAGCCACTTAACCCCCACCTTTTGGGCTGGGACGGACAGACAAGTTGAATCCAGTATAAGCCCCCTTACACTTTATGTAACTTCAAGGAACTACTTATTAACTTAACTTCAAGAACTACATGTACTAATTTACTAAATGTGGGCGAACGGGAAAATAATATTTGTATACTATACTCTAGATGATTCTTAGCATTATCTTCCTTTTGACTTGGAAAATCAAACAAAGAGAGTGAAAATACTAAGAGTTATGAAAATACAGATCTGAGTTGTGCACCACTGAGAGAAGAAAAATCAGGTAAGTTATTACATATTCTTCTGTACTTTTAAAACAGTAGTATTAAAGTTTGCTGACATAGCAGTGTAAACCAAACAGTATAAATAACAGGCAATTAGCGTGATATATAAAGGGGTATATAACCTAAGCTAAAATAAGGCTATCTAGCTAAAACATAAACGGTAGGTAAGTGCAATTTTTAAAAATATTTTTCTTGGAAAAAGTGCATGTTAATTTTTCACGGTGTTTGCAAGATGGTAAGCAATAAGAATATGCAAGTTTCATGTCATTATCTTGTTGGTAAAATTTTGACTCTTCACCAATTGCAAACTTGTTACCAAACAATGTTTTCATCAGCTCTGTCTTGATGAAATAAATCTTCTGTGAAAAAAAAATTGAGCTTTTCTTTAGAAAAAAAGTTATGTCAAAAATTGTACTTTTCTATTGTTTATGTTTTAGCTCAATCAGATTATGATATTTATCCTCATCAGAAGATAATGCTCAGCGTGTTAAAGGGAAGTGGTACTGATTTGTACTAAATTAAATTAAAGACTAAATAACCAATGGGTTCAAAGAGGACTGTCATTTGCTTTAATGAATGATATAGGGAAAGCAGCCAATCAACAATGGGGCCCCTATTTTTTCAAGGGAGAATGTTATTTAATATCTTTTCTTAGAGAATCATTATGTTAACATATCTCCATGGTTTTATTCAAATACTCAAAACATCTCTTAGATATGCTTTTCATATTAGTTTTTTTTATATAGATAATAGAGGAAATGATCATTTTTATCTAAAAAGTTTGCTTCAGTGTCATTAGATGATTGAAAATTATTTAAACAAACTGCATAAAATTATATATTACTTTTTAGACACTGAAGTGCATCATGAATGGTTTAAACATACTATTTTTGTAATATTTCAGAATGTTTCATGTTTCCAAGTACGATCAGTATGTCTCCCTGCGGCTGTCTGAAGTCCTGCATGATATAGGTGTCAATGAGGAAATGATAGTGAGGAGAAGGAGGGCCAGGTTACTGCAGGAGACTATGTATACAATCAGTCGTAAATTATCAGGTTATCAAGTATCTGCTTATTTATTAGGAAGTCAAAGTGAAGGCACCACTACAAGAGGACTGAACTCTGACATGGATGTACTATCTTGTTTCAATGATTACAACGTGATACAGGACTGGGCTGAATGGTCTCTTGGTAAAGGAAACCTGCTGATGATACAGGATGACACCACTCCACCCGGATACTGTTATCTTCAGGCCATTAGAGATGATATTCCACTTCCTTGCACTGTGGAAAATGATAATCACTATGCAAAGGACACACATGGAAGGGTATTGCTGAAAAACACAGTGATTGATGAATTGCTACGAGGAGATCAACAGCGACAAGGGCCCTCAATAGCAACAGAAGGTGGGCCAGGTTTCAATGACATAGACCGTATTGTTTCATTTCCATTAAAATCTTTGCCAAATTCAGTAAGACACTGGTTAGACCAAGCACATTCAAGATGGCCAACTGCAGAAATGATTAGATATGCAGCAGCATGTAAATGTGTGGTTGTTGCCACAGGTAGCAGTGTAAGTGAAAATAAAGACTTCCAGTGGAGAATTTCTACCTGCTTAGCTGAGAGATGTTTTATGCTGAATTTTAATATTACTCAAATAAGGTGTTATATACTGTTAAAGATGATTCTTAAAACATTTATAAATCTTCATGGACAAAAACACATTACAAGTTACATGTGCAAAACAGTTTTATTCCACTGTATTAGGAGTAAACCTTCATATGTATGGAAGGAAATTAATATTCTAAACTGTTTAAGGTACTGTTTATCTACACTTAATGAATGTATATTGTGTGGCAATTGTCCTCATTTCATATTACCTGGAAACAATTTGATGGCTGGAAAAATCACTGTTGGAAACAAGCATCCTTTACTTGAACAGATGTCAAACTTGATAAAGCATACTGCTGCATGTCTCCTTAGGATTCAGATTGATAACATAGGACAGAAACTGCTGCTGAAGTTGAACATTATACATGGTGCAGATTACAATGGCACATTCTCTATTGAAAATACTGAACAATCTCTTCTCACTGCAGGAGGCCTATTACATAATACTGCTGATACATTTGGGAAGCAATATACTCAGTATCTGCTCTGTTTGAAAAACAGACGATTAGAGGCACAGATGCTTTCCCTGTTGCAAACTGTTGTTAATTTAGTCGAATATCACACTGAAGGAAATTTGTTTGTAAAAGCAGCATGTAGACTTCTGACACCTTTCTACTGTACTTCACTGGGATCTATGATGGCATCCTCCAACATTCAGCACAACAACCATGTTTCTCCTCAAGCACTTGGTTGGTTGTCAGCAGGAATCAACTCAGATGTCTCATCCAGCAGGCTGAAGTTTGCTTCTGTGTTTTACTGTACAGGAGACATGGAAAGTGCAGCGTTCATGCTGAGAGATACTGAAGAACGGTACAACAGACGTGTTGTTGAACCAGTATGTAGATGTTACAATATATTATATCAACAGCCAAGATCTCTCAAACGAGGATTCGCAATATTGGCAACACACTACAATGAAGAAGCTATAAAGTATGCTACAGCCTCTTGTGTCCAATTTCTGCCCTCAGAAATAAACTGTGTTCCACAGGAACTTCAGTACGAGATGTTTCGATCTACTAGGGAGGAACTGTTACAAAGACATGAGAAGGATGCCTGGATGGATTGGGCTGTTGTAGATTCCATTCCATATCTGTATTTCCTTCAGTATAAAACCTTTGGCCACTTACAGAGAATACAAGCACAACAGCAAGCTTTAAATAATCTGGTCTTGGTAACTCTACATGAAGAAAACTTTTCCCACAGAGAAACAGCCTGGAATCTGGTAGGACAGTGTATGGAGCAAGAAAACAGACTGGGTGATGCATTACAGTGTTACAGAAATTCACTTCATGTCAAGAGGACAAACAATGTTGCAAGATTTCATATATGTAAGCTTCTGGCCAGCCTGTTTCGTCTTGCAAGGGAAAATAACTTGTAACCGAGATAGACAAATAAATGTGACTAGGGTGGAACCCCTGATAAGCAACCAACCCAAGAACCTTACTAAAATGGAAAGATAAAAGAAGTTACTGCTTCATATAAAGTGGCAAGATAAAAGGTTACTGATTCATAAAAGATGGCCAGATGAAACAGGTTGCTGATTCATAAAAGGTGGCCAGATAAAACAAGTTGTTGATTCATAAAAGGTGGCCAGGTAAAAGAGACTGCTGATTCATAAAAGGTGGCCAGATAAAACAGGTTGCTGATTCATAAAAGGTGGCCAGATAAAAGAGACTGCTGCTTCATATGCATGTACTTGTTAAAAAAGAACAATTTGGTATATAAGAACGATAGTCAATGTACAAGGTTAACCTGTTAAACTTAAGGTAGTTCCACACCTTACGGCTGAATATTTCAACCTCCTTAGAAAACGGTCATATTTTGCATATGCTGTCTACGATGTATGTACTTTAATGTGATGCTATTTGATAAGAACACGCTTACGCGACGTTGACGTCATGACGTCGTCAAGCAGTCTACCCAATTTATGTTGGCGCTTATATACAAATGTTCGTACCTGTGGTATTTATGAACAGATTTTGAAGATTCAAGTTTCATTTTTTATGTTACAAGTATACACAAATTTTGGTTGCATGTTTATTACATAATGAGTACATTTATAGTCAGTATGCCGACTATTACGACAATTTTGACGTTAATAACGTCGTATTTTGGAAGGTACTCTTGATATTTTTTGCCGTTTTTGCGAAGAATTTTGTCCGGTGACCCCACCTGAAATTTTGATATATTGCCACCACATAGTAGTTTATTCAAATTATCAAATAAAATCGATAGGTAATCGAAGTCAATTTTTTGCAAAAGGTTGTAGAAGAGAAAATATTATTATACTTTGTTATATATGACGTACAATAAAGATGAGATACGATCAATGTTCACAGTGCAAAACAATCAAATTGTTGTCACAGTTTTACTTGTAAAAAGGCGCAAAAGTATTATGCACGACGTTAAGTGAATTCACATACCGTTCCGGAAGTTAATTTATTTAAACATGATGGCTTTCCGAAAGAGAGGCCGTTCCGTATAATCTTTAAAGAGTGAGTCCAAACTATAGTGCCTGTCAAAAGTGAAGTCGATGCTTCCGGTGATTGTAAAAATAATCAATCTTCCTGGAGGAACGCGCGTCGAATAATAGAGCTTGGGTATTTCGCGGATCAGAATATGCGAGAACTGTAATTCGTCGGTACATTTGGCAGACCAAAAATGGGCTAGCATCATTCTTTGATGTCAAGTGCCGGCAATACAGTTTCACTACAGCAGTCACAAGCGGCGAGCGGCATAAAGTAACCCAAGACACACATGTGAAACAAAAGTATTGCTAGTATATGACATAACATGTACTACGACGACCACATCCTCAGGCATGCCTATGTCTTAAGTTTAAACTACATGTTATACAAATGAAGATAATATAATTTGGGTTGAAACTACCCGACTCCGTTTTACATATGTATAACCGTTATCATTTGTGCGCAGTAGATAAGTTCACTGAGCTGCGTGGTCGTTTGGGTGAGATAACTTACTTGTAATAACTAAACCTCCCGCTGGTTAATTTTATCCCTGAGTTCGAGCCCCACAATTGCCATTTTGTCCATGGAAAACGCCGCAAATAGTGATATTAGACATCTCTGTAGCTTCGGTACTATTTGGACTATTATGAAAAGATATTTTCATGCTGAACGCTGGTGTTGGTGAAACCCAGATTTCAAACATTTTGACGGAGCTCAACATATCTCAGCCTAGTGCAACAACAATAAAGAAGAGCGAACGTGAAATTGGATCTACTATTGAGAAAGTTGCTCAATAGTCTTGTTCTGATGTTCTAACGGAGGAAAAGGCTGTCTTTATGAAGTAAGCATACTTTCGCGTTGATGTCAATACTATAAAGGAAATGATCAAGGCATTGGCAGTCATTTATAACCTGTTACGCCCGATAGGCGGTTACTTTTTTGTATTTTAGGACATATTAACGCCAGTGTCAACCGTATTCCTGTCATTTCTATAGACTGGCAGTTTATCTAACCCTCGTTCATTGGAAGAACGAGAACTCGATCTCTATCCTCCGTAAGAAACTGCCAACTTTCACATATCAAAAGGCATGGTATGAGCAGGACTCAAACCCACGACCCTCAATCTATGAGAGGTAACAGTGATTTAAAGTCAGCGGCTCTAACCACTTGATCACGGAGGAACACGAGAATGACTTAGAATATAATCTTATTGTTTCGTGTTGCCTCCACGTTTACATTATAATCAGCAGCGCTAGTTGATAAGTCTGACACCCGGCGTAAAGGGTCTCCCCATGCATGTTAGTTAATGACATACATATTTTAAAACGGTGAATATCACATCATAGCCAATGCCTTACAAGTCCATAATGGTATATTATTTCATGCTAACGAATGAAATACTCAATTATGTATCAGTTGAATAAAAAGTGATGATTTAGATATCATATTAGTCACAGTGATAGTGATATAGATCTGCCATAACTTCTTTTTTGGTGATGAATATAAATGATTCAGGTTTTGTGATAATAGCGTCGCGCTCATGATATTAATATTAAATTGTATCACTTATATAAAAGGAGTATTTAAATTAGTGTTTCTCAATACAACAGTTACACCTATTTAGTGTTTCTCAATACAACAGTTACACCTATTAGTCATTATAGAAGTGGCATGAACTTCATTTTGTATTTTTATATATTTCTGTTCAATACACTAAACACTTGCAGACAGACAGAGCAAGTAGGGGCAGTGTCTTGCCTAAGGAAAGAAACGTCATATCACTGGTGGGGATCGAACCCGGGACCCTCTGATCCTGATTATACGATCAATATAATATCTGTGTCTATTAACTACATGTATGCATAAAGTATTGGCATTTTCACGCATTTTGGGGATTTTTAACAAAAACGAAACGATGTATAGAATTTGGGGTTGCAAATAAATCTTGCAGGATTTGCAAATCAACTAAAACAAGTCTCTAACACGAAGTCATGACTGTAGAAAAATGTAAATGAAGGATGTATGTACATGTGCAAGGTAATATATAAAAAAAATTATGGTAAACTAACGAGGTTGTAAACAAACTCAACTAAGTCTTACAGAATATTTATTAACCAATTCGTTCCTAGTGTCTACTAAAAACATATACAATGTAGTTTCAAGCAGCTACGCTCCGAAGCAGACGACACTTCGGTTGTCGTCTGGTCAGAATTTAGTTCGTCAGTCTGTTGGATCACCATTACGAATAATGCCTTTGTTTAGATAAACAGAAAGGCATAAATTGGAAATCAAAAGATCCCATTTTAAAAATACATGTATATGTATAAACGGATTAATTGCTGTCGGCGCAACACTCATGATCAGTAAACTTACTAACCGTAAAACATTATTTCTTTCAATTATCTATTTTTCGGGTAAATGAACAGCATAATGTGAGCCCAGGAAAGTATACGCTCGATATGTTTATAGGGTTGGATGGAAAGCGTGAACACCGGCGGACAAAACAAGAAACTGGACAATTCAAGAAACGACGCCTTCAGTTGAAGGAAAAAAACGGCAAGGCATCCGGTGTGCCCTTGAGTAATGACACTTATGTCACACATGCCTCAGCCCGTCCAGCTGCAAATGGGTACCTACGATGACATTTTTTAAATGCCTAGATGTTTTAAAGTACATTCCATGTGGCTAATGTTTCCTCTCATGATCAGCGATAACATATTAACATAAGATCAGTGTTGCTTTAATATAAAACTTATATCATTAAATAGATTTATGACTTTAAAAATGTTTTTTTGTTTGTTTAGACAGCGTCCGGTTGTAAAGAAATAAACCATTGCCTGATATTGCAGTTGAAATAACGACGTTAAAGTTACATTTTGACGCACAAAAATAACGCATAACCGTAACTAAATTTCAAAATTAAAAAAAATCTACTTAGATGACCTATTGACTTTTTTTGATATTTTGAACCATCTACACTATGGTAGTAATATATTTGAAAAATAAGATTCGGTCACCGGACAAACTTTTTCGTAAAACGGCAAAACGTGTTCAGAGGTAGCTGATAAATACTACGTTATTTACGTCAAAATTGGCGCAATATCATTCGAATTACCAATAAATATATTCAATATTTCAAAAATATGCAATAAAAAGTTAGGCTTAAATGTTTCTGGAGAAATAAAACTTTAATCTACAAAATACGTTAATAAATACCAGAGAAACTAACGTTTGTATGAAAGCGCCTAAAGAAAATGGGTAGACTGCTTGACGACGTCATGACGTCAACGTCTCATGAGCGTATTCCTATCAAATAGCAACACATTAAAGTACATACATCGTAGACTGCCTATGCAAAATATGACCGTTTTCTGAGGAGGTTGAAAAATTCAGACGTAAGGTGTGGACCTACCTTAACATAAATATGAATGCATTAATGTCTGAAAAATTACAAAATTACAAAATATATTGTATATAATAAAGCAAACTATATGATGCTTCTATTTCTTTTCAATTCTAAAACAGCTGCAATTATACTGTTAGTACTTTTAACACTCATTTATATATAGATTTCAGTAAACTAATGATAGAATTGTGTCCTATTCAGTTTAAAAGAATGTTTACATCATATTTTTGTTTCTTCTTCATGAAAAAGCCTAGTCAGACAGTGTTTCTTTTATTTTTGCAAAATCTTTGAACAAAAAACAAGCTGCTGTTTGTAAAACATGTATGCTCTCTTTGATGCAATCAGTAATGTGGAAAAAGTCGAACTATCCAAGTACCCGCAACAAGTAAAACTCACTGTGAAAAAATATTCGATTTTGGCCTTAAAAAAAACAACAATTTTTGGCCTATAGAAAAACAAGAGGGCCATGATGGCCCTTTATCGCTCACCCGAGTACAACTGCTTTTAACAAAGTTGTTACGGACCTGGTTAATGTGTGCGAGACTAGGGCTGCGTACTGGTATGCGATATAAATCGAAAACCGGTATTATAGGTTCAATTGATACATCGTATCAAATGTCAAAACAACCTTTCTGACAAATTTCCAGGATATTTGGGCTGAAAATGTAACCTCTAGAGTGTTAACAAGGTTTTTCCATATTTGGGCTGTGTGACCTAGTTTTTGACCCCAGATGACCCATATTCGAACTTGAGCTAGAAATTATCAAAACAACCTTTCTGACAAATTTCCAGGATATTTGGTCTGAAAATGTTACCTCTAGAGTGTTAACAAGGTTTTTCCATATTTGGGCTGTGTGACCTAGTTTTTGACCCCAGATGACCCATATTCAAACTTGGGCTAGAAATCATCGAAACAACCTTTCTGACACATTTCCAGGATATTTGGGCTGAAAATGTTACCTCTAGAGTGTTAACAATGTTTTTCCATATTCAGGCTGTGTGACCTAGTTTTTGACCCCAGGTGACCCATATTAAAACTTGAACTAGAAATCAACCAAACAACCTTTCTGACAAATTGCCAGGATATTTGGACTGAAACAGTAGCCTCTAGAGCCTTAACAAGATTTTTCTATTTTTGGGTCATGTGACCTAGTTTTCCATCTGAGATGACCCATATTCGAACTCGTCCGAGTAATTACTGGGACAAACATCCTGACCAAGTTTCGTGATAATTGAGGCAAAAATGTGAGTGTTAACGAACTAAGTGTGGACGGACGACGGACATTCATCGATCCTAATAGCTCACCCTGAGCCTACAGCTCAGGTGAGCTAAAAAAAACAAATTGTTGGCCGTAAGAAAAAATTAAAAATATTTAGCCTTAAAAAGAAAAAGAAAATATCTGGCCTTACAAAAAATAAATAGATCTACATGTGGTCTGAAAAAATTGTTTTAAAAAGAACAACAATTTTTGGCCTTACAAAAAAAAATTGTCCTAAAAAAATATAAAAAATACATGCTGTCGAAAAAAAAGTCCCAGTAGCCTTGACCTTTGACCTATTGACCTCAAATCAATAGAGGTCATCTGCTGGTCATGACCAACCTCCACATAAAGTTTCAAGATGCTAAGCCCAAGAGTTCTCTTCAGGAATCCATTTTACAATTCCAGGTTTCTGTAACCTTGACCTTTGACCTCAAAATCAATAGGGGTCATTTGCTGGTCATGACAAACCTCCACACCAAGTTTCAAGATGCAAGGCCCACATGTTCTCGAGTAATTGTCCGGAAACCATGGCTCTACGGGCCGAAGGACCTTCCGACCGACCGACATGTGCAAAGCAATATCGTGACCCCACTTCTTCGAAGGGGGCCATAAAAATTGGCTATATTTATAGCATGTCTATTCCTTTTAAATGAAAGTATTGCTAAGGAATGTACAAAATTTAATTTTATATAACAGTCAACCTTGCCAGTAAGATATCTTCTAGCAGGCCTGTTTTGTCTTGTAAGGGAAAATAACTTGTAACCGGTAACATACATGATTATTTCTGAACTACATGTATGTGTTACAAACCTGTTTCATGATTTTATTTCTGAATTCCAGTGTGTGGAAAAAATGAAACTATATTATAAATTATTGTCTGCAAATTAACTGAAATACTTAAATATAAATACAGTTGAACTTGCCCATGCGACCACGTGTATTAAGCGACCTTTGTCTTAAGCGACCGCTTTTGAATCCCCCCCGAGCGATTTTACACTGTTTTGCTATTGCGTTAAGCGACTTTTGTCTAAAGCAACCACCGACCAGTAATTAGCAACCAATAATCGGTCTTTTGTTCGTATTAGGCGTCCATTTATGTGCAAACAGGTCATTTCTATGGAAACTGACCGCTTTAAAGTTGCATTTAGGCACGGAGGTGTCAAATCTCGTAAGGATTATCGTCCATCCTTATGTCCAAACTGTTTTGCTATTTATGGAAAATAACCACGTGACGTAAGTACAATTTTATAGGAAATGTCTCCGGTGATACTTTGTATTAAGAGACCATTTTATTAAGTGACTGTTTTTGGCCTTTCCCTTAGGCGGTCTTTTAATACAAGTTTGACTGTATATATATATTTAAATTATGTTCTTCACACAAAACATGAGAACTCACATACTTCACTAGGATCTTTGTGCATTTGTTTATTTGTGACATATATAGACAATGTACCCAGCACCGTCATATTCCATATATCTACCAGGATATCGCATTGTCAAAGTGAAAAATCAAACTCATTTATGGAACTATGGATCTTCTATTCACTAAACCACTCACTGACTGAGAGTCATGGGTACTAGCCATGCTACCTTTCAATGAAATAGTATGTAACATACTTTTCTAGTAAACAATACCAGTTATAACCACACCTCCATGGTTGTGTGGTTAAGGAAGCCAACTAATGATCACTAAATTTCTCACTTGTTGAAGGTCATAGTTCAAGTTGTGCTACTGACCTGTCTCTCAAGCGCCATTTTTTGCAGTAGTCTAAGATTTCATTTCTCACATGCAATTTTTATTTAGTCGACATCACCAAGATGACAAGTGTCTTCACATAAAAAATTATGATCTCAGAACAGTAACACTTCAATAACTGGAAGTCGCAAGGGTACAAGTAAAATGCTCGAGTTATCGAAGGTCTCGAGTCTGGGAAACTCCTCTTACTATTGGCCTTATCAGTGAGGTACATTTCTTCACATTTCATGGCCAGTAATGTAATTGCTTTTCTTAAATATGCACCATTTTTTTCAAGCTACCAGTAAATACTTAATTTTTTTTTTTTTTTTTTTTTTTTTTTTTTTTTTTTTTTTTTTTTTTTTTTTTTTTTTTTTTTTTTTTTTTTTTTTTTTTTTTTTTTTTTTTTTTTTTTTTTTTTTTTTTTTTTTTTTTTTTTTAGGTTTTTTTTTTTTTTTTTTTTTTTTGGGGTGGTGGTGTGTTTTTTTTTTTTTTTTTTTTTTTTTTTTTTTTTTTTTTTTTTTTTTTTTTTTTTTTTTTTTTTTTTTTTTTTTTATTAAAAAAATTAAAATTAATTTTTTTTTTTAAATAAAAAAAAAAAAATTTTTTTTTTTTTTTTTTTTTTTTTTTTTTTTTTTTTTTTAATAAAAATATTTTTTTTTTTTTTTTTTTTTTTTTTTATTAAATATTTTTTTTTTTTTTTTTTTTTTTAATATTATAATTGTTTTTTTCCCCCAAACCAACAATTATCCTCAATGTATTAAGTTGATTTTATTTGCTATAAAAAAAATCTGTATTTTTGCATACATGTGTATTTCCAAAGTACAAACTACATATATAAGCGGGACCACAAGTGTTCCTGTAGTTGAAATGTTCCACGAGTTATCGAGTTACAGATGCTCGAGTTATCAATGGTGATGTGTATTAAACGTATAGGAAAAATGGCCTGGAGCGTGAGATCTCGAGTTGTCCCGGGTCCTCCAGTTACTGATGCTCGAGTTAACAAAGTTTTACTGTACTTATTATATAACCAATGTTGTGGAAAACAAGCAGGGCAGAGACGCTTTACAATAACAAGAGCTGTCAATTTGTCTTTTCTCAGTGCTCGCCAATATGACAAAAGTTTGTTAGCTTTACAACTAAAAAGTTAAGATTGTCACTTACCTGTAAATAATCTTCACCGAAGCCACCAATTATTAAAAAACAATGTCATTTATCCGCCATTACTTTTTGAACCTTTGTGAATAACTTTTTAAGAACTGGTAGCTTCGGTGAAGATTATTTACTTAAAAACTTTGGTCTACAGTTTAAGATGGACAAATCCGTTTTTATGTAATATAGGGACTAAAAGTAATTTTAAAGGACATACCATCTGATCTGTAGCAGTGCTGCAGCTCCTGTCTCCTGAACGTTGAGCTGTCCAATATATCAATATAAGCTAGTGACCCATCCAGTCTGCCCACCAGCAGCCTATCAGTGTTTAACCATAGACATCCACCAAACACAGGCTTACAATGGGACCAGGCTAGCGCTGAGATCCAATGAGGCTGAACATCTAAATGACCACGCCCTCCTGTAAATGTATACATGAAATTTATACTGTACATATTGAGACTCTGTACCCTCACACAAGACATTTTTTTACAATTACAAACAACATGTATAGCACACATTCAACAAAAAGGTATTTCCCTGATTTTTTTAACGGTTTTGAATTTTGAGCAACTTTACGGAGAAAATCTTTTTTTTCATAAATTTCTTTTATTTTCTGTGAATGAGCAGCTTTAAAAACACTTAATGAATCAATTACCTCCAATTGCCCAAATGTTGACCATATTATCCATGGAACCAGCAAGCAACTTCCCGGAGCTATTCCAGCACAAGTTGTCAAGGAGCTGCCCATCGAGATGTTCACCACTTACTCCCTCACCCTGGTTGAAGATACACGTCTGCTGGAGAATCTGGTGCGTTTTGCTTGGTATATTCCACACACGTACAACACCATCAAATCCACTGGCAAACAAATGTATTAAAGTGAACATCACAATTTCAACAAAAATATTTTTTAAAGTTGAAAACGTAAATATTACCAAAGTTGCATATATTAATCCTTGTATTTGTTTTATTTCTATTGAATATTGTGGAAATCTTCCTTGTCTAAGTTAAAAATTGATACAGTCCAACCTCGCCGAATGACATTTTCCTAGAGCAACAACCTCCCTAAAAAGACTCACTTTTACTTTTGATCAAGTCAATAATAAAAGGAATCAACCTCTAAAAAACAACACCTCTCTACACCAAACACAGGGTTATGTAAAACCTAAAAAAGTTTGTTTTTTTAAAGATATTCAACACTCCAATTTCCTTTTTCACAAAAAACACACAACCCTTGGTGAGCGCGAGGTTAGCGATTACAAACCTGCCTCTGTGGTCAAAAGGTTAATGTTGTTGCCTTAGAATCCAAATCAAGTCCACTTAGCTACTAAGGAACCGTTCAAACCTCTGCACCACTGATGCCTACATCACTGCAGTCAGTTAACTGTTACCATACTTAGTTTAAGTTTATACTAATTTCTAAGTTTATTTCTGATTTAGCTTCATTGTAAAGAAATCTTGAAGCTTATCAAGTTTCCTGGAATAACCAGTACTTAGGTGTCATATGAGGCAGCATGGTTATGACTCCAGTAGGGTTCGAACCCACAACCTCCAGCATGTGACTGTTGTTGTTGTTTTTGTAGGAGTTTTCAACCATATTTTGGTCATTTATACAGGCTGACAGTTTATCTAACCATGGTTCCTGGGAAAAACCAGTACTTGATACCTATCCTCCGTAAATGTGCCAACTTTCTAACATAAATAGACGGAGTCAGTAGCAAGGTCAGAACCTATGACCCCAAGATGACAGTGACTTCAAATCAGCGACTCCAACCAGTCAACCATGGAGGCAGACTGTAGTTCATGATATCAAATACAGTCAAACCTGTCTTCAGCGACCATACAGCGGAAGTTGAAATTGTGGTCTCTTTACTCAGGGTAGACTATTATTGTTTGCAACTGCAAGGGAGGAATTTAAAGTGGTTGCATAGGTCAGGATGTTGTTTAACCCAGGTGGTCGCAAGGGCAGGTTCGACTGCATTGTCTACCTTGTTGCTAGAAGAGCTTTGTTTTCATTCCAGCTGCAGGCAGCAAGTCTGTTCTGATGTGCTTCTAGCTTGCGTACATTACAGGATGTTAGGTCAGGACCAAGGTCAACCGGCGGCTTGTCTATAATGCTGACAGGTTTGTGTGATGCTATACATCGGATAAGCTGGATACCAGCCCACTGACGGTAGGACTGGTCCACTTTTGCAGACAGTATACACGCAGATAGAGCATCAATCATCTGTATTATACCAAGGGGACGATCTTCGACAGCTTGGTCTGTACCCGATGCTGCAAAGTTTACAAACAGTGAGATTATAAAATAACTTCAAATTGTTTTTCAATGTCTAGTTGGATGAAGGACATATTTGAAATTGCAAAGAACTACCATTCACCCCCAAAATTTTCACAATGCAAATTTTCACATCCTGCAGTATTTTTATGCCTTCTCATGTTCTTCCCTATTTGCTTTTTTCTGCAAGTTAATATTTCTTGTCCGACTAGAATGAGGCTCATTCCCACACCAGTTAAACAGAAGAACACCAATCATCCTAGATTATAGGAGTGACTAAAGCAATTGTTCCAAGTTTGCAGTGACTATTCCTTCAATGATACTGCAGTAATAAAATAATTTAAACGAAACTCCCCTTTTACAAGAGATCTTTTTAAGAGATAAACTGATTCAACGACCTGTTAAAACTACCTTGAACTTTTGATGGTGACACAGGAAAATTCTTCATCCCACCCTGATGTATGACTGCCTGGTTTTTAAGTCCGCACTGAGCAAGAAGTGCTACGAGGGACTGTGTTACAGATAAAGTTGACTTATCTGTTTTATTTAACACAGTGTGTGCTGATGTCCTTTTCTGTCTCACCCCCATCTCATTCATCTGACCTAGTCCTAGTGCTGCAGTCAATAACTCCTGAAACAAACCAGTGTAACACCATTAACCGCTACTCTCCTGGAATTGTTCTTACATTTTTTCCTGTAAGATTTAAGGTCTGTATGTTTCAACAGTATTTCAATTATTCACAGGCGGGCAGTTTACCTAAACCCTTTTCTTCCTGGCTCCGCCACCAGTACAAGACTTCAATCCTCTGGACAAAACTGCCAACTATCCCACATAAAGTGTCAGGTTGTAGGGATGTTCAAACATACTAAATCAGTAAGAGGTAACAATGGGTAGCCAATATAGAAACTCACCTGTAAAATATTGTTTTAAAGTATTTCACATTCAATTTCACTATCAACAAAACAGTTTCAATATATTTAGAATATATATATAGAGAGAACACAGAAGTGATACCTGAAAAACATCACCTGAAAAAGGTAACTGAATGCAAAAGTTAGCCCCCCACATTGACATTTTCAAACAGGGGAAGGTATATTTAAGTTAAGTTTTCCTAAATACATGTTCAACACAGGTTTTTTACCATTTTTCTTGCACCCCTAAATCTTAATTATCCATACAAAATGGTCATAGGTATTTCTATATTTCACAATAGTATCTCATTTAACCCTTAACATCCCTTTCTAAATTGTTTGCCCCAGTTAGGGAAAGTGGCAATGTGAAAATATGTGACAAGTGACATAAACAAGAGGGCCATGATGACCCTTTATCGCTCACCCGAGTACAACTGCTTTTAACAAAGTTGCTAGAAATCATCAAAACAACCTTTCTGACAAATTTCCAGGATATTTGGGCTGAAAATGTTACCTCTAGAGTGTTAACAAGGTTTTTCCATATTTGGGCTCTGTGACCTAGTTTTTGACCCAAGATGACCCATATTCGAACTTGAGCTAGAAATCATCGAAACAACCTTTCTGACATATTTCCAGGATATTGGGCTGAAAATGTAACCTCTAGAGTATTAACAAGGCTTTTCCATATTTGGGCTCTGTGACCTAGTTTTTGACCCCAGATGACCCATATTGAAACTTGAGCTAGAAATCATCGAAACAACCTTTCTGACAAATTTCCAGGATATTTGGGCTGAAAATGTTACCTCTAGAGTGTTAACAAGGTTTTTCCATCTTTGGGCTCTGTGACCTAGTTTTTGACCCCAGATGACCCATATTCGAAATTGAGCTAGAAATCATCAAAACAACCTTTCTGACAAATTTCCAGAATATTTGGGCTGAAAATGGTACCTCTAGAGTGTTAACAAGGTTTTTCTACATTTGGGCTCTGTGACCTAGTTTTTGACCCCAGATGACCCATATTCGAACTTGAGCTAGAAATCATCAAAACAACCGTTCTGACAAATATCTGGGCTGAAAATGTAACATCTAGAGTGTTAACAAGGTTTTTCCATATTTGGGCTCTGTGACCTAGTTTTTGACCCCATATGACCCATATTCGAACTTGGGCTAGAAATCATCGAAACAACCTTTCTGACATATTTCCAGGATATTTGGGCTGAAAATGTTACCTCTAGAGTGTTAACAAGGTTTTTCCATATTTGGGCTGTGTGACCTAGTTTTTGACCCCAGATGACCCATATTCGAACTTGAGCTAGAAATCATAGAAACAACCTTTCTGACATATTTCCAGGATATTTGGGCTGAAAATGTTACCTCTAGAGTGTTAACAAGGTTTTTCCATATCTGGGCTGTGTGACCTAGTTTTTGACCCCAGAAGACCCATATTAAAATTTGAGCCAGAAATCAACCAAACAACCTTTCTGACAAATTGCCAGGATATTTGGACTGAAACAGTAGCCTCTAGAGTGTTAACAAGATTTTTCTATTTTTGGGTCATGTGACCTAGTTTTTCATCCGAGATGACCCATATTCGAACTCGTCCAAGTAATTACTGGGACAAACATCCTGACCAAGTGACAATGAGGCAAAAATGTGACCACTAGAGTGTTAACGAACTAAATGTGGACGGACGACGGACAATCATCGATCCTAATAGCTCTGCCTGAGCCAGCTCAGGTGAGCTTAAAAGCATCAAACTGGAGTTTATGCACTCTGAATGTGCAACCCCCGCATTACTAAACACAACAACCAAGGTGTCCCTATATCACTCACCTGAGTACATGACCTACTTTTGACCTAATGTGACCGAAATTCAATCTTGACCTTGTCCTAGAAATCACTCCCTAGACAACATTCTGACCTTTTTTTCATGAAAATTGGATATCAAATGTAGCCCCTAGAGTGTAAACAAGGTATTTCTTTGATTTGACCATGTGACCTAGTTTTTGACCCTATGTGACCCAGATTCAGAGTTGACCTAGAAATAAGTGAGGCAAACATTCTGACTACTTTTCAAGATATCTGGGTACAAAATGTGGCTTCTAGAGCGTTCAAAGGTTATTCTGTGATTTGAACAGGTCATCTAGTTTTGGACCCTTGGTGACCTAGATTCAAAATCAAGACAAACATTCTAACCAAATTTGAATGAACAAGAATGTCTGTCGCAACATATACTGCAAGAATAAAACCAAACTAGAATTGTGTCCAAAGGACACGGATGCCCCCACTGTGCAGATGTGCTCATAAACAAGAGCAAGCATATCTGTATGTAAGATTTTTATGTGGAACTTTTTCATTCCACTGTTTCATTTCTGTACATATACCTAAAATGATCTACAGGTAACCTTATGTACATGTTAAATTAAATTACAAATGTAAAATTTATATGTTCAATTATTTATATGGTATATAGTGAAAAAATCAACAAAGGGCCATAATTCTGTTAAATTTGGTCGCAACAAATTTATATGGTATATAGTGAAAAAATCAACAAAGGGCCATAATTCTGTTAAATTTGGTCGCAACAAAAATTTCTTCCTTTACTACCATCTACACATTAAAGCTGTTCATCCCTGGAAGTTTAAGCAAAATCTGCCATCCGGTTTAAGAGGAGTTGCGTTCACAATATTTCTATATGGTATATAGTGAAAAACTTAACAAAGGGCCATAATTCTGTTAAATTTGGTCGCAACAAAAATTCCTTCCTTTACTACCATCTACACATTAAGGTTGTTCATCCCTGGAAGTTTAAGCAAAATCTGCCAACCAGTTTAAGAGGAGTTGCGTTCACAAAATTTCTATATGGTATATAGTGAAAAAATCAACAAAGGGCCATAATTCTGTTAAATTTGGCCGCAGCAAAAATTCCTTCCTTTACTGCCATCTACACATTAAGGTTGTTCATCCCTGGAAGTTTAAGCAAAATCTGCCATCCGGTTTAAGAGGAGTTGCGTTCACAAAATTTCTACATAGTATATAGTGAAAAAATCAACAAAGGGCCATAATTCTGTTAAATTTGGTCGCAGCAAAAATTCCTTTCTTTACTACCATCTACACATTAAGGTTGTTCATCCCTGGAAGTTTAAGCAAAATCTGCCATCCGGTTTAAGAGGAGTTGCGTTCACAAGATATATAGTGAAAAAATCAACAAAGGGCCATAATTCTGTTAAATTTGGTCGCCGCGAAAATTCCTTCCTTTACTACCATCTACACATTAAGGTTGTTCATCCCTGGAAGTTTAAGCAAAATCTGCCATCCGGTTTAAGAGGAGTTGCGTTCACAAGATTTCGGGACGTACGGACGGACTGACGGACTGACGGACGGACGGACGGACGGACAAGTGCAACGCTATATGCACCCCACTTTGTGGGGGGCATAAAAAATTGCTCAGAAAATTCGTGCGAAGGCAGTAACTGAATCTTCATGCTAGGCTACATGATATTTCAAATAGTTGCTAATGCCGACAGGTTGGCAGAAAATAGTAATTTTACTTATTATAGGAAAAGGGACAATTATCCTAATGATAGACTAATGGCTGTAGAAAACTGAGCAACTTCCAACATCTTGACTCATAAAATGCCTGCAAAACCTTTGATAACTCTAGCGCAAGAAGTTCAAGCAAATTCTGCCAAACTCAATCACACTCTTGGAGATTTCTGCTATTTTTCATGCATAGTTGCATATATGTCTACATTGTGTGCTATACAAGGTGTAATGTGTGTTGCTGTTTTACTGTGGACAACATTAATATCTAAGTATACAGAAAAACACATACAGTCCCTCCTAACATTCCCCATAGTAACAAGAAGGTTCCACCTAACAACATTCCCCATAGTAACAAGAAGGTTCCAACCAAAAGTATTTCCTTAACAGCAAATTTTAAAGTTAACATTATTTTTCAACTATGGAAAAGAATTCTAGTTAATCCATTCATCAATGCCCCAGCTTTTTAAAATAACTAAGACAACCATGTCATGTCATGAATTTGTATGAATTTCATTTTGTTCCCTCTAATAATTGTTTAGTGTTGTACTATAGGGAAATGTTTTGCTTCCGTAAGATGTACTTTTCTTAATCAGATATACCAAGTATACCAATTCCTGGAATACAACAATTACTGGAAATGACTGCTAAATACTTCACTGTAGTTTCCTTTCTCATTTGTTTCTGTTTCAATTTTTTTTCTTTGTCTTTGTTGTATATATTTTCCCTATGTTAATTGACAATGAATGAAAATTTGATGACAGGTGGTCTGGAAATGATCTCCATAATAAACATGTAACAAATGTATTTCTACAAATTTTATATCAAATTGTTCAGAATAAAGCAAACTGTTTAAATTATTGAACTCAGTAATTACTGTACTGTAAATTGGGTTATATTGGTGATGACTTCATTTTTGCTTTATGAATTTCCCACTTTGCTTATTTAAAAATCTCCCGAAAGATTCATTTCACATAGATGAACTATTTGGGAAATCCTCCTTTTTCGAATTTAAACTTTGCAAATAAGTCTTTTTGCTCACAAGTCCAAAATGTTCGTCTTGTGAAAATTACACTATTTACAGTAATAGGTCTAATCTGAAAATAACAAGAATGCTGTTATTAAAGCTTGCTTTTCAAACTGTATCCAATAATTTTTAGATCTTTTAAAATAATTAATATGATGCCTTAGATCAATGTTACAGATGCCATATATACAGTCCAACCTCTCCTAACAACCCCTCCCTAGAGCAACACCCTCCCTAGAATAAGTCACACATTGTTTTGCATCAATTATGTGAGGAATCTACATCTACGGCAGCCTGATCATGATCTACACTGGTCAATTTTACACTAAGCAATGGTTTCTATAGCAACCAATATATAATATTAATATTTCGGAACTTATGGTAATAAAGAATTGTTATATTTTTGCTTTATGAATTTCCCACTTTGCTTATTTAAAAATCTCCCGAAAGATTCATTTCACATAGATGAACTATTTGGGAAATCCTCCTTTTTCGAATTTAAACTTTGCAAATAAGTCTTTTTGCTCACAAATCCAAAATGTTCGTCTTGTGAAAATTACACTATTTACAGTAATAGGTCTAATCTGAAAATAACAAGAATGCTGTTATTAAAGCTTGCTTTTCAAACTGTATCCAATAATTTTTAGATCTTTTAAAATAATTAATATGATGCCTTAGATCAATGTTACAGATGCCATATATACAGTCCAACCTCTCCTAACAACCCCTCCCTAGAGCAACACCCTCCCTAGAATAAGTCACACATTGTTTTGCATCAATTATGTGAGGAATCTACCTCTACGGCAGCCTGATCATGATCTACACTGGTCAATTTTAAGTAATTGAAAGTTTTTTCTGAAACCCCTTTGAAAAACAAATGGTAATACCCAAATTAGAAGATGGGCAAGTCCATTTTAGAATTTTAGAAGAAATAGGGTTACCTGTAGTGACTGTCATCAATTATCAGATAATGTGTGGATATGGTCAAATATTTATGGTACATAATTTCTAAAGCAATGGTTTCTATAGCAACCAATATATAATATTAATATTTCGGAACTTATGGTAATAAAGAATTGAACTGTATAGCTCTGTTGTTTTTTTCTTCACCAACATCCTTGCAGTGTCACCTTTCTATATAACATCTGTCTAGTCAAATAAAGGCTATAAGATGTTTTACATTACTTTTACTCTACTTCACTTGGTATCTAAGGTCTGAGCCCCTCAGCTCTGAAGGGGCATCTAATAATGGCCAACCCCAGCATTTCTTCCATAATGCTGTTAAACCTGAATTTATTACCTAAAAGGAAATGTTTTGGTAGGAGGTGCCATCCCTTAATTTCCAAACGATTTTAATTTTGCGTGCTAAATCAAAATCTTGGGCAAATGCTGCCTTATTTCAATTTACTAACAACACATCCCAGCTGAGATAACATCATTTGAACACAAGCAAATTCAGTGAATTTATATCCCCCACCAAATGAAGCAAACAACTGAAAAAGAACAACTGCAAAGTGATTTAATTTGTCTGTTTCAGAACAAACAAAAACATTTTTAAAATTCACCACCTCACTAGAGCCTCAGAAAGAGTGATCATTAAATTATTTGAGCCAATTACAATTAACATTAGGTAACCCACTTCTGAGAAATAGAATTTGAATGGTTTTATATTGAATATAGAAGAAAATAACAATAAAAGGGCAATAAATCTGGAGAAAGTAAGCCAATCTTGACAAAAGTTGTGTGTGCACTGCGGCATTATGTAATAAAACTGAAAAACAACATGATAATACTTCAACAAGTGACAGGAAATTGTCACAAAACCAGGTTTTCATTTTCCAGTCTGCTGGCCGAGCGCAAATGTGTTTTTAAAGTCAGTAGATATACATAATGTGAAAAAGAAACAAAGGTCTTCTTCTATATATTACATGTGTAAAAAAAGCAAAGGGCCATAATTCAGGCAAAATTGATCCAAACACAAAACCCAGACAATATGCCCAAGGGCACTTGATAACAATACTTCTGTGAGAGTTTGGTTGAAATCCCTTGAGAAATGTAAGAGGAGTTGTGCACAGAAGGAATGGTTTACACCGGCCCACCACCGACGTACCCCAATCTAATCACCAGGATTTTGTTTTCAGAAATGTAGGAGGAAGTGGGCATGTGACAGTATTCTTCTATATATAACATATGTGGAAAAAAAGCAAAGGGCCATAATTCAGGCAAAAATTATAAAAAAAAAAAAGAAAGAAAGAAAAAAAACAAACAAAAAAAAACTTCCTCTGTGTGGGGTTTGAACCGCTGGTCTCATGAGAAATTTTGTCATCTTACTGTAACAGAATACTCCAAAGTATACAGGACTGGTAATCTATTCTAAAAATAGACAGTAATAACAGAGTATTCTCCCTTTTATAATAACAGAGTATTCTCCCTTTTATATATACTTAAATAAGGAGACACATTATATATTCAAAATTCTTTAGTTCACAATTATAGTTCTGTGAAAGTTTGGTTGAAATCCCTTGAGAAATGTAGGAGTTGCACACAGAAGAGTATTTCTCTATATATATTACATAACGTGGAAAAAACAAAGGCCCATAATTCTGTCAAAAATGATCAAATCACAAAACCCCGACAATATGCGCCAGGGCACTTGGTGACAATAATTCTGTGAAAGTTTGGTTGAAATCCCTTGAGAAGTGTAGAAGGAGTTGCGCACAGAAGAATTACATATGAGAAAAAAAACAAAGGGCCATAATTAGGTCAAAAATGACCAAATCACAAAACCCCGACAATATGCGCCAGGGCACTTCATGACAATACTTCTGTTAAAGTTTGGATGAAATCCGTTGAGAAATGTAGATGGAGTTGCACACAGAAGAAATTGTTTACGCCTGCCCGCCCGCCCGCCGACGTACCTCAATCTAATAACCAGGATTTTTCCTTCTGAAAACCTGGTTAAAAACTAGAATTGTATCCAAAGGACATAGATGCCCCCACTTTCCATCTTTGTCACAAAACATCAGCAGATTTCCATAACTTTACTCTTACTGACCCTCTGTGTTCAGGTGAGCTAAACAACAAGAAGATTCTCAAAGATTTTCCAACATATTTCAATGCAAAATCAAGTGAGCTTTGGGGCTTTTTGACTGGGGGTCATGATTTCAACAATCTTGGTAGAGCAGCATTAGTCAATGCTATCAGCCAAATACCTGAGCTCTAGGCCTTGTGGTTGGAGACAAGATTTTTAAAGATCTTATATATGCCTATGGTTAAACCGATGACTGGGAGGAGTCACTGGTGGGATCAATCTTGAAAATATCTGACTTATAGTGTCATAAAGGTCTTTAATTAAAGGGGCTAGAAACGGGTGGGGGGGGGGGGGATTTCTATATTAAGCATATATTCATGAAAGTTACATACAACTTGGGCATCAGTGTATGAACTAAAAATAAATGCAAAACACTTACCTTAGTACACAACTGAAGCAGCTGTTTCTGGGCTTTTGTGTTCTCTTCAACAAGGGAACCAATGGCTGTGTTGAGATAGCTCAAATTTGTTCCACCAGTTCCGATAGAGTAGTTGCAAGAAGATGTTATTTTACCCGAGGCACACAAGCACATCAGTTTAACAATCATCATGATATCGGACAGTCCCATCTTCTCGAGAGCAGCTGGAAGACTGCATGATGTACCACTGAAAGATCAAAACCTTTCAAGTTACATAATAAATACAGCTTGACTTTGTGTCATTATATGTTTGAACTAAACTGTTCTTTAAGTACATCCAATTGTGAAAAACAAGGGTCACTTTTGATAAAAATTAATGTAATGAATATTCTAAATCATGATTTAGTATGTAATATGTTTGTACCTGCCTCAGTGCACAGTCAATCCTCAAAATTACATTCCAGACAATACAGCCATTGCCTGCAGTATAATGTCACTTACCTTCTAGACAATACAGCCAACGCCTCCAGTATAACGTCACTTACCTTCCAGACAATACAGCCAACGCCTGCAGTATAACGTCACTTACCTTCCAGACAATACAGCCAATGCCTGCAGTATAACGTCACTTACTTTCCAGACAATACAGCCAATGCCTGCAGTTTAACGTCACTTACCTTCAAGACAATACAGCCAATGCCTGCAGTATAACGTCACTTACCTTCCAGACAATACAGCCAACGCCTGCAGTATAACGTCACTTACCTTCCAGACAATACAGCCAATGCCTGCAGTATAACGTCACTTACTTTCCAGACAATACAGCCGATGCCTGCAGTTTAATGTCACTTACCTTCCAGACAATACAGCCTATGCCTGCAGTATAACGTCACTTACCTTCCAGACAATACAGCCAACGCCTGCAGTATAACGTCACTTACCTTCCAGACAATACAGCCAATGCCTGCAGTATAACTTCACTTACTTTCTAGACAATACAGCCAATGCCTGCAGTATAACGTCACTTACTTTCCAGACAATACAGCCAATGCCTGCAGTTTAAGGTAATTACCTTCCAGACAATACAGCCAACGCCTGCAGTATAACGTCACTTACCTTCCAGACAATACAGCCAATGCCTGCAGTATAAAGTCACTTACCTTCCAGACAATACAGCCAATGCCTCCAGTATAACGTCACTTACCTTCCAGACAATACAGCCAATGCCTGCAGTATAACGTCACTTACCTTCCAGACAATACAGCCAATGCCTGCAGTATAACGTCACTTACCTTCCAGACAATACATCCAACGCCTGCAGTATAACGTCACTTGCCTTCCAGACAATACAGCCAACACCTGCAGTATAATGTCACTTACCTTCCAGACAATACAGTCAATGCCTGCAGTATAATGTCACTTACGTTCCAGACAATACAGCCAATGCCTGCAGGATAATGTCACTTACCTTCCAGACAATACAGCCAACGCCTGCAGTATAATGTCACTTACCTTCCAGACAAAGCCAGACAATACAGCCAACACCTGCAGTATAATGTCCCTTACCTTCAAGGCAATACAGCCAATGCCTGCAGTATAGCGTCCCTTACCTTCCAGACAATACAGCCAACGCCTGCAGTATAACTTCACTTACCTTCCAGACAATACAGCCAACGCCTGCAGTATAACATCACTTACATTCCAGACAATACAGCCAATGCCTGCAGTATAATGTCACTTACCTTCAAGATAATACAGCCAATGCCTGCAGTATAATGTCACTTACCTTCCAGACAATACAGCCAATGCCTGCAGTATAATGTCACTTACCTTCCAGACAATACAGCTAACGCCTGCAGTATAGCGTCCCTTACCTTCCAGACAATACAGCCAACACCTGCAGTATAATGTCCCTTACCTTCCAGACAATACAGCCAATGCCTGCAGTGTAATGTCACTTACCTTCCAGACAATACAGCCAACGCCTGCAGTATAGCGTCCCTTACCTTCCAGACAATACAGCCAATGCCTGCAATATAATGTCACTTACCTTCCAGACAATACAGCCAACGCCTGCAGTATAATGTCACTTACCTTCCAGACATTACAGCCAATGCCTGCAGTGTAATGTCCCTTACTTTCCAGACAATAAGGCCAATGCCTGCAGTATAATGTCCCTTACCTTCCAGACAATACAGCCAATACCTGCAGTATAATGTCACTTACCTTCCAGACAATACAGCCTATGCCTGCAGTATAATGTCACTTACCTTCCAGATAATACAGCCAATGCCTGCAGTATAATGTCCCTTACCTTCCAGACAATACAGCCAATGCCTGCAGTATAATGTCACTTACCTTCCAGACAATACAGCCAATGCCTGCAGTATAACTTCACTTACCTTCCAGACAATACAGCCAATGCCTGCAGTATAATGTCACTTACCTTCCAGACAATACAGCCAATGCCTGCAGTATAATGTCCCTTACATTCCAGACAATACAGCCAATGCCTGCAGTATAACGTCACTTACCTTCTAGACAATACAGCCAATGCCTGCAGTATAACGTCCCTTACCTTCCAGACAATACAGCCAATGCCTGCAGTATAACGTCCCTTACCTTCCAGACAATACAGCCAATGCCTGCAGTATAATGTCCCTTACCTTCCAGACAATACAGCCAATGCCTGCAGTATGACAGTTCTTGCTATTGAAACCTGGGATGCCAGTGTTGTTCTGTATAAAGCCATCTGTCTATCTTGGCTAGTTGGTATGCTCATTGCTTGCTCGGGCAAACTTTTGTGATTTTTGTCTTCATTCCTCTGGATCCCTTTAGATGCTTCACCTATGTAATGAAGTTAACCCTCTAGAGCCCAATGTTGCACAGATGCAACATCACATCATAAATGTTCACTCTGCTATCAAATTTGGCTTATTTACATTTTGAAGACTATTCTTAGTTGTACTTGGCATGTATGTGTTACAAGACAAGTACAGTCAAACTTGTATTAAGAGACCGCCCAAGGGAAAGGCCAAAACCGGTCGCTTAATAAAATGGTCTCTTAATACAAAGCATCACCGGAGACGGCAACTGTTTCCCATAAAAATCGTACTTATGTCACATGGTAATTTTCCAAAAATAGCAAATAGTTTGTACATGAAAGTACCGAAAGTCGATAAATACCCGACAATTAACACCTGTGGACATAAGTATGGACGATAATCCTTATGAGATTTGACACCTCCGTGCCTAATTGGGACGTTAAAGGTCAGTATCCATAGAAATGATCTGTCTGCACATAAATGGTCGCCTAATACGAACAAAAGACCGATTATAGGTCGCTTATAACTGGTAGCTGGTCGCGTTAGACAAAAGTCGCTTAATGAAATAGCAAAACAGTGTAAAAATGATCGGGGGGATTCAAAAGCGGTCGCTTAAGACAAAGGTCGCTTAATACACGTGGTCGCATGGACAAGTTCGACTGTATGTTCCAAACACAATTTTCATGATGAGTTACTTCCCCTTGTTATACATCCGCCATTTGTACCAAGAAAATGGAAAACAATTATTGACTTGTTTCAACAGCTGTACTTTTAAGAGGAAAGAATTAGTTAGCTGGTATTTCTGTGTTCAATCATGGAATTAAAGCTTGATTTTTCACTTGGTTATGTTGATTTCTCTATATCTGGCATACATTTCGAAGATTCGGTTTCAGAATGTGCATGTTGCACCTGTGCAACATTGGGCTTTTGTGAAAAGTAAACTTTTACAAGCACATCATACAAGTACCTTACTTTCGCAGTTAACTGATTAAATTTCTACCTTAAATTGTATTTTAAGAATAATTGTAGTACATTCCAATAATTTTCAAATCTTTTCTACTTGAAATCCCATCCTAGCTACTATGACTAAATAGCAAGGTTTGGAGAATTTCGAAATTTTTCACATTTAGAGTGACCTTGACTCATTTAAACAACTTTGATATGATTATTTGATCTTAACCATTGACCATAGTCACTCCATAAACAATATGTGTCATTGTATGTCTATCACTAGTGTTTTTTTTAAATTTGACAGTGAAAGTTTATAGAATTTGCGAGTTAATCAAAGCTTAGTTGGACTACTTTTTTTAACCCAGTCAGTGACCTTGACCTTTGACATTGGGACCCGGGAAAGTATAGCGGTCAACTATTGCCCATGACTAACGTTCATATTAGAGTAGACTTTAGTTCAATGTTTGGTTTTACTTTGAGGTCCCCTAATGTTGATGGGGTGTCAAACCATAATTTTGCCATGGCATAGGCTCGGTAGAAGTCAATGAATGTATAAAGAGGCTAAACTTTTATTGGTATATGAAATTACCTGTGTATAAGTATTTTTCTTCAATCATATAGGTGTCAATTATCTTTAATTAGGTCATGATAATTATAACTAAGTCCTAAACTAGTCTTAAGTACTAATGTTGCACTGGTGCAACATATACTGTAAAAGCCCAACGTTGCACTCGTGCAACATCAAAAAAATTCTTTACGAAGAACAGTAGACATAAAATTGTTTGGTTTTTATGTATGACTCATCAGTGCCTCCTTATAAACAAACAATCAGAATTTTCCAACAATTGTGACATGGGTTGGGTTCTAGAGGGTTAATTCTAGCACAAAAGTGTTCGTAACAAGACATACAGTTCTTGGACTATACATTTCCCTTTAATGCCCCCTTTCTTTGTATGTCTGAATAAACTGCTCTTTTGCAGCAGTACAACAAGTTTTTCAGACTTTTAAAATGAATGAAAAACAAAGTGTAACTCAATCATTGCTTTACAGGTCTCATGAGCAGCATATGTTCAATCTACAATTTGCCAAGATCATTAGTTTAACTCTAACTCTGCTAGCAGCAAGTGATTTTGTCCTTGTGAACAGTGCAGATTATGATCAGCAGGCATATATCTTTCATCTGATCATGATCTGCACAGTTCACTGTTCAGTTGGTAAATTTTCAGTATGCACCCCTTTGAAAAAATATTGGTACTGTCCAAATTAAATGATTAATACCCCCGAAAGACTGCTTCATAAACTGAGGAAGTTCGTAGTAACAGATTACCTTGCAAAAAAAACTAAAATAGAGATATTGTTCTTGGTAATAACTCTGTAATTAGTCAAGATAGATATATGGTTCTTGTACACTGCACTTCCTCTCATTGTGCTCGACCATTGTATGAAGTTGTATTGCAGTTTTCAAGTTATGCTCTGCGACAAGGAAAAGTAAAAATGGGCAATAACTCTGTAATGAGCCAAGGTACAGTTATGGTTCTTGTGCACTGCACTTCCTCTCAATGTACTTGACCATTGTATGAAGTTGTATTGAATTCCAACCAGTAGTTTTCAAGTTATGCTTCCAGCAAGGAAAAGTAACAAAGGGCAATAACTCTGTAAATACTCAAGATAGAGTTATGGTTCCTGTACACTGCACTTCCTCTCATTGTGCTAGACCATTGTATGAAGTTGTATTGAATTCCAACCAGTAGTTTTCAAGTTATGCTCCGGACAAGGAAAAGTAACAAAGGGCAATAACTCTGTAATGAGTCAAGAAAGAGTTATGGTTCCTGTGCACTGCACTTCCTCTCAATGTACTTGACCATTGTATGAAGTTGTACTGAATTCCAACCAGTAGTTTTCAAGTTATGCTCCGGACAAGGAAAAGTAACAAAGGGCAATAACTCTGTAAAAACTCAAGATAGAGTTATGGTTCTTGTACACTGCACTTCCTCTCATAGTGCTAGACCATTGTATGAAGTTGTATTGAATTCCAACCAGTAGTTTTCAAGTTATGCTCTGGACAAGGAAAAGTAACAAAGGGCAATAACTCTGTAAGTACTCAAGATAGAGTTATGGTTCTTGTACACTGCACTTCCTCTCATAGTGCTAGACTATTGTATGAAGTTGTATTGAATTCCAACCAGTAGTTTTCAAGTAATGCTCCGGACAAGGAAAAGAAACAAAGGGCAATAACTCTAAAATGAGTCAAGAAAGAGTTATGGTTCCTGTGCACTGCACTTCCTCTTAATGTACTTGACCATTGTTTGAAGTTGTATTGAATTCCAATCAGTAGATTTCAATTTTTGCTCCGGACAAGGAAATGTAACAAAGGGCAATAACTCTGTAATTACTATAGATAGAGTTATGGTTCTTGTGCACTGCACTTCCTCTTATTGTGCTTGATCATTGTATGAAGTTGTTTTGAATTCCAACCAGTAGTTTTCAAGTTATGCTCCGGACAAGGAAAAGCAACAAAGGGCAATAACTCTGTAATTAGTCAAGATGGAGTTATGGTTCTTGTGCACTGCACTTCCTCTCAATGTGCTTGACCATTGTATGAAGTTGTATTGAATTCCAACTAGTGGTTTTCAAGTTATGCTCCGGACAAGGAAAATGCAACGGACCGCCTGACCGACCAACCACCGGTTGACTCCTATATACCCCCCCAAACTTCATTTCGGGGGTATAAAGATGGACAAGTCAATTTTAGAAATTTAGCCAGGCAGACGTTAATAAATCAATGTCCATTTTCCAGATTTAACAACACATTTCATAATCATTTTTCAGTTATTAATTGCTGATACATTCTCATTTCTGTACCTTCTGTTAGTGATGTCTTTCCATACTGGGAAATAGTCTTGTATGAAGCACCTAGTGGATCTGGCTGTTGGAACCTCACAGGTTCTGGTATGGGTTTCTTGTCAGACAGGCCCAGGTACTGATGCAGTTTCTCCTGATTATCCAAGCATGGCAACCATCCCTCCATATCCCTCATGTAACTACTGCCCTCTGCAGATAATAACAAAACACAAAACAAGGTAAACAATGTACCAACAAAGCTTTAATTAATACCCCCGCCTCTACATTATACAGGGCGTAAGAAATGTCAGCTTAGATGCTTTTTCCCTAAACATTTCTATTTCAGTCTTTGTCTCATTTTTGCATAAATGTGTACCTCAGAATATTCTACCCGGACATTCAACAATCTCGTATTATTTGTGGAGCCACCGTGGTGCAGTGGTAACGTGTTCGCCATGGGATCGGAGAGTCCCCGAGTTTGATCCCCACCAGTGCCCATGTAGTGTTAGTGTCCTCAGGCAAGACACAGATAATTCCACATTGCTTCTTTCTCTCTTCGATGTTGATTCCATTTGGATTGGATCTCAAGTAAAAGCTGTTAAAATGTAATCTTTAAGTTGTAATTCCGCATTGCATCTCTCTTTTAAGGATGATTCTATCTGGACTGAGTCTTGAGAGCGATTAATGTTAGTTGTAAGAACTTGCTTTGCAACCGAGATTAAATTAGTATATTAAAGTGACATTATGTGCATCTTACTGCACAAAGTATAATTTTGGTGACAGTTTTATAAAAGTAATTTTCGGTTGCTGTGCATTCAAATGTGTTAAAATAATGATAATGCCGCATTAATATTTGAAGTTGGTGCTTTAGAAATTAAAAAAATGGACTAATGAAATAATAATTCCTTCCTTGGCAGTGACCTCCGTTGTGTTATTTGTGTTGTTCAGCAGTGGAAGGGAAGCAACTCCTGCATGCAATTTGTTTATTTCTTAAAGTGACATTATGTGCATCTTACTGCACATAGTATAATTTTGGTGACAGTTTTATAAAAGTAATTTTCGGTTGCTGTGCATTCAAATGTGTTAAAATAATGATAATGCCGCATTAATATTTGAAGTTGGTGCTTTAGAAATTAAAAAAATGGACTAATGAAATAATAATTCCTTCCTTGGCAGTGATCTCCCTTGTGTTATTTGTGTTGTTCAGCAGTGGAAGGGAAGCAACTCCTGCATGCATTTGTTTATTTCTTAAATTGACTCTCCCAGTCAAAATAGGAAAAGTAATATTTGGAAAGTTATTATTTCGTACTGGTAGCATGAAAAGTTTGTTCCATTGGGTTAAAAGTTATTATTTCCTCTATCCTTTCCACACACACCTATTTCAGCTGGAACTTTACTTTTAAAAAATGTGCATAATGTCACTTTAAATTGACTCTCCCAGTCAAAATAGGAAAAGTAATATTTGGAAAGTTATTATTTCATACTGGTAGCAGGAAAAGTTTGTTGCATTGGGTTAGAAGTTATTATTTCCTCTGTCCTTTCCACACACCTATTTTAGCTGGAATTTTACTTTTAAAAAATGTGCATAATGTCACTTTAAAGAAAAAACAAACATCTTATTACTATTTTTAAATCCTTAAAAATCATTAAATCATGTAGGGACTGAAATTGTTATTGAACAATCAGCCAAGTTTAAAACAGTTTATCTGGAAAAGACAGATGAATAGAATGTGGTACCTGACACAGGTAGAGATTCATTATTGTCTTGAAACTCTGAATGTTCACCCCGACATGTTTCCATCCGATTTTCAGGCAAGGTCGGCTGGTTTATGTAACGTTGCCTACAGGTGAGGCACATCAAGTAGAAGGGATGTCCTGTACCACACTGACCACCAAACCAACCTCCGCAATAACTTCCTGAACTTCGGTAACCATGGTTATCACAACTTCCTGCAAATGAAGGAGGAGTTTTGTGGAATTTAGCTAAGACACTGGTACCATGAATACAAAACATTTACAGGGTACATGAACATAGCAAGTGATCAATGAAACACTGGTACCATGAATACAAAACATTTACCGGGTACATGAACATAGCAAGTGATCAATGAAACACTGGAACCATGAATACAAAACATTTACAGGGTACATGAACATAGCAAGTGATCAATGAAACACTGGTACCATGAATACAAAACATTTACAGAGTACATGAACATAGCAAGTGATCAATGAAACACTGGTACCATGAATACAAAACATTTACAGGGTACACGAACATAGCAAGTGATCAATGAAACACTGGTACCATAAATACAAAACATTTACCGGGTACATGAGCATAGCAAGTGATCAATGAAACACTGGTACCATGAATACAAAACATTTACAGGGTACATGAACATAGCAAGTGATCAATGAAACACTGGTACCATGAATACAAAACATTTACAGGGTACATGAACATAGCAAGTGATCAATGAAACAAAATGCAGGGCTTCAACAGCAAATAAGCATTACCTTTTAGTTACTAGCTTTACATACAGTGATAGTGAATTTTACATCAAGCAATGAGCTGTAATTTTTCTTAAATCATTCTTTTCAATAATGTGTTACTTAGAAAGGAATAACAACTGGTTTTCAGGGTATTTTGCTGAAGACATTTCTTCGATATGCAACTGGTCAATTACATGATGATTGTATGGGTCTGTTTTTTGTTTTGTTATTTCATTTGAGGCCCCTTGTGGGTAAACCCATTTAATCATACATGATACAATAATAATAATAATAACATAAAATTATATGAGTCTGTTTTAACTTTGTCTCCTCCCACTTACCTCCACATCCTGGATGCTGGGACTTCATATGTCTGTTGAAAGTTACAGTGAGTTCACCACAGAGTTCACACATTACCGATATATCTTCTTCAATATCACGTCTCTATAAAACAACGGACATTTTCACATAAATACAGGAAACTTCATAAAACCCAAGTTTTTGTATTTTACTTGAAGGAATTGCATTAAGACTTGAAGGTCTCTATACGCCAGTAGCATACTATTTACGAAAACTGGTAATATCTAAATAAGGCAAAGACATTCCCAACCCCCACCCACCCATACCACCACACACACTTACACATTTCAATTCTCAAATATTTCGACACAAATGGCATGATAAGAAATCTTACAAAAAAGATTACAAATATTTGTCATTATGCAATTGTTACTAACAAGTGCAGAAAACAGATCTAGGGCTTCTCTGTTATCAAAGTTGACGATATCATCAGTTGCCATGTCGCTGTACAGCTCTTCTTGTAGGTCCAGAACTTCATCATACATGTCAACCAGGGATTGAGCCTCGCTTGTCGTGTCCTGACTGCCTCGTTCAGCTCTCTCGGACCTTCTCTCCTCACCTGTCAAATAAATCTATAGTTTAACAAGAATTTTTTCGATAGCACGCCAACTCGTATCTCCGCAGAGTTCTTACTTTGTACAAGGAAAAAGATTCTTAAAGTGTTGTGGGAAAATTTCAAGTTCTTGGTGCAAACAGTGAAGGAGGACAGATGGCAAAGATCATCATATATTCCCAAACGCTCTGCCATCTACTGTCAATCTAACTAAAGGCCATTTGAAATGGTTCTTCTTCAAATAAAAGTTTAACAATAATATGTGCATTTGTTATTCTAGAAGCAAATAATTATCTTAGCTGTCTACATGTTAGGTAAATACTTCCGAAATCTAAATACAAAAGCTCATTTGTGGCCCTGATCTAAGACACAAGCAAGTTGGTTAGCCTTTAGTCATATATGTTTCCTTTTGTTTCTGTAAATTAAAGCTGAACATATTCAAAAGGATAGATAAATTTCACCTTATCTAAAGCGTAAAGACTAAATTGATTCAATTCAACAATTTCTTAAAAACAAAATATTTATTACCGCAGTTAGAAAGAAAACTACGAATGTCAAGATGCCGTGAACGTGTCAATCTTCGAGGTCTCCGTACAAAACTGGGATCATCACTTTCAGATTATTCTATCAGCATTTCTGATGGCCCATCATCAATATTCTCTTCCCTGAAAACATGAAAGTTGTCAGAAAGCTCTTTTGTTACAAACCCACAACCTTCATCTTGGAACAAGAAATTCATACCGAGAAACCTGCTTTAACTGGCATGACTACATGTACATTGTATCTAAGCCTGATAAAAGAGGTTTCACTTCCATTATATGATGCCATCAGAGACTGAGTGTTTTCTGTCATTACAAAAACAAGTGAGATACTTTCACAAAATTATTATCTATCCTTCCCTTTTGCATTCCTAAGTATAATCTATTTTGTGTAAGCAGTGTAGTGTGAAAGGAAAGATTCCTACCCTACCTGTTGGATCTTTTAGCAGCTGAAGCCCCATCACGTGGTATGCTATCCCTCTGTGACGGTCCAGGGTCACTGGGCGGTACTGCTGCTGGTACTTCTTGTGGGTTCTCTATCATCCATGTGGCAAGATTGTTAACCACCTGTGAGGTCACATCCCATACATCAACTTCTGTACACATTAAAATGATATACCTTTACTACTGTACCACAGAAAAGAATTATCACTTAACATGGCCAATAAGCTTGACCATTGTATGAAGTTGTATTGAATTCCAACCTGTAAATTTCAAGCTATGCTCTAGACAAGGAAAAGTATATAAGGGCAATCACTCTGTAATTAATCAAGATGGAGTTATGGTTCTTGTGCACTGCACTTCCTATCAATGTGCTTGACCATTGTATTGAATTCCAAACAGTAGTTTTCAAGTTATGCTCCGGACAAGGAAAATGCAACGGACTGCCTGCCCTACTGATCAACTACTTGGTGACTCCAAACGAAGTTTGGGGTGTAACTAGAAATGTGTTCACAGAACACTGATGCTCCTGCTATGTGCTATTAGATTCAAAAGTGTGTAGTTTGCTTGTTATAGGATTTTTTTATCACACATATTTAACTTTAGCAATCTCATAATTATGGTTGCAAAGCTCTGCTGAGCACATATAATTTGTTCTTATCATACGCTGTAACATTGACCTTTGGGCTTGACACATCATCTTGTTATGGTAAACACTTGTGCCAAATTATTTCGAAATACCATCATGTAAAACAAAGTTGTGGACTGAAAATGATTCTCCGGACGGACAGACGGATGCACAAACGGACGGGTAACACTATATACCCTTCAGCCATTATCATAGCAGTGGCATTAAAATTCATGGCAACAATATAAACTAAAGAATGATTAGAAATTTGCTTTATTGAAGAATATCACAGCAAAAATTTGAGAAATAACATACCATAAATCTCACACATGGAACATTTTATTACTACAGACAAACCTGTTTAAAGTGACATTATGCGCATCTTACTGCACATAGTGTATTTTTGGTGACAGTTTTATAAAAGCAATTTTTGGTTGTTGTGCATTTAAATGTGTTAAATTAATGATTATGCCGCATTAGTATTTTGAAGTTGGTGCTTTAGATAATCGGACTGATAAAATGATAGTTGATTGTGTCGTTGTTGATGTTGGTAGAGATTTCGGCAGTGGAAGGGAAGCAACTCCTGCATGCAGTTGTTCTTTTCTTAAATTGACTCTCCCAGTCAAATAAGAAAATCAATATTTGGAAAGTTATTTTTTCATACTGGTAGCGGGAAGAGTTTGGTGTATTGGGTTAAAAGCTATTATTTCCTCTACACTTATGTACACACACCATTTTCAGCTGGATTTTTACTTGAAAAAAATGCGCATAATGTCACTTTAAAGAGGTAACCTTAATGATGCATCAAAAGTGTCAACTTACAGTAGGTAGTTGCTTAAAATACCTGTATATTGCTAGTATATAACATTGGTTAGTTGGGGAAACATCAATTTTTGCTGTCTACGACAGATGACTGCATGAATTAGGTGACCAATACCACTGGTTCAACTGTATTTAAATTACCTTAAGCAATAGTGCTGATCTAAAACACAGGAAATCATATGTGTACTATTTAACCCCCATGTCATACATGTATCATTAAACATATGCATATCAGACATACAGAGTGGCAGCTCAAAATCCAAGTAACAACAACAACAACAAAGCACTGTGCACGCCAGGTAAAAGATGCCACTTCGGCATATCTCTAAAGTGAACAAATGAGATCTAGTAAAAACAGCAAAACAAGTTTTCTTATATAGAAAAAAGACAGTTAAAAACTAACAGATAGGAACCTTATTTGTTTCTTAAATCTGCTATCAAATATCTAATTTTGATTCCTAGTGTATACATGTATATTTGTTTATTTCTTTCCGTCATAGTAACAAGTATATATAGACGAACAGATGCATTCAAAATACAACTTCACTTTCTTTTGATAGTAGCTGATGACTAACAAGAATTATATCAGCCAGGAAACTAAATTCAACTCTGTCCTTTATCCCTAACAAAAACAAAGACGTAAATTCAGTGTATTACATCATATTCATGACATCATATAAAATACTATTTACGCTACACTTTGTGGATGACCTATGTATAGACTGATGAATATACCAGTTACCAACTGACCAATGGTTATAGCACAGTAAACTACTGAAAAGCATATAATGAAATCAAAATGCACAATAGTTTATTTTGTTTAGAATTCAAAAATACTAAATGTACCTCTACAGTGATATCTGTACAGAGTCTTGTGATAATAGACATCTCAAAAGAAAAAAATATTATCAAATCAGCTTTATAAACTTGCCATCACAGCAGATGCAAAATAGAACAGTTTCACAAGTAGCAATTGAGATATAGATAGATCAGCTGTGTAAAAGCATTCTACTAAAAGTTCAACATTTTATACTGGAAAAAAATCTAACAAAACTATGCAATAACAGTCCATACACACAAATAAATACCACAAATATACTGTGTACATTGGTTCATATTAGAATAACAAGCACAAGTATAACTTATCGTTTGTGGTTCCTTGTGCATTTACACAAATTTCATGTGCATTTACTCACATTTCTTGTGCATTTACACACATGTCTTGTGCATTTACAAACTTTGTCAGTAAAGAAAATTACATTTTAAATAAACATTCTTGGCACAACTTTAATACGTATTTGACACAATAAATACAATAAAAAAAGCCATGAAGACAGTCAAATGACATTTAAACCATAGATAATTAGAATTATCACTAAAGGTGATTGATACCCCAGTTGTGGCTTAAGACATAGGAATGGATATATGAACACCTTCTGTTCCACCTATTGATTGCTGAGAAATTATTTTAGCCTGACAAAAATCTTAATGTACACCATACCTGAAGAATGAAAAAATCTAAGGGCCAAAAATCAATGAAAAATTATTATAGTGCAACATGCCAATGATACGCCTATGGTTGCTGAGAAATAGCACGTACAAAATTTGCTGAAAAAATCGAAGTGCTGTAACTCAATGAAAAATTATCCCAGCACAAAATGTCAACGATATGCACAAAAAAGCTTGGCATCATTTACTTCCTTGAAGTTTCATCAATTTCCCACTTTGGTTGCTGAAAATTAGCACGAACAAAATTTGCTGAAAAAGGTCCAAGGGCCATTACTCAAGCAAAAATTATCCTAATGCAATATACCTAAGAGATGCACAAATAGGCTTGGTACCAATCACCCCTGTAAAGCTTCATTTGTGTCTGGATGGTGGTTGCTGAGAAATAGCTCCACACACACGCGGACGGACGAAGTAACTCCAGTATACCCCTCTTAAACTTCATTCACAGGGGTATAATAAACAGTAGAAAAACCTTTAAAACAAAAGCAGTTTCTTTCCACATTTATCAAGTTTTCATTCAGGACAAAAAATGGCACCCAGCTCAAAACAGGAGACAAATCCTCCAAAGCAAAATCAAAATATATTTTCATCCCTCTGTCACTTCTAAACATTACTTATAGCATGAAAATATTTTGATCCAAAAGTATATCAATGGACATTGAATGTGTATGGGTCATAAAACAGCAATGCAATGATGCTCCTGGAATTAAAAATTCAATTCCTTTGACGTAAAACTGGTCTTAACATTTCGCAATTCACTTTACATGATGTTATAACCAGTCAATTCAATTCCTACATGTTTGATCTAATAACTGGTCCAAAAAATTCATTATTCATTTAAGTAAGCTCCCTAGTCCTATATATTGAGAATTTGGTTTGTTTCCAATAATTTGTATATTTATCCTGCATTAACTCATCCATCTGCATTTGATAAATCATTTATTGAGTTATCCGCCTAGCAACGCTTTCTAACAGGAAGTGATCCATCATTCTAATCATCAGAATCAGTCATCATTCTCATCATCAGAACCGAACAATTCTGCAGCAATATCATCTTCGTTCCTGTTGAGCATATAGTTATCCATGTCAATGGACTTGCAGTGGTTTATGGCATAGCGTAATTTCTCTGCCAGCACATCTATACTGGAGTACGAAGGAAGTCTGAGCTGGAAGAAACACGTCTGGGAAGTGGGTAAACTATCTTCTCCCTGAAATCATGAGAAATATTACTTCAGAAGTTGGATTGTTATTTAGTTGTCCATTTTCCACGAGTTCTATAATACTGAAAAAACTTCAATCTGGGCTGAGCTGCCAGCCAAATGTTTCTTAGTTTATATAAAGTTATTAAGTTATTTTATCATTATATTTCTATATGAAGTTCAATCAGCTGGCAGAACCGCTCCAGAAAACTCAGTCCTGATTATATCATGCTTATGAGAGAGACCACAAAGATTGGACATAGTCTAACTAAGGAACATAACTTTATCAAACCCCTGTGGGTAAATATAGGAAGATTAGTAACTTTTGTCCAGCCAAGGTAATAGTTTAAGATATTCTACTCACTCTGCCTGAACTTATAATTTGAAATCTCATTGGAATATCAGCTGGGTTCAAAGGGAGTCTCGTCCTTCCAGAGACAAATCGCAGAAACTGTATCCTTTCTTCATTGCTGAATGATTCAAGTACTTTCCAAAACCAGACCACCATCTTGTTTTGCTCATCAATACCACGATACCTGTAAGCCATTGTAATGTTACTGAGGTAAAGTTCCGCTTTCAAGACCACCCAATATTAAGACTGCCCTCGCTATTAAGACCAACATTTTGGAAACAAATGGTCCATTTTATAGTAAAAAGGTCTCAATATAATGACCATTTTCATATTAAGACCACTTTATGCCCGTCCAAATGGTGGTCTCATTACCAGAACTTCACTAATAATTACTAGTAATTAAAACTACATTAAAACCTGACTGTACCAGGACAGAAACTAAGTTGTTCATACATTCTGAAAAGATAAAAGATGTTTAAGTGCAAATAAAACCTTTCATTTTCAATCGAATTTTTGTTTGTTTGTTAACTAAATATATCTGAAAAAAAAATTCATGCGTTAATTACACATTTTTTTATTCCATTAACTTGACAAAAATTGGAGAAGTTCAACATGTATCTTTTACACGCAATGTATATCAGTTTCACACAAATATGTATCTTCCAAGCATTTCATTTACCTATAGAACTAAATGGCCCTTACCTGACAACTTTCTGTAGCACATCCACCTGTATGTGCTCCACACCGCAGACGAGTTGTTCCAGTGACCTGGCAGTTAGTAATGACATTAAAGGTACAGGTACAATCCATGACATCCCTTCTCTGATCAAAGCAGCCTATAACACAACAATAGTGAAAATATCCAGAAATCAGTACCAAGTTTATACCCCCTACCCCCCACAAGGCCATTTTTCAACTACCTGACTTTCACATGAAAACAGCATCATCATGCAAGGTGTTGTATTTTTCACCTAAGACAAACAAGAAAACTTTCTGTCACGTAGGTTTCAAGTTACTGAAGAAAATGAAGTGCGACAGATTTACAGGTAAACATTACAAACCTGTGGTTGGTTTGGGAGAAATCTTTAGACTTTAATACCAGCTCAACAGTATATCAGTTATTTACAGGCCAGCAGTTTACCGTACCATTTTCAAGAGTCAGGGCTCGAACCTACAACTCTCATTCAGCATAAGGTGTAGTGATTTCGAGCCAGCAACCTTAACCACTCAATCACAGAGGCAGGATGAGAAGATATAGTTCAGAGCTCGTTACCTGAGCATCCATTTCATGCAGCTTGAACTTGATTACACTCTCTACATATTCTTGCCTATTATGGAAGTTTAAGGGAATATTACGACCGCCTGGAATCACAGGTACCAATTGACCATCAAGAGATTGACCTTCGAAACAATCCAATGGAATGAACTGAAAACAGACAAATTAAAGTCTTTTTGCATTTAATAAGTATATAACAATTATTTGATCCAGTTTTGTAACAGCAAATCTCGACCATATTATACCGTGTAACACTAGGGCAGAACAAGAGGGCTATGATGGCCCTGTATCACACATCCAGTTACACTGCAGATGTCTTAACACCTTCAACCCTGTCAGGATTTATTTTTGTGAGTCAAAAATATCATTTAGATCAGTGAAGAGTCATTGAAGGAGATCAAACCGCTTACCTCAAATAGGAACTTTTTAAAGTTTCCATACATGTATGTAACTGTTATATTACCCTTGAAAATGGCCGTATTGAGTTATGGTCAAGAATAATATTGCAAACATTAAATACTATTAAACATGTTGAAAATGTGCCAAACAGAATTATTTGTTATTGACATATCTATATTAAAATATATCAAACAGAAACAGTGGATTTTCAATTTCATGAAGTAATACCAAAATCAGATGGAATGGTTTCTGAAAGCTGTTTCCAGTGTTTCTTTTACAGGGTAATTAGGCATGACCTCTGGCAGCCATATTTTATTTCGGTCCTTCATCATCTGTTGTCTTCTCTATACTAGACAATGTAAAACAAATAAGCACAAGCCGGGACCAAGTCTAATCCCAGGGCTCTGAACAGACTTAGTAGAAGTCCAATAAACAATGTTACACACCAGATGTCATGGCTTTGAGCCTTTTGGTTTATGACATAAAATATTTTAAACTTTTTTACTTATGGCTGCTATGGCAATCATGAGTTCTGCAGAAAATTGAATTCAGTGAAAACTCCAGAGGACAGAGGACCGTATGAACACCCTTATGGTTTCAGAGGAGATCTTGTTTGAAGAAAAAGGTGGAAAGATGGACTGACAAATGGCAAGATAACATCCGATGAGTGGTCAGCTATGATCAGGAGAGCTAACAATTATGGAACTTGGTTTACTTATAATGTATAAAACTTGTACGATGAGATAGTCACTAAATTGCTTCTCACTACAATGTTATTTCTATAAGCATTTTACTGATGTACTCACTTCATGGAAGTTTGTTTCATTCACTCCTGTTTCATGTATTTCAAGGATCCCTTTCAAACTCTGAATATACATGTAGTCCACCTGCAAAAAGATCAAAATGAATGCAACAGTTGACATTTGCAAGCAAGTACAGCGTGAAAACTAGGTGCCAAATATTACCTAATCCCACAAGATTCCACTAGTATTTAAGTAATGTTTATCATGTGCAGCTTGACTTTGAACTAATGAGGTAATCTACTGCTTTTAGTTAAATAATTCTGTCACAAAGTCAACAAAACGGTTTTGAACTTTGCGAAGCACGAGTCCTCTCATTGTACAGGAACTGTGTTGGACTACTAACTTGTGGGTAATTGGTATGAATCCTTCCGAAAGAATGTGACTTTCTTATTGTAATTATCCGTTCTTTCAGCCCAGGTATTTGTCAGAACTCCAGGAATTAGTCATTGAGAGTTGACAAACGTTGCAGGAGTCAATGTAAACTAAGTATGTGTAAACTGAACTTAGATCTATAACGGAGAGCTAACAAACATTGCAAGAGTCAATGTAAACAAATAAGTACATGTAAGTTTAAACTGAACTAAGATCTGTTGAAGACTAACCTCTTCTATATCCTCCACTTTAAGAGGTATTCCAGCAATAAGTTTCCATACACACGGCGCCAGGTGAAGATCAAGGGGTTTCTTGGTACGTATGGCAACACCAAACAATACACCAAGGAACTTAAACATACCGTTGTACTCATCAGATCTCTGGCTGGGATTTAACATGTACCTGAAATTGAAGTGAAACTAGTACCAACTAGGCTTATAAATGACAACGCACTCATGAATGACAGCAGGCTTTTAAATGACAGTGGGCTTATAAATGGCAACATGCTTATGCATACAGGGGGCTGTTGCATCACAGCAGAACTATACATGAGAGCAGGCTTATAAATGGCAACAAGCTTATGCATACAGGGGGCTGTTGCATCACAGCAGAACTTAGATACATGAGAGCAGGCTTATAAATGGCAACGAGGTTATGCATACAGGGGGCTGTTGCAACACAGCAGAACTTAGATACATGAGAGCAGGCTTATAAATGGCAACGAGGTTATGCATACAGGGGGCTGTTGCAACACAGCAGAACTATACATGAGAGCAGGCTTATAAATGGCAACGAGGTTATGCATACAGGGGGCTGTTGCAACACAGCAGAACTATACATGAGAGCAGGCTTATAAATGGCAACGAGGTTATGCATACAGGGGGCTGTTGCATCACAGCAGAACTATACATGAGAGCAGGCTTATAAATGGCAACGAGGTTATGCATACAGGGGGCTGTTGCATCACAGCAGAACTATACATGAGAGCAGGCTTATAAATGGCAACGAGGTTATGCATACAGGGGGCTGTTGCATCACAGCAGAACTATACATGAGAGCAGGCTTATAAATGGTAATAGAGTAATAAATGACAGCAGGCTTATAAATGGCAACATGCTTATAAACAGCTCCTTATTTGAATTGTAGAACATAACAAAAGGGCACTGATAGTGCACTTACTTGTTGCTAAAGGTAAAAAGAAGTTGCTAAGGAAATCAGTGGTTGCTGGGGAATGTCACTGGTTGCTTAAGAAGTCACTGGTCACTAAAAGTCACCATCTGTCAGTGGTTGCTAAGTGAATTACTGGTCACTACGGAAGCTAGGTTTTTCCTATAATTCATACAGACAAGGGACCCCCCACATAGCGGCCAGGTCAATTTTGACCCTACAAGTATGATATGAACAAACTTGGTAGAGGTCGACTAGACAATCCTACATACCAAATATCTAAGCTCTAGGTCTCATGGTTTGGGAGATTTTTAAAGGTTTTCCTATATAAGTCTGTGTAAACAAGTGACCACGGGCAGGGTCAATATTTGAACAAACTTGGTAGAGGTCTACTAGACAATGCTACATACTAGATATCCAAGCTCTAGACCAAGTAGTTTTGCAGAAGAAGATTTTTAAAGTTTTACCTATACCAAGTGACCCCAAGGTAGGGTCAATTTTGACCCTGGGGGCATGATTTAAAGAAACTTGGTAGAATCCACTAGACAATGATACATACAAAATATCTAAGCTCTAGGCCTTGTGTTTTTTAAGAAGAATTTTAAAGGTTTTCCTTCATAAGACTATATGAAAACCAGTGAACCCCTGGGTGTGGTCAGTTTTGACCCAAGGGACAAGATTTGAACAAATTTCGAAGAGGTCCAAAAGATGTTTCACACTAAGTATAGAAGCTCTAGACCATGTGGTTGTAAAGAAGAAGATTTTTGAAGGTTTTCCTATGAAAGTCTATGTAAAACAAGTGACACCTGGACGGGGTCAATTTTTAACCTTTGGTCATGAATTGAACAATCTTGATAGAGGTCCACTAGGCAATGCTACATGCCAAATCTAAACTCTGGGCTTTTTTGTTTCAGAGCAGAAGTTTTTACTATTTGTTGCCATAGCAACCAGAGCTCTGAATGGAATGGAATCCTTTGAACAATTTTGGAAGAGCTTTTCTTGCAAGGAACTTTCCTGCCAAGTGTCAACAACATTGGCACAGTGGTTTTAGAGATGTTGTTTGAAGCAAAATGTTGACGGACGGAAGAGGGACATTCATTGATCCTAAAAGTTCACACTACACTTTGTGTCAGGTGAGCTTAAAAGTGTACACTTATACAAGCTATGCTAAACTATTATGTACTTTACACACATTGCTGAACTATGATATAGTTTACATGCTATGCTGAACTATAATAATGTATTTTACACATGTTGCTAAATTATGATGTATTTTACATGCTGCGCCGGACTGTGATGTATTTCACAACAAGATTCTTACCTGTCTTGGTTACTGCCAGTCTCAGTGCTGCTGTTTGGTGTGGGGAGTAACAGGGGTATTACACCAGACTCCAACTCCTACACAAAAATATCAAACAAGTTAAAACAGCACATCTTATTTTAAATTTACCCATATTACATGAAGAAAATATATGTAAAAGGCTGCAAAAGGGATCCAAACTGTTCTAAAGAATTTAAGAAAGATTGGAAAGAAATGGGCACTGTTCAAGTTCAGGGAAAATCTGTGCTGTCTGGACACTAAAAGTCAAATGTTTAATTGAAATTACTTGCAGATTCAGTACTTCGTGATAAATCTACTGAAAGCACCTGATGTAATCTTCTTTTCCTCTAAAAAAATTGACCTCATTCTAAAACTATGACATTGGTCAACTTCACATAGCAGGGGCAAAAACAAGGGCTATTATGTGCAACCTCTTGACTGATTGGCATGTGAATTAAGTGGTAATGAGTTGCCTCAGGATTGTAGGGTCCAGGGTTCGATCCCTACCAGTGCCATGTAGTGGTGGACTTAAGCATGACACAATAACTCCATACTGACTTTCTTTCTTTGAGGTTGATACCATCTGGAATGAGTCTCCAGAACAATTAGAATTAAATATAAGTTATAATAACTTGTTTCACAATCACGAGTAAATAAAAAGGGTTTTGGTTGTGGTGTGTATGGAGTATGCAATGATGATGTAGACATACCATACACATTTCTGTTATTGTATCATCAAAGACACCTCCGGCATCGTCAGCACCTTCCCCCAACAACTTCACCTTCCAGGCTCTGGCAGGCAGTCGTAAATCTTCAGGTTTCAGTCGGATAACTTGTCCCGAGATCTGACTGAATACTGGACGACATTTTTTCCCTCTGTTAATATATAAATAGAAGTGAAAAGAAATATGAAGTGATAGGAAGCCTTTTTATTTCTTATGGCAGCAAGTGATTCTGCCTTTGTGACCAGTGCAGATCACAACAACCCTGCAATGGTAGTGCCTTAAACAAATTGAACATATAACTACTAAATTGTATTGATTCAGAAATTAATCACTATTATGATAATAAGAAACAACAGTATGGATGACTTAAAAAGTTATCTACATCCAAGTTTTACCACTCTGTATTCTCTTACCTTGTGGCTATTCTCTTGACAGTAATTTGTGGACCATAGTTTTTACCCTGTACCATTGTTTTACCCACTGATCTCACGAGAGGAAGTGTGTATACCCTTGGGGCCAGCAGAGGCCGAAGATCACCCGTTAGTAAACCTGCTATGCCACTTTCAAACTGAGACAGACTTCCCTGTAACAGTGTGTAAAATAATGATAAGTTCTTGTACAATATAAAACCAGAAAATTCTAAAATCCTCTTATTTTGAAAGTTACAATGTTGCAGAAATTTAATGTTCTTATTTTATGAGATGAAAATTCTATATACATTGTAACTGTACATTAATTTAAAAGTAAAGTACACTAAAACCTTTGTTAAAACTGCCTCCTCTGAATGGTCACCTAGCAAATAAAAACCAGATCTGGCTGCTGTCTAGAGCTATCACTGAAAGTGATTCATACCCCCCCCCCACAATTAACTGTTTAGAATATTGACGTCGTAACATATCAAGCCTTCCTTAATACATCGGCTGCTTATGTTCAGGGCCTGTTTACAACAGCTCACTCCTACCTATAGAACAAGTCAGTAGATACGACATGACAGTAAAAGTGAGTTGCAAAGTGACAGTATGTATGTGACGTCACTCCTATAATTATAGCCTCTCTCCAAAGCTTGCGAAGTCAAAATGTTGAAAAATGTCTCGCAAAAGTGACCTACCTTTGTTGAAGCTAGAGGCAGAAGACGCCAGGTTGAATAAATGAGATCTGAATAATGATGCAGAAGTCGGAGACGTCCTTTTATATCATGTATAGAATATTGCGAGAGGCTGGAGTACTGCAGGGGAATGTTGTCTGGCGTGCCTAGCAACAGTGGAGCTGGGATTCCAGGTAGCCGTCTTGGCGGTGGTGGACAAGTCCAACCAGCTGAATGACTCTTACCAGCTGAGATCTGAATAAGATATTAAACTGACCTCACTACTTAAACAAAGTCTGAACATACCTCATTACTTCAACAGAGTCTGAACAGACCTCATTACTTACACAGAGTCTCAACATACTTCATTACTAAGACAGAGTCTGAACAGACCTCATTACTTAGACAGAGTCTGGACATACCACATTACTTACTAGACAGAGTCTGAACAGAGCTCATTACTTACACAGAGACTGAACAGACCTCATTACTTACACAGAGTCTGAACAGACCTCATTACTTAAACAGAGTCTGAACAGACCTCATTACTTACTAGACAGAGTCTGAACAGACCTCATTACTTAAACAGAGTCTGAACAGACCTCATTACTTAAACAGAGTCTGAACAGACCTCATTACTTAAACAGAGTCTGAACAGACCTCATTACTTAGACAGAGTCTGAACAGACCCAATTACTTAAACAGAGTCTGAACAGACCTCATAACTTACTAGACAGAGTCTGAACAGACCTCATTACATAAACAGAGTCTGAACAGACTTCATTACTTAAACAGAGTCTGAACAGACCTCATTACTTACACAGAGTCTGAACATACCTCATTACTTAAACAGAGTCTGAACATACCTCATTACTTACTAGACAGAGTCTGAACAGACCTCATTACTTAAACAGAGTCTAAACAGACCTCATTACTTACTAGACAGAGTCTGAACAGACCCAATTACTTAAACAGAGTCTGAACAGACATCATAACTTACTAGACAGAGTCTGAACAGACCTCATTACTTAAACAGAGTCTGAACAGACCCAATTACTTAAACAGAGTCTGAACAGACCTCATTACTTACTAGACAGAGTCTGAACAGACCTCATTACTAAGACAGAGTCTGAACAGACCTCATTACTAAAACAGAGTCTGAACAGACCTCATTACTAAAACACAGTCTGATAATTTGTATATCACAGACTGAGACAATAATACAAAGTCTATGAATCTTGTATTACTTGTGAAGGGTTCAAATATTAAACTTTTAAACAAATGCATGAATATTTCACATATTTGCTACCATAGCTATAGTAATAAAGGTATTTACTGTGAATCCACGTTTTAATGATGCTTAATTTATATTATAATATTTAAATCTTTCCACTTTTTTTGCAGTTTTTTTGCACCTGTCTTATGTCTTTTCCTACAAGGCCCGGAACCATCTGCGGCTCTTTAACTGGTGAACTTGTGTGTCCAAGTCCCAGTTGTCCATCTGAGTTATTTCCCCATGCCCATATATCTCCAGAACTGGTAAGTGCTAGTGTGTGATCCACACCCACTGCAATATCTTCAATAAAATAGCTGGCAAGTGTAGGTACATTCTGTGGCTTCATGTGGTTCCTGGCTCTACTGTCTGGCTGACCTATCAGGCGATCTGAAACAAAGTGATATAATTTCAGATACAGTAAAGTTCCGCTATTTAGACCATCCAATATTAAGTCCACCCTTGATATAAAGATCAAACATTTTGGTCACAAGTGGTCCATTTTAAACTGAAATGGTCTCGATAAAATGACCATTTCGAAATAAAGACCACTTTATGCTGGTCCGAATGGTGGTCTTTTTACTGAAACTTTATAGCTATGTACTATGTAGCTCACCCTCCAGTGATATGTCACAAAATTGAATCATTGCAGAATTTATATATGACTGACTGACCAACCAGGTGACCTGTAACAAATTGATATAATTTTCAGAATTTACCTTAAATTCCTTATGTAAAGACCAAAAGCAACCTCCTACAAAAGTCAAAGCATTCCTCAGTACAAAGTTTCAGGTCACTGTATCATTTAAGTCCACATACCAACACATAAACAAAACCTATTAATGAAAGCAGTTAATACTCCTACAAAACAGTGACTCACTTTGGTCCCACTATTTATGCAGGTACTACCTTGACCTTCAGGATTTTATTATCTCGAGCCTCTGTGTCCTTGACCTTTGACCTAGTGACCTGGGGTTTTGGAGATCAAGTGGCCACAAGATTATACTATCTCAAGCCTCTGTGACCTTCACCTTTGACCTTGTGACCCGAAACATGGACCATGCACAACTAGGCATGGTACTTATTATTTCTGCGAATTATCATTAAATTCTGACCAGGGGTTTTGGAGACTAAATGTCCACAAGAGTGCGTTACCAGACAGACAGACAAGCTGAATCCAGTATACGACTCTTACAGGGGGGGGTATAATAATGTTATAATAACAATAACTAAACAACAATGATTAGTGCCGGGGGGGTATAATAATGTTATAATAACAATAACTAAACAACAATGATTAGTGCCAGCAGTACATTAACTCTTTCTCAGTATTACCATTAAATATTGCTGAATCACAGTTATTCTTACCTTGACCCCATGTATATACTATTCCATCTTTAGACAGAGCCACAGAAAACTGGGCTCCACATAAAACCTTCTTCATTGTGACCCCTTGTAGGGCCTCAATCTTGGAAGGAAGAAGTACTCTTGTTGTGTTGCCAAGGCCAAGCTTTCCGTAGTCTCCATCGCCAAATGACCAAACTGTAGCACCATCAGCAGACAGACACATGGTATGGTTCAGCCCGCAGGACACCTATAAATTATAAATCAAGGCCTCGGTGCAAAACAGTTGCAACTTATATAAAATAAAGAAAGACTTATGACTGTTTTGTGTTAAACCCTTAAAATGAACATGCAACTGCCCTCAAACAAAAAATCCATGCACTGAGACTGACCTGTATTCTACTTCGACAACAAAATCAAAATCTATATTTTGCCACAAACAATTCTGTTCATTCTTTCATTTCCACATTTTATAAAATAGAACGGTATAAAACAATTTAGCACAAACATTAAACTATTTTATTGTTTGTGTATTTCTTTATTTTTTTGCATTGCACAAATAGTACATCAAAATATCTTTTGAGAAAACAAAGAAGTAAAATACCATTAGCAATTAATCATACATGCAACGCCACGTCAGATTTTTATTTTAATAAGTGTGTACGTAGACCTTATCCAAATACTAGAACTTTTTTTTTTATCTTAATTGATATTTTTTCTTTCTTAATTGAGAAGCAAAAAGTCTGTAGGAGAAAATATCAACACGAAGCATTGACACTTGACCCCCACCCTAATCCCCACATACACTTTAGAAATTTTAAACAGTGAAATCGCCAGAGGTACAAGTAAGAAGTTAATCAATTTACAGCCCACATTAGAACAGACAAAAGAACATACAAATCCAACTTGATGCCCGTCTAATGCCGTTACTCTAGTTGGTAGTTTCATGTTGGCTGTTGAACCCAGTCCCAGTCTGCCATAGTCACCGTTACCAAACATGTAGAGTTTGCCATCGGACGTTACTGCTGCGCTATGCTTGAATCCACAGGCAACCTACATGTATGTAAATAGTCAATTTTGCGTATTGTAAATTGGGTACTATTTGTGTGATGAAAATTTCATTATTTGTGAGCAGATAAACTTAATCCCGAATTTTATATTCGTGACCGAAAAATTCTCTAATATTAAATCTAACTCTACAGTGAAAATTAAATCCTCACAAATATTACCCACTTTACAGTAACGTTCCTTTTGTATTCTTGAACAGTAATCATTCTTATCAAACAAATCAACCAGCATCAAATAAACAAGAGGGCCATGATGGCCCTTTATAGCTCACCCGAGTACAACTGCTTTTAACAAAGTTGTTCCGGACCTGGTTAATGTGTGCGAGACTAGGGCTGCGTACTGGTATGCGATATAAATCGAAAACCGGTATTATAGGTTCAATTGATACATCGTATCAAATGTCAAAACAACCTTTCTGACAAATTTCCAGGATATTTGGGCTGAAAATGTAACCTCTAGAGTGTTAACAAGGTTTTTCCACATTTGGGCTCTGTGACCTAGTTTTTGACCCCAGATGACCCATATTCGAACTGGAGCTAGAAATCATCAAAACAACCTTTCCAACAAATTTCCAGGATATTTCGACTGAAAATGTTACTTCTAGAGTGTTAAATAGGTTTTTCCACATTTGGGCTCTGTGACCTAGTTTTTGATCCCAGATGACCCATATTCAAACTTGAGCTAGAAATCATCGAAACAGCCTTTCTGACAAATTTCAAGGATATCTGGGCTGAAAATGTAACATCTAGAGTGTTAACAAGGTTTTTCCATATTTGGGCTCTGTGACCTAGTTTTTGACCCCAGATGACCCATATTCGAACTTGGGCTAGAAATCATCGAAACAACCTTTCTGACATATTTCCAGGATATTTGGGCTGAAAATGTTACCTCTAGAGTGTTAACAAGGTTTTTCCATATTTGGGCTGTGTGACCTAGTTTTTGACCCCAGGTGACCCATATTAAAACTTGAGCTAGAAATCAACCAAACAACCTTTCTGACACATTGCCAGGATATTTGGACTGAAACAGTAGCCTCTAGAGCCTTAACAAGATTTTTCTATTTTTGGGTCATGTGACCTAGTTTTTCATCCGAGATGACCCATATTCGAACTCGTCCGAGTAATTACTGGGACAAACATCCTGACCAAGTTTCGTGACAATTGAGGCAAAAATGGGACCACTAGAGTGTTAACGAACTAAGTGTGGACGGACGACGGACATTCATCGATCCTAATAGCTCACCCTGAGCCTACAGCTCAGGTGAACTAAAAACTATGTATATACATATATGTTATTTATATCACTCAAACTTATTCAACTTGCTGGAATACAACTGAAGAAATAGAATTGTAATCTAAAGTTGGAAAATGTGACCGCATGCTCCTTTAAACTTTTGAACATGTGAAATGTTTGTATTCTTTCAAACTGCTCTGACTGTAACAGGATCTATTCAGCATAAATGAGTGCTTTAAACAAAACTAGAACTGTCACAAGAGTGATGAATTATACCCCCACAATACAGCTTTGTCACAGAAGTATGGCAACCATAAGAAAGGAATGGCCATGAGGACATAGAGTTGAGTTATTATACAATAACTTGTGTAAATAAGACCTTGACCTTTGACCTACTGACCCCAAAGTCGAACTTGACCTGTATTTCATGATGTTACAGCTGTGTACCGAAAATTATTTAAATTGGTCAAGCCTTTCATGAGTTATCATCCGGAAACTGTTTTACATTACAGTTCAGAGTCACTGTGACCTTGACCTTTGACCTACTGACCCCAAAGTCGAACTTGACCTGTATTTAATGAAGTTGCACGTGTGTACCAAAAATTATTCAAAAGGGTAAAGTCGTTTATGAGATATCATCCGGAAACCATGAAAACGAACAGACCGACCGACAAACCGACAAGCTCACTCCTATATATCCCCGCCCCCCCCCAACTTCGTTTTGTGGGGGTATAATTATTATTAAATTCAACAAGTCAACAAAACCCGAGTTTTACATCTGAAGAGCAGCTTTTTTCTTGTGATTTAATACCTGTTTACACCTGTTTCAACTGCATTTAAGATATGTTATCATCATTCCTGGAGACAACCAGGGGTTGAACCTATAACCCGAAATTAGTGAAAAGGTTAAGTGATTACAAGTCCGTGACTATGAACACTTGACCATGGAGGCATGTCCTGAAGAGGAAAAGACAATGTTTAAGTACCTGAATAATTTCCTCCCCCTGCAATGCATCTATCTGTCTAGGTCTTCTCTGACGATCACTGTTACCGTGACCTAGTTTTCCGTAGTCTCCATCTCCCCAGCTGAACACTTCACCGCTCTCGGTCAGTGCCAGAGTGTGGCCATCAGAACCAACAGAGGTCGCCAGCTGTGTCACAACAAATCCTGCACATATAACATAACGTTGATTTAGAATGATCTCAGTGATGCAGGATTAAATTTTTTCCGACACATATGATCTACCTTTAACACGATTTTCGTGTACTCATAATATATACATGTGTATATCTATAAGGTCACAGTATCCTTAATGATCACACTTTCTACAGATCACATCACGAAAGTGACACGTTAACACATGAACAGAAACAGCACAACAGGCCCATTTTGACCACAGACTTAATGGCATAAAGAAGAAATGTAACGACTTAGCAAAACATGCCTGAATCATAATAACAGCAGTGACCTTCCAAAACCAACCTTCAACAGGCAACATAACTATGTTTACCTGTGGTAAATTTGTATGCCTATGGCTTTAACTTTACAACTGAAATTTGAGTAAACTTGCCAGTTTCAGACTTATGACTGACCCATGAAGACGCAACAAAAACATGCAGCTATAATTGAAGATAATTCTTTCCTTAGCAATTTTTCATGACTCACTAATTGTGAAAATGTAGTGTTCTTAATAAGAGGAGATACAGGTAATGCATATTTCAAACTTAAACAATACAAGGATTATGAATTGTTTGACGGGTATGAAAATTAGCAGACAGTGCCATTTCTACATCATCATGCTTACATGCTGGTTGGACCATTTTCTTGTACAAAATACACTGTCTTGTTATAATGTAAGAATAATTCCATTATGAACAATGACCTTGACCTCTGCAATAGGGGCATGGTTCTTGCATGTGACACATCCAGTATTTTATATATACATGTATGTACATTTGTAGAAAATACAACTGAAATCAATCCAACCTTTTATGAGATAATGATCAGAAACCAAAAACTTGCTAAACTTCAAGTCTAAAAGGGGCCATAACTATTGTAATAATTCTTAGATTGTTACAGTAACCAAATTGAAATTTTAGTGGAAAAGGGGCCAAAACTCCTGTATTAATTGTAGATTCTAACCGAAATCAAATTTGACCTGTGTTCTATGATCATATACCTACATGTAAAATCTGAATTGAATTTAAGCAACCTTTCAAAAGTTACTAATCAGAAAGCATCATTTGCACAGATGGATGGACACTGACAAGGGTAACATTTTATGCTCTACCATCATTCTTTTAATGGCAAGGGCATAATATAACTGCACAAAGTCCTCAGTTTACATGTGACCTTAAACTTTTACCAATAAAGCCAATGAAACCTACACACCTTGTAAAGAAGAAAGTATTGTAAGGTTTTTCAGATCGTCAGAATTGCCCTGTCCCAGCCGACCATAACTGCCCTCGCCACAAGCTAGCACCGTCCCATTGGCTTGAATAACAAATGTGCAGTTCTGTCCGCATATAATCTGTAAAGAACAAATAAAACATATAAAAGATTAAAGCTATTGAAGTATCTACTTGCTTTTCATTATGAAAGATCTTACCGGTGCCTTTTTAGCATTTAAACTAGTACAAAAGCAGGATTCCTCATCATACATGTTAAGTTTCCAAACCACATTTCCAGAAAATTTTAATTTCAGGAGGTTGCGTGAAAAATTAGAAGACTGGTTAAACAAAGAACACAATTTTAAGGAAAAAACATCAGATATTTAAGTATTTTAACCAGAAATTGACGGGTTTTCACTGCTTTTGCTTAAAACTGGCATCATAAAATTTACTGTAGGAGTCTCATTGAAAAATCAGGAGACTTGAAGTTTATGCCTAACTTGTGGTCCTTGTGGTGAAGTGGTTACTGCATTTACATAATTACTGAAAAGACTCACAGGTCTGTTCCCTTGTCAAGCCACTTAATGTGTGTCTGTGGGTAAGGCCTCTGATGCCACATGTGCCTCAGTCCACCCTGTGGCTATCTCTCTCTAGCACTCAAGCTAACTTAGTATTAACCGAGACTCTCAAGAATAAAAAATCAGAAATTTCTACCCAATCTGCACAGACTTTACATCTGACAACTCTATTGCCTTTTATGCAGTCTTCTTGTGACAAATGTTAGACATTCTTACAGATGTTGTGTAACAAAAAAAATTGACTACATTGTATTTCCAACATGGGTAAAGTACTGTGAGTAAATCTGTACCTGTAGAATAAACTAATGACAAATGTCCTACAATAGTACACAGTAAATCTGTACCTGAGAATAAACTGATGGCAAAAATCCTACCATAGTACACTGAGTAAATCTGTACCTGTAGAAGAAACTGATGGCAAATCTCCTACAATAGTGCACTGAGTAAATCTGTACCTGTAGAATAAACTGATGGCAAATGTCCTACAATAGTACACTGAGTAAATCTGTACCTGTAGAATAAACTAATGGCAAATCTCCTACAATAGTGCACTGAGTAAATATGTACCTGTAGAATAAACTAATGGCAAATGTCCTACAATAGTGCACTGAGCAAATCTGTACCTGTAGAATAAACTGATGGCAATTATCCTACACTAGTACACTGAGTAAATCTGTACCTGCTGTGCTATAGAATATGCTGACACACTGACTGGTGTAAGAACCACTCTGCCTCCCTCACACAGTTGACCATGTCTTTCATATCCCCACATGTATGCCTCACATTTACCCCCTATCTGCCAGTCTTCAGGATTCTGTGTAGACCAGTTCATTATCTCACCATCAGTTGTCAGAGTCCAGGCTTTATTGTCCTGCAATATATTACATAACAATGTGTACCCTGAATAACATACTAGATTGTCATTAGCATGACTGAAAACACCAAACAGCCTTTCGCACTTGAGAAATCAAATGATTGTATAACTTCTTTCTAGTGAGTATTGACAATTATTATTTGATAGGTGAGCAAGTCCTTGATTGCTAAAATGGTAGGCAATGACCATTACATTGACCTTTGATGCAACAAAGATATGATCTTGTGTGGACTTTTAGAGAAAGTTTGGGAGTCAGGCTTGATCAGTCACTCCTTGTGCCCCTTACCACAAAGTTCAGATCATTTTATATTTTAAGCTTTCACAGTATTGGTTTATCAATTTTAATCCAGTTTATAAAAGAAAACAATCTGTACATACGTAAACTGTACTAGAGACATTGTCTAAACATATCCCTGTGCTTATAAAAGAAAGCAATCTGTACATACGTAAACTGTACTAGAGACATTGTCTAAACATATCCCTGTGCTTATAAAAGAAAGCAATCTGTACATACGTAAACTGTACTAGAGACATTGTCTAAACATATCCCTGTGCTTATAAAAGAAAGCAATCTGTACATACGTAAACTGTACTAGAGACATTGTCTAAACATATCCCTGTGCTCAACTGTCTGAATGTATCGGGGAAACCTTGTCCTTCCATCAAGCAAGCAGATGTCTTCAGTGCTGCCGAGTATGTCAACAACCATTGCCACTCTGGTACCAGTATCTGACCAGGTTCTAAAGGAAACAAAAGTAGGTTACTGCAAGCAATATGGGAGACCCCTACATGGTTAATCCATTCGTGACTAGTGTCTACTAAAATGTATTAGACCTTTTCAAGCAATATGGGAGGCCCCTATATGGTTAATCCATTCTTGACTAGTGTCTACTAAAATGTATTAGACCTTTTCAAACAATACGGGAGACCCCTACATGGTTAATCCATTCGTGACTAGTGTCTACTAAAATGTATTAGACCTTTTCAAGCAATATGGGAGGCCCCTACATGGTTAATCCATTCTTGACTAGAACATGTCACTATGGAGTATTTTTTCATTAGTTTTGAACAATATAACATCTAAAATCTAGAAAAGATTTTGAATTAGCCTAATGTCTTAACTACCCTCCATCTACAGAGCAAATTCAATTATAATACAGTAATCTCTGTATACATGTATAACAAACTGCTTGGGACCATTTGAATTTGTTCTTTATATACCGAGTAAGTTATATCCATACATCACTTTGGTATTAGGTAAATAAGGAAATAAACATCGGGCCTAGAAAATTTGTTCTTATATCCAGAATTTCGTTATATCCGTAGTCGTTATATACAGTGTTTACTGTACGTAGTATTGAAGTTATTCCAGGAGTCAGAATAAAACTTGTATGTAACCTATTTCTGTTGACATATAACAACCACAATATTTTTCCAACATTTTGTTTTTGCAATCAGAAAATCAAGTAAATAAGTGGAACAAACGACCAAAGGCAGCTGGGTTTTATAATATATCTAAAACTGATGTTACGACCCTTCCCAGTGGGTCTTCATCAGGATATGTTTTTTTAAAATTACTGTACGCTTTTCATACGGCGCTCAATCCACACGCCACGTTTCAAGAACCCACATGGGTACTTTTTGAGGAATCATATGAGATCTAATTTCTCCTCACCGGCCGGTGGACTATGAACTATAGTTCCTTTCAGTGAAACTGGTAGTATATTTATTTGATGTATCTCTCCCATATCATTTGGAAAATAAAAAAATTGTCTAAAGTTTAGATCCCTAGAACATGGTACTAAAATAATCAAAACAAGAAACATGGCAATGCCACGAAACCAGGTTTTCAAAAATGTTGTTCTGATTCTATACTATAGTATGAATTTTGGAATGAAGATTGCTATGAATATTCAAAAGATTATAACATGACATGAAGGAAAAGATAATATTCATGAGAATACATGATAATGAGTAGGATGTAAATTTCGGCTAACAATACTGTCTGCAAGGAGTATACTTAATAATGAGACAACAAAAATTTTCAAGTTACAAAGTAGACATGAAATAATATATCATATCTTTTTTAAATTACCTCCAAAGATGATATGACCTTTGACTGCCAAATCAAGTTAAAATCATGTAAACAGGATTTTCAATGTTAATGTCACTGTGACCTTGACCTTGGAGCCAGCCATGCGGAACATGCGTTCTGCACGTCATCTTGATGTGGTAAACATTTGTCTGAAGTTTCATCAAAATTCTTCAAAGGGTTGAAGAGTTACAGAGCGGACAGGATTTTCAATGTTAATGTCACTGTGACCTTGACCTTGGAGCCAGCCATGCGGAACATGCGTTCTGCACGTCATCTTGATGTGGTAAACATTTGTCTGAAGTTTCATCAAAATTCTTCAAAGGGTTGAAGAGTTACAGAGCGGACACAATTTCGTTTGACGCCCGCCCATCCGCCCATCCGCCCGCCATACCCCAATCTAATAACCAGGATTTTCAAAATTGAAAACCTGGTTAATAAGTCAGTAACTAGAAGAAAATACTAATCTGTTCAACAGATTTATTTCCATTGAATATAGTTAAAAACGTGTTTGACTATTGTAGCAAAAAATTGATGATCTTCCCGTTTTGTGAAGTTCATTTTCATGTTCAGAAAAAGGAAATGAGTATTACAAGCTACTGTTTACATGTTTTAATGCCTTCTACTTGACCATGACGTAGATTCTAGGATTTGTAATGAAATGATTTTTTAAAAAATTTGTTCTTTATACCCGAATAGATTTTTAAAACTCTCTTGCTTTCAGACTTATTGTGCTACAGATGAAAATCAGTTTTTTTTTGCTCAGAGTCCTGAATGAAAAAGTGTTATAATCATGGGGCCAGAAATCTTACCTCTTTCTGATAAAATGCTTTGAATACTCACCCAAGATGGCTGCCATATGATGTGGTGGTGTTGGTGTATAACACAGGATGTTATCTAACCTCAGAGCGACACAAAAGGAACACAAACTTTGCAGGTAGTCACTGTGCATCAGCTGCTCTCCACCCATTACAGCTGGCTACAATAAACAACACATTCTTAACTCTTACCATGCTGACAGCAAATCATTCTGACTTTCCAACCAGTACAGATCATGATCTACACTGTTCATTATTCAGTCAACAAACTTTGAAGGAAAACCCCTATAAGTAATAAAAAGCAATGTCCAAACTAGATGGACAACACTACAGGAATAAGCAATTTTACTGCAAGGGAGCCAAAGAAAACTGCAGTTATACGGCTGTTTAATCCGATAATAAGGACGTTTAACTTAAAGTTTATCCCACATACAGACATTTTTCACCTTGAAAAATATCTAGATTTAAAGCAAAGCTCTCATCTGTGATGTCAAAGGCCTACTGATTGGAAAATAAAGTGGCACTGTGCATAAATTGCAAAAAATTCAGTGAATATGCTAACATTTGATGTGACTAGAAAGTAGGGCAAACTGTACATACCTTTTCACAGAGATACTGTTCCAGAACAAGACTAGGGAGACTGTGTAGGAATGTCCTGAAGCAAGGTGCTTGCAACAAGTTCAATCCCCAACCATGTAGTGTGGTCCTTGCTGTACACAGAGCCTGCTGTTTCAGGTGTACATCTTGCGGATAACTCAGTAGAACAACATCCTGAAATTGTAACTGGATGAGTTTATATTGTGGAAAACACAGTATAATGACACCCTGCAAAATGTTGCTGGAGGTGTTCATCTTGTGGATAACTCAGTAGAACAACATCCTGAAATTGTAACTGGATGAGTTTATATTGTGGAAAACACAGTATAATGACACCCTGCAAAATGTTGCTGGAGGTGTTCATCTTGTGGATAACTCAGTAGAACAACATCCTGAAATTGTAACTGGATGAGTTTATATTGTGGAAAACACAGTATAATGACACCCTGCAAAATGTTGCTGGAGGTGTTCATCTTGTGGATAACTCAGTAGAACAACATCCTGAAATTGTAACTGGATGAGTTTATATTGTGGAAAACACAGTATAATGACACCCTGCAAAATGTTGCTGGAGGTGTTCATCTTGTGGATAACTCAGTAGAACAACATCCTGAAATTGTAACTGGATGAGTTTATATTGTGGAAAACACAGTTTAATGACACCCTGCAAAATGTTACTGGAAGCGTTCATCTTGTGGATAACTCAGAAAAATCACACTCTAAACAAAAAGGCCAAGACGGTCCTTATTGCTCATCCAAGTGCATGACATCGCTTTTGACCCCATGTGACCCATTAGAGACCAGAAAGACAAACACTCCAACCTATTTAAATTTTTATTGGGCATAAAATGTGACCTCTAGAGTATTCACAAGGTTTTCTGCGCTTTAACCTGATCACCTAGTTTTTTACCCCAGGTGACCAAGACTTGAACTTGACCTTGAAATCAGTCTACCACACTGGAACCAAGAGATTTAGTTTCACAATTTTTGACACTTCTGACCTTGACCTTTGGTCACCTAGTTGTGGTTCATTTCACACCCTTGTGTTATGGGCAACAACTGAATGAATTTGTTTGAAAAGTGTCCATGCATGCAGAAGTTATAGCCGAGACACCATATATTGCTATAAAGCCCTAGAAGTGACATTGACCTTAGTGTCTCAGAATGATGATTACCTTTGATCTGTTAAAACAAGCAGCAAGTCCATGATCAGCATACCAGCTTAAACTACGTACTGTCCCTGTACCAATGTACACTTGCATCAGGCTTCCATCCTACAGCAAATACACAATACATAGTTACATAAATACATTATATTTCTCACAAACAGGTTACATCTGAAATGACTTATCAGTAGACCTTTTGTTTTGGTCATGTAATTAGAGAATTTAATTTTAATTTTTTTCAATATACTTCATGTTTTGCCATTCATAAAACACGTTCAAGATAACAGGTTTTGCTAACAACAAACTGTTTGGACATCAAACCCCATTGTGTTGCAGGCCTTTCCTTGGCACCATGTTAATATATCTGATATCAGGGCAGTCTTGACTAAAAGACATGTCTTAACAGACATGAAAAGTGAGGGTAACAACATTCTAGCCACAAATCTCTCTGAATAACTTTTGTACAATCTGAAAGTTCCTTTATTTCAATATCTCCTACACACCATTTTACATGTCAAATCAAACAAAAAATATTTTGGAAAACTGGAAAAAGACATTGTGGAATAACCCAAATCTAATTCTTGACAAGAAACAGCCAACTTTCTCAGATAAATGGTCAGGTCAACTGTAAGGCTAAAACACTTGACACTTAGTGAGTGGTCAGCGACTATTACCACTCGATCACAGGCAGATATTCACTATCCAGCAATACCACCATATTTTATAGCATAGAATATTTTACCAGCAGTGACCATATCTTAAGCCAGCCTTTACTACATCCTGATGCAAGCAGAAGTCCACTAGGGCTGAACGTTAGTGAGCTGAGGGCAGTCAGGTGACCATGTAAAGTAAATATCACTCTTGTTTCATCAGTTGTCTCCCTTGATTCCTGCAAAAGAAAGACAATTAAAGACACTGCTTGACCTATATTTGGGGGAGGGTGGGAGGGGTATGGGATTAAAATAGGGCTTCATCATGTGTTTCATTTTTTCTTCAGTTTTTCCTCAATTACATTTATGTCTTAATATACTTATTTATTATAAGCATAATGTCCTCCATGCCTCAAATCTACACACTAAATCAAACAGACCTAACTCTATCAGTATTTGAATCATAGAAGGATCTAGAATACAAGTACCCAGTACAATGTAGTATTATTACTATTGATGTCACCATAACAACCACAATTTCTGTCTGATGAAAAAAAAAATGCTGCATCATTTACATATTCCTAACAATCCACATCTTCAGCTTCATGACCCTAGGTAAAGTACTTTTTGAGGTAAAGCAATTTTTTTACTTTTTCCAGAGGGATGGATGGACGGGGTGGGGGCTAGGACAGAAATGACGGTGTCCTAAAGAACATGGCTTTCCATGTTCTCCCACAGCAAATTTGCTTTCAACTGTTTAATTTGCAGCAAGATTTCAACGCCCATCTGAACAAATAATTTGATTCAAATTAAATGTTGAAATAAAAATAATTGCCATTGATTTTACAGTGGGTCTGACAGTTTCAAGACAGTTACTGTATCTAAACAGCAAAAATACAGGCAAACTTCCCATACACAGGCTAAAAAAGAAATACCCTATACAAAGGTGTAAAAAAAAACTCTTGCCTTACCTGACTACTGTAAGAGGTTGAAGAAGCTGGTGATAACTGGCTCTCATTGGATGTCACCTGTGGCACAGTTTCTACATATACCATTCCATTGTCACAGCCACTGAATATAACATCAAAATTGTTGATAATAACAACTGAAACCCAGTATTTTCAATACAGTTTAGAGTATTTGACTTAGGTGGGGGGCAGGGGGGATAAATCTCTCTTGATTTAAAATAGAGTTATGAGGATTGTCTGCCCTAGTGTATAAATACTTACTTCAATACTTTGGAAAGTAACTGAAACATCAAACCGTATAGAAAATTTAATTCTCAACTGTATATGACATTTTATGAAATAAGTCCTCACATTTTTTATTTCTCATTAAGCATACCATTTCCTCATCAGCAACTTTATCATCCGTCAATAAAATGACTTTTGTAGCGTTTCAGATGGAAAAAAAACAAAGCGTTATAAATAATGGTTAAACAAATGATAAAGAATACCTTGCCAACATGAGAGATTTGTTGTCTCCTTTCCCAAGTACGGCACACCACTCTATAACAGTGACTGCTGCTGTATGCTGTAGAGTATGCAACAGGACCAGTCCTTCTCGACCTTGTAACCACACCTTCACATGGGAATCCCCTCCAGCACACGTCAGCAGCATATGCCCCGTGGGATCCCATTTCAATCCTGTGATCGTAGACTGTAATATACAGTCAAGTACAGGTAAACCTGTGTTTGTGGTAACCTCTACCAATCAGCCTTATGTAATATTTCCTACAGATAATGTAGCATGCATCAGACTTTGCAACATTGACAGGTTAAGGAAACTTTTTCTTAAAGCTCTGGCTCCTGATTGGCTAATGTGATAAACTCATTTTCAAACTGACCAGTCAAAATGCAGAAATTACAGACAAAAGTTTTATAATAAGTAACCAGAGAGCCATGATTCTCTCTAAGCTATAATTTAGCACACTTGTTTGCTTCTGATTTCATCTATGGAGAGGCTATAATGCAGGGGTAAAATGTTGGACTCATAACATGGATGTCACAGGTTTGAATCCTGCCAAGATAATTTGACCCAGATCTCCAAAGTTTCTGCTTCTTGATGCAAGTACTGGTCTGGACTCAAGGAAGCATAGTAAGTACAAGTTTCAAGAACTGCAGACTATGACCAGTGTAGCCTAAACTATCTATTACTAACCTCATGCGCCTGAGACCTGATGGGCAGCTCAAACTCCTCAGTGCTACACTGATCGATAACGCCATCACTGTATCCAACCATAAACCTCCTTGTCTCTTCATACCAAGCAATCTTTGTCACAGAAACTAAAAATAAAAGATACTGAGATTTTTTTCTTTTAAGTGTTTTTGGACTGGGGGTTTAAAGCCTGTTTAAGTTACTAAAAGGCAGGTAGTTTAGCTACCCATCATTCCTTCGGACTCCCTTATTCTGTAAGGATTTGCCAACTGTGTAGTTTGGTAGCAGGTCTCATACCCATGACCCTCAATCAGGGAGAACTGTAATGTTTTGCAGTCATAAGCCTTAACCACTCAACCACAGCGGCAAGTGTTTAAAAACACAAAACCAACCTCATTTCAAGATTTATAGTATTTCTGATATTCTGAGCAAAACAGCTGTCAGATGTCTATTTAGCAAGACTTTTTTAACTACTGACAGTGACCTTGACCTTAAAGCACTGTGTCAGATACTTTACAACACTGCTGTTATAATAACGAACTTAATTCTACAATATCAAGTACAGATCATTTAGGATAATATGACAGTGACAAAAAAGACATATGGGTATTCAAAAGTATACACTTTTTACAACAAAGTTTGCATGAAAAGGTTGGTCACGCTATCGAGAAAAGATTAATCCTTCCATTACCATATAATTATACATGTACACAACAATTGCACAATATAATATTGGAGTCTTTTCTTGGGTCACTGTCACAGGATCCTGAATAAACTGCAATGAAATTACTTCCAATGAATCTATATACATCTGCTTTCACACTGCCCTTAAAAATCAAAAGAGGAAGATAAAAGTATTGAAAGTCATGAAAATACCAGTAAACTACTTACTTAACTTGACTGATCAACTTATCAAACTACTTGCATTCAGGAAAATAAAGGTTTGATTTCAAACATATTCTCTGCGTACATGTTGTAGTTCAATTGTTATACAGTAATTTTAAATCTGTTGATACTTAAGTGCATATCAAACAGTAGATAAAAATCACAGTCATCTTATATTTTACATCTCTTCATGTATCTACTTGTGACTGAAAAGAACTCCATGAAATCATAAATAAAAATCCGATAATTTGACATTATTTACTCAATAAATTGGCTATGGTTTAAAATATACAATTTCTGTAATATTTCAGAATGTTTCATGTTTCTGCTTACAACCACAATGTCTCACTGCTGCTGTCAGAAGTCCTCAATTACATAGGTGTCAATGAGAGAATGATGGTGAAGACAAGGAGGGCCCACTTACTGCAGGAGACTATAGACACAATCAATTTTAGATTATCAGGTGATCGAACATCTGTACATTATTTAGGAAGTCAATCTGAAGGCACTACTACAATAGGACTGAACTCTGACTGAGATGTACTTTACTGTCTAAATCATTTCAACGTGATACAGGACTGGGCTGATTGGTCTCCTGGTAAATTAAACCTGCTGATGATACAGGATGATACCCCCCCCCCCCCCGCGCGGATATTGCTATCTTCAGGCCAATAGATCTGATGTTCCACTTCCTCACACTGAAGAACTAGGGAATCACTATGTAAAGGACACACATGGGGGTATTACTGAAAAATATGGATTAATGACTTTCTACAAGGCCCTCAATGGCAACAAAAGGTGGGCCAGGTTTCACTGACACACCATATTCCTGCATTTCCACTTAAATCGTCGCCACAATCAGTAACACACTGGTGAGACCAAGAACATTCAAGACGGCCAACTGCAGAAATGATTAGATATGCAGCAACATACAACTGTTGAGTTGTTCCAATAAGTAACATTTAAGTGAAAATTATAAAAACTTCCAGTGGAGATTATGTCTACCTGCTTGGCCGAGATATTACTCAAATAAGGTTTTACACTGTGTTCCGTTAATTGTTCGTTTTGTCCTCGTGTGTTTGCTTTGTATGCTTGTGTGTGTTGGTAGTGTATGTTTGTGTGTGTACATGATTGTGTGTGTGTGTGTGTTGTGTGTGTGTGTGTGTGCGTGTGTGTGTGTGTGTGTGTGTGTTGGTGGTGTGCACTTCTGGGTGCTGTGGGGCTCGTTTTGGGGAGGCTGCGTTTTTGGTACGTGGCATTCCCTGTTTGATATTATTTTTGTTTCTATATACTGTTAAAGATGATTCTTAAAACATTTATAATTCTTCATGGACAACAGTACATCACAAGTTACATGTGCAAAACAGTTTTATTCCACTGTATTAGGAGTAAACCTTCATATGTATAGAAGGAAATCAATATTTTAAACTGTTTAACATACTGTTTATCTACACTTAATCAATGAAACTATATTGTTAGGTTATTTTCCTCATCTTATCATATCTGGAAACAATTTGATGGCTGATAAAATTTCCATTGAAAACAGGCCTCAGTTACTTGAACAGATGTCAAACTTATAGATGACCCATATTCATACTCGACCTATATTTGATCAAGGCAATCACATTGACCATGTTTCATGAAGATCCAGTGCAAAATGCTACCTCTATTGCATACACAAGGTTTTTGTATGATTTAACCCGGTGACCTAGTTTTTGACCTTAGACAACCCATATTCAAACTCTACATAGATTGAATTAAGGCAATCATACTGACCAAGTTTCATGAAGGTCCAATGAAAAATGCAACCTCTATAGCAAACACAAGGTTTTTCTATAATTTGATCCCCTAACCTAGTTTTTGACCCTAGATGACCCATATTCATACTCGACCTATATTTGATCAAGACAATCATACTGACCAAGTTTCATGAAGATCCAATGAAAAATGCAACCTCTATTGCATACACATGGTTTTTCTATGATTTGACCCTGTGACCTAGTTTTTGACCCCAGATAACCCATATTTGAACTCGACCTAGATTTTATCAAGGCAGTCATACTGACCAAGTTTTATGAAGATCTAGTGAAAAATGCAACCCCTATTGCATACACAAGCTTAAGTCTGGACAGACAGACAGACGACAGACAGACAGACGATGGACACCAGGATATCACAATAGCTAACCTTTTAGCACTTTGTGCTCAGGTGAGCTAAAAAGGATTTGACATACTGTCAACCCAACACTACGATGAAGCTTTAAAGTACATTATAGCCTTTCATGTCACATTTCTGATCTCAGAAATAAACTGTGTTCCAAAGGAACTTCTGTATGAAATGTTCCGATCTACTAGAGAGGATCTGTTACAAAAAGATGAGAAAGATGTCCGGATGGATTGGGCTGTTGTAGATTCTATTTTATATCTGTATACCTACAGAGAAAACAAGCACAACAGCAAGCTTTAAATTATCTGGTCTTTGTAACTCTATGTGAAGTAAACCTTGCACACAGGAAAACGGTCTGGAATCTGGTAGGGCAGTGTATGGAGGATGATGCATTACAGTGTTATGCGACGGTAGCACAGCGCTAATTACTATCCTCAATGATCTGGAACATCCTATCATTGTCTGAAATTCATATATGTAGGCTCCTGGCCAGCCTGTTTCATCTTGCAAGGGAAAACAAGAAGATGCGACAATGCCGCCAAAGCAGGTTTAAACGGCGCCTGTAGAAATTGTAGAATTAAAAAAAACAGTCACCTTGACCGCCCCCTGCAAAAACATTGTTTTTACTTAAAACAATTTAAAAACTATAAAAATCTATTTTTAGTAACAGTGACCTTGACCCTAGTGACCTTAACCCACCAAAATTTTGTTTTGCTTCAAACAATTTAAAATCTAAAAAAAAATCTATTTTAAGTAACAGTGACCTTGACCCTAGTGACCTTGACCCTTGTTACCCCAAGCCTTCTTTCCACGCAAGCTACCTACACACCATGTTTCATTACAATTGGTGACTCCTAACTCAAGTTATTGAGTGGAAACCATTTTTCTATTAACAGTGCCCTTGACCTTGACCCTAGTGACACCAAATGCAAACCAAGCTTCCTCTCTATGCAAGCTACCTATACACTAAGTTTCATTGCAATTAGTCACTCCTAACTTGAGTTATTGAGCGGAAACCATTTTTCTTTTTTTAGTAACAGTGACCTTGACCTTGACCCTAGTGAACCCTAATGCACAAAGCAATCACCTCCTCAATTAATGTTTAACACATTAAACTGTACATATGTTTAGCATAAATAACTCCAAAATTTAATGTATGCAATAAAGCAAACTGCATAATGCTTTCTTTCCACTCAATTCTAAAACAACTATAATAACAGTACCAGTTATATTGAGATACCATCAGGTCACAAGGATTATCTAGTAAACAGATTCAAAGATAATTTTCTTGCATATTTGACAAAATTGTTCTATCTGAGCTAATACAAGGTATTGACCCCCCACCCCCCACCCCACCGCCCATATTTCCCCCACAGAGAAAACAAATTACTTGAAAATTGCAAACAATACCGGAATCCCTTATTAGTTTAATGCCCTGCCACTATGAAGAATATTTTTTCTTCTTTTTTCACCACAACATCAATCACTTAAGACCTACAATGTCACCATTATGAAAGTATTCCCTAAACAAAGTTGTTGCTATATGAACAAAATGAACCAATAGAAACCACTTTGTAGTCATACTTAATAAGGTCAATGCCAATTATAATACTCACTGCCTTCCTTTAACAGATCAATTTCTAATACTATAAACTGGGTTATATTGGCGATGATTTCATTTTCTCTACTTTTGCAAATTTCCCACTTTGCTCATATAAAAATCTCGCAAAAGATTCATTTTACATAGATTTACTATTGGAGAATTCTCCGTTCGCCAATTTTGTATTCGCGATAAAACCACAAGAGTGTACATGAAAATGACTGTAAAGGGTAAGTTATTTTATATGTTTCACTTCAAAGCTGTCAGAAATTCAAAGATTGTCTTTCTATGAGCATAACATTAAATGCACAATACCATGAACTGAAATAGTAAATAGCTAAATACTTTTTGTACATTGCTCTTGTTGTAAAAATTTCTGCTAAACAAACCAATATATAAAAGAAATAAAAAATTCTGAGATTAATACTGCAAGACACCCTTATGTTTTTACAGATATTTTATTAAGTAAGTATTTGATACAAAGAAATGAAACAAGAGTATGTTGATAATGGTGTTAACTATGTTTTAGTTCCTTTATTTCCACTGAAACTGTCACACAGTCTTCGTTTGTCAACGAGTCAGATGATATGTCAAAATGTATCCGTTCTTCATTATAAGTCCCTAATTTCAACTTTTCTTTACATGAACTACTAGTGTTAGTATACTACAACATTATGACATCCCAATTAGGATAGAGAAGTTTGGTGTAGAAAGAAGAAACGAAAAATAATAAAACATGCACCCCACCCACTAAAAAAAATTGTGCACTGCCTTAACTGATTTTATTTCCAGAGCTGACCCTGAGCTGACAGTCTACCTGCACTGCTTTTCCATTTATACGTCATGAATAATCTTCCATATGTATTGGACTGGCAGCATTTCCTGTTTTTTTTTATTGAAAGGGGACAATACAAGAATGCTACAAAGCAAGTCTGGTGATATTCCATCCATTGGTTCATGGGAAGAGGCCGTTTGATGGACAGAAGTTGTAACTAGTACCCCCCCCCCCCGAATCAGTATCTCCAGCCCCTGTGACCTTGACCTTTGAACATCAACCATGCTCAACTAGGCATGGTACTTATCACTTCTGTACAGTATCATTAAATTTTGACTTGGAGTTTTGGAGATTAAGTGTCAACAAGATTTTACTATCTCCAGCCCCTTTAACCTTGACCTTTGACCTAGTGACCCGAAACATGGGCCATGCACAACTAGGCATGGTATTTATCACTTCTGTGAAGTATCATTAAATTCTTACATGAGGTTTTGAAGATTTAGCGTCCACAAGATTTTACTATCTGAAGCCCCTGTGACCTTGACTTTTGACCTAGTGACCTGAAACATGGACCATGCACAACTAGGCATGGTACTTATCCCTTCTGTGAAGTATCATTAAATTCTGACCAGGGATTCTGGAGATTTAGTGTCCACAAGATTGCATCTACAGACAGACAGACATACATGCACTAAAAATTGGCAGTTGTGTGGCTGTTCTTTAGTTTATTCTCTCTATTGTACTTTTCAGCCACATTAGCCCAAAAATAGCCACATAAGACATACAGAATGAATGACATGAAAGAGAATTAACTGTTACCTATTGTTGCCATAGCCACTTAACCCCCACCTTTTGGGCTGGGACGGACAGACAAGTTGAATCCAGTATAAGCCCCCTTACACTTTATGTAACTTCAAGGAACTACTTATTAACTTAACTTCAAGAACTACTTATTTACTAAATGTGGGCGAACGGGAAAATAATATTTGTATACTATACTCTAGATGATTCTTAGCATTATCTTCCTTTTGACTTGGAAAATCAAACGAGGAGAGTGAAAATACTAATACTTATGAAAATATAGATCTAAGTTGTGCACCACTGAGAGAAGAAAAATCAGGTAAGTTATTACATATTCTTCTGTACTTTTAAAACAGTAGTATTAAAGTTTGCTGACAGCAGTGTAAACCAAACAGTATAAATACCAAGCAATTAGCATGATATATAAAGGGGTAAATAACCCAATCAAGCTAAAATAACCCAATCAAGCTAAAATAAGCCTATCTAGCTAAAACATAAACGGCAGACAAGTGCAATTTTTAATATATTATTTATAGGAAAAAGTGCATGTTAATTTTTCACAGTGTTTACAAGATAGTAAGTAATAAAAAATATGCAAATTTCATCTCTATATCTTGTTGGTAAAATTCTGACTTCACCAATTGCAAACTTGTTACCAAACAATGTTTTCATCAGCTCTGTCTTGATGAAATAAATCTTGTGAAAAAAAAAGTTGAGCTTTAGAAAAAAAGTTGAGCTTTTCTTTAGAAAAACAGTTATTTAAAAAATTGAACTTTTCTATTGTTTATGTTTTAGCTCAATCAGATTATGATATTTATCCCCATCAGAAGATAATGATCTCAGCCTGTTAAAGGGAAGTGGTATTGATTTGTACTAAATTAAATATGAAAGTCTCTAACCAATGGGTTCAAAGAGGACTGTCATTTGCTTTAATGAATGATACAGGGAAAGCAGCCAATCAACAATGGGGCCCCTATTTTTGCAAGGGAGAATGTTATTTAATATCTTTTCTTAGAGAATCATTATGTTCACATATCTCCATGGTTTTATTCAAATACTCAAATACATCTCTTAGATATGCTTTTCATATTAGTTTTTTTTATATAGATTATAGAGGAAATGATCATTTTTTATTTAAAAAGTTTGCTACAGTGTCATTAGATGATTGAAAATTATCTAAACAAACTGCATAAAATTATATATTACTTTTTAAACACTGAAGTGCATCATGAATGGTTTAAACATACTTTTTTTTGTAATATTTCAGAATGTTTCATGTTTGTGAGTATGATCAGAATGTCTCACTGCAGCTGTCGGAAGTCTTGCACGATATAGGTGTCAATGAGAGAATGATAGTGAGGAGAAGAAGGGCCCACTTACTGCAGGAGACTATAGATACAATCCGTTATAGATTATCAAGTGATCAAGTATCTGTTTATCATTTAGGAAGTCAAACAGAAGGCACCACTACAGGAGGACTGAACTCTGACATGGATGTACTATACTGTTGCAATAATTTCAACGTGATACAGGACTGGGCTGAGTGGTCTCTTGGTAAACAAAACCTGCTGATGATACAGGATGACACCACTCCACCCGGATACTGTTATCTTCAGTGCCTTAGATCTGATGTTCCACTTCCTTTCACTGCAGAACATGAAAATCACTTTGCAAAGGACACACATGGGAGGGTATTGATAAAAAACACACTGATTGATGACTTAGTACAAGGAGATCACCAGCGACAAGGACCCTCAATAGCAACAGAAGGTGGGCCAGGTTTCAATGACATAGACCTTATTGTTTCATTTCCATTAAAATCTTTGCCAAATTCAGTAAGACACTGGTTAGACCAAGCACATTCAAGATGGCCAACTGCAAAAATGATTAGATATGCAGCAGCATGTAAATGTTTGGTTGTTCCTACAGGTAGCAGTGTAAGTGACAATAAAGACTTCCAGTGGAGAATTTCTACCAGCTTGGCTGAGAGATGTTTTATGCTGAATTTTAATATTACTCAAATAAGGTGTTATATACTGTTAAAGATGATTCTTAAAACATTTATAAATCTTCATGGACAAAAACACATTACAAGTTACATGTGCAAAACAGTTTTATTCCACTGTATTAGGAGTAAACCTTCATATGTATGGAAGGAAATTAATATTCTAAACTGTTTAAGGTACTGTTTATCTACACTTAAGGAATGTATATTGTGTGGCAATTGTCCTCATTTCATTATTCATGGAAACAATTTGATGGCTGGAAAAATCACTGTTGAAAACAAGCATCCATTACTTGAACAGATGTCAAACTTGATACGGCATACTGCTGCATGTCTCCTTAGGATTCAGATTGATAACCTTGGACAGAAACTGCTGCTGAAGTTGAACATTATACATGGTGCAGATTACAATGGCACATTCTCTATTGAAAATACTAAGCAATATCTTTTAGTTGCAGGAAACCTATTACGTAGTACTGCTCATATATTTGAGTTTCGATATACTCAGTATCTGCTCAATTTAAAAAACAGAAGATTAGAGGCACAGATGCTTTCCCTGTTGCAAACTGTTGTTAATTTAGTTGGATATCACACTAAAGGAAATTTGTTTGAACAAGCAGCATGCAGACTTCTGACACCTTTCTTCTGTACTTCACTAGGATCTATGATGGCATCCTCCAACATTCAGCACAACAACCATGTTTCTCCTCAAGCACTTGGTTGGTTGTCAGCAGGAATCAACTCAGATGTCTCATCAAGCAGGCTGAAGTTTGCTTCTGTGTTTTACTGTACAGGAGACATGGAAACTGCAGCGTTCATGCTGAGAGATACTGAAGAACGGTACAATATACATGCTGTTCAACCACTATGTCAATGTTATTGTCTGCTAGGATCATCTTTCAGAAAAGGATTCACAATATTGGCAACCCACTACAATGAAGAAGCTATAAAGTATATTACAGCCTTTTGTGTCAAATTTCTGCCCTCAGAAATAAACTGTGTTCCAAAGGAACTTCAGTATGAGATGTTCCGATCTACTAGAGAGGAATTATTGCAAAGACATGAGGATGATGCCTGGATGGAATTGGCTGTTGTAGATTCCATTCCATATCTGTTTTTTCTTCAGTATAAAACCTTTGGCTACGTACAGAGAATACAAGCACAACAGCAAGCTTTAAATAATCTGGTTTTGGTGACTCTACATGAATACCTTAAACACAGAGAAACAGCCTGGAATCTGTTAGGACAGTGTATGGAGCAAGAAAACAGGCTCGGTGATGCATTACAGTGTTACAGAAATTCACTTCATGTTAGGCTAACAAACAACGTTGCAAGAATTCATATATGTAAGCTTCTGGCCAGCCTGTTTCGTCTTGCAAGGGAAAATAACTTGTAACCGAGATAGACAAATAAATGTGACTACGGTCGAACCCCTGATAAGCAACCAACCCAAGAACCTTTCTAAAGTGGAAAGATAAAAGAAGTTACTGCTTCATATAAAGTGGCAAGATAAAAGGTTGCTGATTCATAAAAGGCGGTCAGATAAAATGTTGCTGATTCATAAAGGCGGCCAGATAAAACAGGTTGCTGATTCAAAAAAGGTGGCCAGATAAAAGGTTGCTGATTCATAAAAGGCTGCTAGATAAAAGAGACTGCTGTTCATATGCATGTAGTTGTTAAAAAAAACAATTTGGTATATAAGAACGATAGTCAATGTACAAGGTTAACCCGTTAAACTTAACATAAATATGAATGTATTAATGTCTGAAAAATTACAAAAGTTATTGTATATAATAAAGCAAACTATATGATGCTTCTTTTTCTTTTCAATTCTAAAACAGCTGCAATTATACTGGTATACACTGGTCAAAGAGACGCTAAAACAGCTGCAATTATACCGGTATACCGTGGTCAAAGAGACGCTAAAACAGCTGCAATTATACTGGTATACAGTGGTCACAGAGACGCTAAAACAGCTGCAATTATACTGGTATACAGTGGTCACAGAGACGCTAAAACAGCTGCAATTATACTGGTATACAGTGGTCAAAGAGACATTAATACTTTTTATACTCGCTTATATATAGATTTCAATAAACTAATGTTAGAATTGTGTCCTATTCAGTTTAAAAGAATGTTTACATCATACGTTTCTTTCATATTTTTGTTTCTTCTTCATGAAAAAGCCTTGTCAGACAGTGTTTCTTTTATTTTTGCAAAATCTTTGAACAAAATTCAAGCTGCTGTTTGTAAAACATGTATGCCCTCTTTGATGCAATCAGTAATGTGGAAAAAGTCAAACTATCCAAGTACCCGCAACAAGTAAAAGTCACTGTGAAAAAATAATCGATTTTGGCCTTAAAAAAACAATTTTTGGCCTATAGAATAAAATAAAATAAAATTGTTGGCCGTAAGAAAAAATTAAAAATATTTGGCCTTGAAAAGAAAAATAAAATAGTTGGCCTAACAAAATAAATAAATAGATCTACATGTGGTCTGAAAAAAATGTCTTAAAAAGAACAACAATTTTTGGCCTTACAAAAAAAAATTGTTGGCCTCAGAAAAAAAAAATTGTCCTAAAAAAATATAAAAAATACATGCTGTCGAAAAAAAAATCCCAGTAGCCTTGACCTTTGACCTATTAACCTCAAATCAATAGAGGTCATCTGCTGGTCATGACCAACCTCCACATAAAGTTTCAAGATGCTAGGCCCAAGAGTTCTCTTCCGGAAACCCTTTTACAATTCCAGGTATCTGTAACCTTGACCTTTGACCTCAAATTCAATAGGGGTCATTTGCTGGTCATGACAAACATCCACACCAAGTTTCAAGATGCAGGGCCCACATGTTCTCAAGTAATCGTCCAGAAACCATGGCTCTACAGACCGAAAGACCTTCCGACCGACCGACATGTGCAAAGCAATATACCCCGCTTCTTCGAAGGGGGCCATAAAAATTGGCTATATTCATAGCATGTTTTTTACTTTTAAATTAAAGTAGTGCTAAGGAACGTGCATTAAGTGACCTTTGTCTTAAGCAACCGCTTTTGAATACCCCCCCCCCCCCGAGCGATTTTACACTGTTTTGCTATTGCATTAAGCGACTTTTGTCTAACGCGACCAGCGACCAGTAATTAGCAATCAATAATCAGTCTTTTGTTCGTATTAGGCATCCATTTATGTGCAAACAGGTCATTTCTATGGAAACTGACCGCTTTAAAGTTGCATTTAGACACGGAGGTGTCAAATCTCGTAAGGATTATCGTCCATCCTTATGTCCACATGTGTTAATTGTTGGGTATTTATCGACTTTCGGTACTTTCAAGTACAAACTATTTTGCTATTTATGGAAAATAACCACGTGACGTAAGTACAATTTTATAGGAAATGTCTCCGGTGATACTTTGTATTAAGAGACCATTTTATTAAGTGACTGTTTTTGGCCTTTCCCTTAGGCGGTCTTTTAATACAAGTTTGACTGTATATATATATTTAAAGTATGTTCTTCACACAAAACATGAGAACTCACATACTTCACTAGGATCTTTGTGCATTTGTTTATTTGTGACATATATAGACAATGTACCCAGCACCATCATATTCCATATATCTACCAGGATATCGCATTGTCAAAGTGAAAAATCAAACTCATTTATGGAACTATGGATCTTCTATTCACTAAACCACTCACTGACTGAGAGTCATGGGTACTAGCCATGCTACCTTTCAATGAAATAGTATGTAACATACTTTGCTAGTAAACAATACCAGTTATAACCACACCTCCATGGTTGTGTGGTTAAGGAAGCCAACTGATGATCACTAAATTTCTCACTTGTTGAAGGTCATAGTTCAAGTTGTGCTACTGACCTGTCTCTCAAGCGCCATTTTTTGCAGTAGTCTAAGATTTCATTTCTCACATGCAATTTTCATTTAGTCGACATCACCGAGATGACAAGTGTCTTCACATAAAAAATTATGATCTCAGAACAGTAACACTTCAATAACTCAAAGTCGCAAGGGCACAAGTAAAATGCTCAAGTTATCTAAGGTCTCGAGTCTGGGAAATTCCTCTTACTATTGGCCTTATCAGTGAGGTACATTTCTCAACATTTCATGGCCTGTAATGTAATTGCTTTTTTTAAATATGCACCAGTTTTTTTTTCAAGCTTCCAGTATTAACTTAATGTATTAAGTTGATTTTATTTGCTATAAAAAAATCTATATTTTTGCATACATGTGTATTTCCAAAGTACAAACTATTATATAAGCGGGACCACAAGTATTGCTCGAGTCGAAGTGTTCCAGGAGTTATCGAGTTACAGATGCTCGAGTTATCAATGGTGATGTGTATTAAACGTATAGGAAAAATGGCCGGGAGCGTGAGATCTCAAGTTATCCGGGGTCTTTGAGTTACTCATACTCAAGTTAACAAAGGTTTACTATACTTATTATAAAACCAATGTTGTGGAAAACAAGCAGGACAGAGACGCTTTACAATAACAAGAGCTGTCAGTATGACAGCGCGCTCATCTTTTCTCAGTGCTTGCCAATAAGACAAAAGTTTGTTAGCTTTACAACTAAAAAGTTAAAATTGTCACTTACCTGTAAATAATCTTCACCGAAGCCACCAATTATTAAAAAATAATTCACAGTACAATTTTATATGTCATTTATCAGCCATTACTTTTTGAACCTTTGTGAATAATTTTTGAAGAACTGGTAGCTTCGGTGAAGATTATTTACTTACCGGTAAAAACTTTGGTCTACAGTTTAAGATGGACAAATCCGTTTTTATGTAATATAGGGACTAAAAGTAATTTTAAAGGACATACCATCTGACCTATAGCAGTGCTGCAGCTCCTGTCTCCTGAACGTTGAGCTGTCCAATATATCAATATAAGCTAGTGACCCATCCAGTCTGCCCACCAGCAGCCTATCAGTGTTTAACCAAAGACATCCACCAAACACAGGCTTACAATGGGACCAGGCTAGCGCTGAGATCCAATGAGGCTGAACATCTAAATGACCACGCCCTCCTGTAAATGTATACATGAAATTTATACTGTACATATTGAGACTCTGTACCCTCACACAAGACATTTTTTTACAATTACAAACAACATCTATAGCACACATTCAACAAAAAGGTATTTCCCTGATTTTTTTAACGGTTTTGAATTTAGAGCAACTTTACGGAGAAAATCTTTTTTCTTCATAAATTTCTTTTATTTTCTGGTATCTTAATTTGAGCCTTCATCATGATTATGGGGAAAAAATTTATATACATCAACTGTGAATGAGCAGCTTTAAAAACACTTAATGAATCAATTACCTCCAATTGCCCAAATGTTGACCATATTATCCATGGAACCAGCAAGCAACTTCCCGGAGCTATTCCAGCACAAGTTGTCAAGGAGCTGCCCATCGAGATGTTCACCACTTACTCCCTCACCCTGGTTGAAGATACACGTCTGCTGGAGAATCTGGTGCGTTTTGCTTGGTATATTCCACACACGTACAACACCATCAAATCCACTGGCAAACAAATGTATTAAAGTGAACATCACAATTTCGACAAAAATATTTTTTAAAGTTGAAAACGTAATTATTACCAAAGTTGCATATATTAATCCTTGTATTTGTTTTATTTCTATTGAATATTGTGGAAATCTTCCCTGTCTAAGTTAAAAATTGATACAGTCCAACCTCGCCGAATGACATTTTCCTAGAGCAACAACCTCCCTAAAAAGACTCACTTTTATTTTTTGATCGAGTCAATAACAAAAGGAATCAACCTCTAAAAAACAACACCTCTCTACACCAAACACAGGGTTATGTAAAACCTAAAAATTTTTTTTTTTTTTAAAGATATTCAACACTCCAATTTCCTTTTTCACAAAAAACACACAACCCTTGGTGAGCGCGAGGTTAGCGATTACAAACCTGCCTCTGTGGTCAAAAGGTTAATGTTGTTGCCTTAGAATCCAAATCAAGTCCACTTAGCTACTAAGGAACCGTTCAAACCTCTGCACCACTGTTGCCTACATCACTGCAGTCAGTTAACTGTTACCATACTTAGTTTAAGTTTATACTAAATTCTAAGTTTATTTCTGATTTAGCTTCATTGTAATGAAATCTTGAAGCTTATCAAGTTTCCTGGAATAACCAGTACTTAGGTGTCATATGAGGCAGCATGGTTATGACTCCAGTAGGGTTCGAACCCACAACCTCCAGCATGTGACTGTTGTTGTTGTTTTTGTAGGAGTTTTCAACCGTATTTTGGTCATTTATACAGGCTGACAGTTTATCTAACCATGGTTCCTGGGAAAAACCAGTACTTGATACCTATCCTCCGTAAATGTGCCAACTTTCTAACATAAATAGACGGAGTCAGTAGCACGGTCAGAACCTATGACCCCAAGATGACAGTGACTTCAAATCAGCGACTCCAACCAGTCAACCATGGAGGCAGACTGTAGTTAATGATATCAAATACAGTCAAACCTGTCTTCAGCGACTATACAGCGGAAGTTGAAATTGTGGTCTCTTAACTCAGGATAGACTATTATAGCTTGCAATTGCAAGGGATGAATTCAAAGTGGTCGCATAGGTCAGGATGTTGTTTAACTCAGGTGGTCGCAAGGGCAGGATGTCGTTTAACTCAGGTGGTCGCAAGGGCAGGTTCGACTGCATTGTCTACCTTGTTGCGAGAAGAGCTTTGTTTTCATTCCAGCTGCAGGCAGCAAGTCTGTTCTGATGTGCTTCTAGCTTGCGTACATTACAGGATGTTAGGTCAGGACCAAGGTCAACCGGTGGCTTGTCTATAATGCTGACAGGTTTGTGTGATGCTATACACCGGATAAGCTGGATACCGGCCCACTGACGGTAGGATTGGTCCACTTTTGCAGACAGTATACACGCAGATAGAGCATCAATCATCTGGATTATACCAAGGGGACGATCTTCGACAGCTTGGTCTGTACCCGATGCTGCAAAGTTTACAAACAGTGAGATTATAAAATAACTTCTAATTGTTTTTCAATGTCTAGTTGGATGAAGGACATATTTGAAATTGCAAAGAACTACCATTCCCCCCAAAAATTTTCACAATGCAAATTTTCACATCCTGCAGTATTTTTATGCCTTCTCATGTTCTTCCCTATTTGCATTTTTCTGCAAGTTAATATTTCTTGTCCGACTAGAATCAGGCTCATTCCCAAACCAGTTAAACAGAAGAACACCAATCATCCTAGATTATAGGAGTGACTAAAGCAATTGTTCCAAGTTTGCAGTGACTATTCCTTCAATGATACTGCAGTAATAAAATAATTTAAACGAAACTCCCCTTTTACAAGAGATCTTTTTAAGAGATAAACTGATTCAACGACCTGTTAAAACTACCTTGAACTTTTGATGGTGATACAGGAAAATTCTTCATCCCACCCTGATGTATAACTGCCTGATTTTTAAGTCCGCACTGAGCAAGAAGAGCTACGAGGGACTGTGTTACAGATAAAGTTGACTTATCTGTTTTATTTAACACAGTGTGTGCTGATGTCCTTTTCTGTCTCACGCCCGTCTCGTTCATCTGGCCTAGTCCTAGTGCTGCAGTCAGTAACTCCTGAAACAAACCAGTGTAACACCATTAACCGCTACTCTTCTGGAATTGTTCTTACATTTTGGAAACAAACCAGTGTAACACCATTAACCGCTACTCTTCTGGAATTGTTCTTACATTTTGGAAACAAACCAGTGTAACACAATTAACCGCTACTCTTCTGGAATTGTTCTTACATTTTGGAAACAAACCAGTGTAACACCATTAACCGCTACTCTTCTGAAATTGTTCTTACATTTTGGAAACAAACCAGTGTAACACAATTAACCGCTACTCTTCTGGAATTGTTCTTACATTTTGGAAACAAACCAGTGTAACACCATTAACCCCTACTCTTCTGGAATTGTTCTTACATTTTGGAAACAAACCAGTGTAACACCATTAACCGCTACTCTTCTGGAATTGTTCTTACATTTTGGAAACAAACCAGTGTAACACCATTAACCGCTACTCTTCTGGAATTGTTCTTACATTTTGGAAACAAACCAGTGTAACACCATTAACCGCTACTCTTCTGGAATTGTTCTTACATTTTGGAAACAAACCAGTGTAACACCATTAACCGCTACTTTTCTAGCATTGTTCTTATATTTTTTCCTGTAAGATTTAAGGTCTGTATGTTTCAACAGTATTTCAATTATTCACAGGCGGGCAGTTTACCTAAACCCCTTTCTTCCTGGCTCCGCCACCAGTACAAGACTTCAATCCTCTGGACAAAACTGCCAACTATCCCACATAAAGTGTCAGGTTGTAGGGATGTTCAAACATACTAAATCAGTAAGAGGTAACAATGGGTAGCCAATATAGAAACTCACCTGTAAAATATTGTTTTAAAGTATTTCACATTCAATTTCACTATCAACAAAACAGTTTCAATATATTTAGAATATATATATAGAGAGAACACATAAGTGATACCTGAAAAACATCACCTGAAAAAGGTAACTGAATGCAAAAGATAGCCCCCCACATTGACATTTTCAAACAGGGGCAGGGTATATTTAAGTTAAGTTTTCCTAAATACATGTTTAACACATGTTTTTTACCATTTTTCTTGCACCCCTAAATCTTAATTATCCATACAAAATGGTCATAGGTATTTCTATATTTCACAATAGTATCTCATTTAACCCTTAACATCCCTTTCTAAATTGTTTGCCCCAGTTAGCGAAAGTGGCAATGTGAAAATATGTGACAAGTGACATAAAAAAGCATCAAACTGGAGTTTATGCACTCTGAATGTGCAACCCCCGTATTACTAAACACAACAGCCAAGGTGTCCCTATATCGCTCACCTGAGTACATGACCTACTTTTGACCTAATGTGACCGAAATTCAACCTTGACCTTGTCCTAGAAATCACTCCCTAGACAACATTCTGACCTTTTTTTCATGAAAATTGGATATCAAATGTAGCCCCTAGAGTGTAAACAAGGTATTTCTTTGATTTGACCATGTGACCTAGTTTTTGACCCCATGTGGCCCAGATTCAGAGTTGACCTAGAAATAAGTGAGGCAAACATTCTGACTACTTTTCAAGATATCTGGGTACAAAATGTGGCTTCTAGAGCGTTCAAAGGTTTTTCTGTGATTTGAACAGGTCACCTAGTTTTGGACCCTTGGTGACCTAGATTCAAAATCAAGACAAACATTCTAACCAAATTTGAATGTCTGTCGCAACATATACTGCAAGAATAAAACCCAAAAAAATTCGTGCGAAGGCAGTAACTGAATCTTCATGCTAGACTACATGATATTTCAAATAGTTGCTAATGCCGACAGGTTGGCAGAAAATAGTAATTTTACTTATTATAGGAAAAGGGACAATTATCCTAATGATAGACTAATGGCTGTAGAAAACTGAGCAACTTCCAACATCTTGACTCATAAAGTGCCTGCAAAACCTTTGATAACTCTAGCGCAAGAAGTTCAAGCAAATTCTGCCAAACTCAATCACACTCTTGGAGATTTCTGCTATTTTTCATGCATAGTTGCATATATGTCTACATTGTGTGCTATACAAGGTGTAATGTGTGTTGTTGTTTTACTGTGGACAACATTAATATCTAAGTATACAGAAAAACACATACAGTCCCTCCTAACATTCCCCATAGTAACAAGAAGGTTCCACCTAACAACATTCCCCATAGTAACAAGTAGGTTCCAACCAAAAGTATTTCCTTAACAGCAAATTTTAAAGTTAACATTATATTTCAACTATGGAAAAGAATTCTAGTTAATCCATTCATCAATGCCCCAGCTTTTTAAAATAACTAAGACAACCATGTCATGTCATGAATTTGTATGAATTTAATTTTGTTCCCTCTAATAATTGTTTAGTGTTGTACTATAGGGAAATGTTTTGCTTCCGTAAGAAACTAATGTACTTTTCTTAATCAGATATACCAAGTATACCAATTCCTGGAATACAACAATTACTGGAAATGACCGCTAAATACTTCACTGTAGTTTCCTTTCTCATTTGTTTCTGTTTCAATTTTTTTTCTTTGTCTTTGTTGTATATATTTTCCCTATGTTAATTGATAATGAATGAAAATTTGATGACAGGTGGTCTGGAAATGATCTCCATAATAAACATGTAACAAATGTATTTCTACAAATTTTATATCAAATTGTTCAGAATAAAGCAAACTGTTTAAATTATTGAACTCAGTAATTACTGTACTGTAAATTGGGTTATATTGGTGATGACTTAATTTTTGCTTTATGAATTTCCCACTTTGCTTATTTAAAAATCTCCCGAAAGATTCATTTCACATAGATGAACTATTTGGGAAATCCTCCTTTTCGAATTTAAACTTTGCAAATAAGTCTTTTTGCTCACAAATCCAAAATGTTCGTCTTGTGAAAATTACACTATTTACAGTAATAGGTCTAATCTGAAAATAACAAGAATGCTGTTATTAAAGCTTGCTTTTCAAACTGTATCCAATAATTTTTAGATCTTTTAAAATAATTAATATGATGCCTTAGATCAATGTTACAGATGCCATATATACAGTCCAACCTCTCCTAACAACCCCTCCCTAGAGCAACACCCTCCCTAGAATAAGTCACACATTGTTTTGCATCAATTATGTGAGGAATCTACCTCTACGGCAGCCTGATCATGATCTACACTGGTCAATTTTAAGTAATTGAAAGTTTTTTCTGAAACCCCTTTGAAAAACAAATGGTAATACCCAAATTAGAAGATGGGCAAGTCCATTTTAGAATTTTAGAAGAAATAGGGTTACCTGTAATGACTGTCATCAATTATCAGATAATGTGTGGATATGGTCAAATATTTATGGTACATAATTTCTAAAGCAATGGTTTCTATAGCAACCAATATATAATATTAATATTTCGGAACTTATGGTAATAAAGAATTGAACTGTATAGCTCTGTTGTTTTTTTCTTCACCAACATCCTTGCAGTGTCACCTTTCTATATAACATCTGTCTAGTCAAATAAAGGCTATAAGATGTTTTACATTACTTTACTCTACTTCACTTGGTATCTAAGGTCTGAGCCCCCAGCTCTGAAGGGGCATCTAATAAGTACGCCCCAGCATTTCTCCCATAATGCTGTTAAACCTGAATTTATTACCTAAAAGGAAATGTTTTGGTAGGAGGTGCCATCCCTTAATTTCCAAACGATTTTAATTTTCTGCCAAATCAAGGGTAGAGCTTGGGCAAATGCTGCCTTATTTCAATTTACTAACAACACATCCCAGCTGAGATAACATCATTTGAACACAAGCAAATTCAGTGAATTTATATCCCCCACCAAATGAAGCAAACAACTGAAAAAGAACAACTGCAAAGTGATTTAATTTGTCTGTTTCAGAACAAACAAAAACATTTTTAAAATTCACCACCTCACTAGAGCCTCAGAAAGAGTGATCATTAAATTATTTGAGCCAATTACAATTAACATTAGGTAACCCGCTTCTGAGAAATAGAATTTGAATGGTTTTATATTGAATATAGAAGAAAATAACAATAAAAGGGCAATAAATCTGGAGAAAGTAAGCCAATCTTGACAAAAGTTGTGTGTGCACTGCAGCATTATGTAATAAAACTGAAAAACAACATGATAATACTTCAACAAGTGACAGGAAATTGTCACAAAACCAGGTTTTCATTTTCCAGTCTGCTGGCCGAGCGCAAATGTGTTTTTAAAGTCAGTAGATATACATAATGTGAAAAAGAAACAAAGGTCTTCTTCTATATATTACATATGTAAAAAAAGCAAAGGGCCATAATTCAGGCAAAATTGATCCAAACACAAAACCCAGACAATATGCCCAAAGACACTTGATAACAATACTTCTGTGAGAGTTTGGTTGAAATCCCTTGAGAAATGTAAGAGGAGTTGTGCACAGAAGGAATTGTTTACACCGGCCCACCACCGACGTACCTCAATCTAATCACCAGGATTTTGTTTTCAGAAATGTAGGAGGAAGTGGGCACGTGACAGTATTCTTCTATATATAACATATGTGGAAAAAAAGCAAAGGGCCATAATTCAGGCAAAAATTATAAAAAAAAAAAAAAAAAAGAAAGAAAAAAAACAAACAAAAAAAAAACTTGCTCTGTGTGGGGTTTGAACCGCTGGTCTCATGAGAAATTTTGTCATCTTACTGTAACAGAATACTCCAAAGTATACAGGACTGGTAATCTATTCTAAAAATAGACAGTAATAACAGAGTATTCTCCCTTTTATAATAACAGAGTATTCTCCCTTTTATATATACTTAAATAAGGAGACACATTATATATTCAAAATTCTTTAGTTCACAATTATAGTTCTGTGAAAGTTTGGTTGAAATCCCTTGAGAAATGTAGGAGTTGCACACAGAAGAGTATTTCTCTATATATATTACATTACGTGGAAAAAACAAAGGCCCATAATTCTGTCAAAAATGATCAAATCACAAAACCCCGACAATATGCGCCAGGGCACTTGGTGACAATAATTCTGTGAAAGTTTGGTTGAAATCCCTTGAGAAGTGTAGAAGGAGTTGCGCACAGAAGAATTACATATGAGAAAAAAAACAAAGGGCCATAATTAGGTTAAAAATGACCAAATCACAAAACCCCGACAATATGCGCCAGGGCACTTCATGACAATACTTCTGTGAAAGTTTGGTTGAAATCCGTTGAGAAATGTAGGAGGAGTTGCGCACAGAAGAAATTGTTTACGCCCGCCCGCCCGCCGACGTACCTCATTCTAATAACCAGGATTTTTCCTTCTGAAAACCTGGTTAAAAACTAGAATTGTATCCAAAGGACATAGATGCCCCCACTTTCCATCTTTGTCACAAAACATCAGCAGATTTCTGTAACTTTACTCTTACTGACCCTCTGTGTTCAGGTGAGCTAAACAACAAGAAGATTCTCAAAGATTTTCCAACATATTTCAATGTAAAATCAAGTGAGCTTTGGGGCTTTTGACTGGGGGTCATGATTTCAACAATCTTGGTAGAGCAGCATTAGGCAATGCTATCAGCCAAATACCTGAGCTCTAGGCCTTGTGGTTGGAGACAAGATTTTTAAAGATCTTATATATGCCTATGTATAAACCGATGACTGGGAGGAGTCACTGGTGGGATCAATCTTGAAAATATCTGACTTATAGTGTCATAAAGGTCTTTAATTAAAGGGGCTAGAAATGGGGGGGGGGATTTCTATATTAAGCATATATTCATGAAAGTTACATACAACTTGGGCATCAGTGTATGAACTAAAAATAAATGCAAAACACTTACCTTAGTACACAACTGAAGCAGCTGTTTCTGGGCTTTTGTGTTCTCTTCAACAAGGGAACCAATGGCTGTGTTGAGATAGCTCAAATTTGTTCCACCACTTCCGATAGAGTAGTTGCAAGAAGATGTTATTTTACCCGAGGCACACAAGCACATCAGTTTAACAATCATCATGATATCGGACAGTCCCATCTTCTCGAGAGCAGCTGGAAGGCTGCATGATGTACCACTGAAAGATCAAAACCTTTCAAGTTACATAATAAATACAGCTTGACTTTGTGTCATTATATGTTTGAACTAAACTGTTCTTTAAGTACATCCAATTGTGAAAAACAAGGGACAGTTTTGATAAAAATTAATGTAATGAATATTCTAAATCATGATTTAGTATGTAATATGTTTGTACCTGCCTCAGTGCACGGTCAATCCTCAAAATTACATTCCAGACAATACAGCCCATGCCTGCAGTATAATGTCACTTACCTTCTAGACAATACAGCCAACGCCTGCAGTATAACGTCACTTACCTTCCAGACAATACAGCCAATGCCTGCAGTATAATGTCCCTTACCTTCCAGACAATACAGCCAATGCCTGCAGTATAATGTCCCTTACCTTCCAGACAATACAGCCAATGCCTGCAGTATAATGTCCCTTACCTTCCAGACAATACAGCCAATGCCTGCAGTATAATGTCCCTTACCTTCCAGACAATACAGCCAATGCCTGCAGTATAACATCACTTACCTTCCAGACAATACAGCCAATGCCTACAGTTTAAGGTACAGTAGAATTCCGCTATTAAGACCACCTTCCGTACTTTTGCTAAATGGTCTTAATAGCGGAGTGGTCTTAATAGTGAATTGACTCGAATTGGCTTGAAAGACCGATCTGTCATGAATGACAATACATTGTACTCTAGTGTCAGCGTATTCATTCTTTGACCTGCTTTATGTACAACAGATATGTGAGAAAAACAAATGAGAGAAAATAAATAAAGACTTGCATATTTCTAAAATGTATTAATACCATCATTTACTATAGTAAACTATTTCATATTTAAACAGAGAACATTTTTAACATAAATATATACATGTTCAACAGTTTGAACACAACATGTTCATCACAGTCATATTGTCATCTTCTCACTTTCTGAAAAATGAGTCAATGGTTGTTTGCCTAGCGGCACAGGCAACATCTACATACTGTTTTTCTAGTTCATCTTGAGCACTATTAAAAGCATCTAAGACAGATGTCAGACCCTTCTGCATACAAAACAGTTTCAGTTGTTCAACACATTTTACAGCATCAACATGAGACGTATTTGTACAATCAGGCTCAACTGTCTCATCATCATCATCATCAATATCATCATCATCAGGCGTACAGACATTCACATGCGAAGCTAATAATTCGTGCCTTTTGAAACCAATCCCACATTAGCAAGTTCACTTGATCTACAGGTGACCGAGAACAAAGACGTTTTCTGTCCCCACCAATATTGATTTCATATCCCTCCATAAACTCAGCTTTCCGTTTAAGGATGGTTTGCACCTGAAAAAAACAATTAAGAAAACATTAAAAACTAGAACTGTGTCCAAAGGACACGGATGCCCCCACTGTGCAGATGTGCTCGTAAACAAGAGCAGCTTCATTTAATGTCTACAAAATTCTGTTCTTATCATAGCGTTTCAGTTGAAATTTCCTCAATTCATGTATTAATGATAAAAAAGTTACCTAACTCTTGAGGCATCATATTTGGTCTCTTTACAGATGGAATACAATATTAGTGTCTGAATAAAACAAAATTTTGAAACACATGTCTGGTCTCCTAAAACTGTAGGAACACAATGCTGTGATCAGAGAAATATGTTGGGTATACAGTTACTTTTGGCTGTGGCAACTCATCTTTTACATAGACAAGATCAATAATAGATCCACTTAAGTGTGTTGGTAATGTCACACACTGGCGATAATTAAGCAGAGGTTCAGATAGTCTTCTGTACCAAACTGAATCAACGTTGATGTTGAAATCACCTAAGATTATGTCAGGTTGCCTATCGTATACTGTGTTGGTAAGATCTGTAATAAATGTGGCAGGTGCTGTTGATGGAGATCGATAGAGTACCTGTATTGAGCCAACACGGGTTTTGAAGATAATTCAACAAACAGCTGTTCCATAAAAAATCAACAAAGGGCCATAATTCTGTTAAATTTGGTCGCCTAAAAATTCCTTCCTTTACTTCCATCTACACATTAAGGTTGTTCATCACTGGAAGTTTAAGCAAAATCTGCCATCCGGTTTAAGAGGAGTTGCTTTCACAAAATTTCTATATGGTATATAGTGAAAAAATTCAACAAAGGGCCATAATTCTGTTAAATTTGGTCGCCGCAGAAATTCCTTCCTTTACTTCCATCTACACATTAAGGTTGTTCATCACTGGAAGTTTAAGCAAAATCTGCCATCCGGTTTAAGAGGAGTTGCTTTCACAAAATTTCTATATGGTATATAGTGAAAAAATCAACAAAGGGCCATAATTCTGTTAAATTTGGTCGCCGCGAAAATTCCTTCCTTTACTACCATCTACACATTAAGGTTGTTCATCCCTGGAAGTTTAAGCAAAATCTGCCATCCGGTTTAAGAGGAGTTGCGTTCACAAGATTTCGGGACGTACGGACGGACGGACTGACGGACGGACAAGTGCAACGCTATATGCACCCCACTTTGTGGGGGCATAACAATGTTTTGAACAACTCATACATTAATTGATCTGAATGATCATCCACAGTCAGTCAATGATGTATTTTTACATTTATGATACAAATTATAATTTATCACAAAACTCAAATATTTTTTTCTGAATCATGAAAATTTTGAAAAATAGTCTGCAACTAAAAAGTTTGTGAGTGTGCTGTACCTGGGTTTTGCCAATGCCAAACTGCTGTGCCAACAAACGTTGACTCTTTCCAGCACTTTGATTTATTAACTCAACTTTCTCTTTTAATGTGAGTTCTTTGTGGTTGCGTTTTTCCATGTTGGAAAGTAAGATTTATTTCATGTACATAAATTGATCAGCCTTAACAGAAACGAGAGTGTTAGATTAATGAGACATTTTATTTTTTATTCTTGTGAAGTAAAATTAAATGAATTGGAATAGACCAATCAAAAATATATTGATTTACTGCGAATTAATTGCCCAGGTGCAGATCATCATAATAACTGAAGACAATGACAAAACTCAAATGTGTACACACATATTGTACATGTCGAGGCAAATTAGTCGGCAGTTTGGTCCTTTATTTCTCAAGTTTACAATGAATCGGCGGTCATCAAATGATACTGTACCTTAATTGCATACGTTTATTAATTCTTACCTTTTATTTACATCCTTTTGTTATCCAATTTACCTTTCATGCAATAAATTGAAATTATATCACACCCTACGCCATGTAATTGACACAATCAACAAACTGCCAAAGCGACACGTGTGTGTAGATAACATCTCGAGGTGCGCGGCGGGATGAACGGGGATAAAATGCAGTGGTAATGATCGGAAGCGCTAGACAGGGATAAATGCTGAGGTCGCTTTAGCGGATAATAAAACAGTACAAATCGTTTATTAGTGACAAGATACGATGGTCGCTTTAGTGGAATAGCGGGGTGGTCGCTTTACTGGGATGAACGACCAATACAATATATAATAAAATCAGTTGGGTCTTTAAAGTAATGGTCGTAATAGTGGCGTGGTCGTATTTTCGGCGTGGTCGTTAAGCGGAATTCTACTGTAATTACCTTCCAGACAATACAGCCAACGCCTGCAGTATAACGTCACTTACCTTCCAGACAATACAGCCAATGCCTACAGTATAACGTCACTTACCTTCCAGACAATACAGCCAATGCCGGCAGTATAAAGTCACTTACCTTCCAGACAATACAGCCAATGCCTGCAGTATGTCACTTACCTTCCAGACAATACAGCCAATGCCTGCAGTATAACATCACTTACCTTCCAGACAATACAGCCAACGCCTGCAGTATAACGTCACTTACCTTCCAGATAATACAGCCAATGCCTGCAGTATAACGTCACTTACCTTCCAGACAATACAGCCAACCCCTGCAGTGTAATGTCACTTACCTTCCAGACAATACAGCCAATGCCTGCAGTATAGCGTCCCTTACCTTCCAGACAATACAGCCAATGCCTGCAGTATGTCACTTACCTTCCAGACAATACAGCCAATGCCTGCAGTATAATGTCCCTTACCTTCAAGACAATACCGCCAATGCCTGCAGTATAATGTCTCTTACCTTCCAGACAATACAGCCAATGCCTGCAGTATAATTTCACTAACCTTCCAGACAATACAGCCAATGCCTGCAGTATAATGTCACTTACCTTCCAGACAATACAGCCAATGCCTGCAGTATAATGTCCCTTACCTTCCAGACAATACAGCCAATGCCTGCAGTATAATGTCCCTTACCTTCCAGACAATACAGCCAATGCCTGCAGTATAATGTCCCTTACCTTCCAGACAATACAGCCAATGCCTGCAGTATAATGTCCCTTACCTTCCAGACAATACAGCCAATGCCTGCAGTATGACAGTTCTTGCTATTGAAACCTGGGATGCCAGTGTTGTTCTGTATAAAGCCATCTGTCTATCTTGGCTAGTTGGTATGCTCATTGCTTGCTCGGGCAAACTTTTGTGATTTTTGTCTTCATTCCTCTGGATCCCTTTAGATGCTTCACCTATGTAATGAAGTTAATTCTAGCACAAAAGTGTTCGTAACAAGACATACAGTTCTTGGACTTTACATTTCCCTTTAATGACCCCTTTCTTTGTATGTCTGAATAAACTGCTCTTTTGCAGCAGTACAACAAGTTTTTCAGACTTTTAAAATGAATGAATAACAAAGTGTAACTCAATCATTGCTTTACAGGTCACATGAGCAGCATATGTTCAATCTACAATTTGCCAAGATCATTAGTTTAACTCTAACTCTGCTAGCAGCAAGTGATTTTGTCCTTGTGAACAGTGCAGATTATGATCAGCAGGCATATATCTTTCATCTGATCATGATCTGCACAGTTCACTGTTCAGTTGGTAAATTTTCAGTATGCACCCCTTTGAAAAAATATTGGAACTGTCCAAATTAAATGATTAATACCTCCGAAAGACTGCTTTATAAACTGAGGAAGTTCGTAGTAACAGATTACCTTGCAAAAAAAACTAAAAAAGAGATATTGTTCTTGGTGATAACTCTGTAATTAGTCAAGATAGATATATGGTTCTTGTACACTGCACTTCCTCTCATTGTGCTGGACCATTGTATGAAGTTGTATTGCAGTTTTCGAGTTATGCTCTGCGACAAGGAAAAGTAAAAATGGGCAATAACTCTGTAATGAGCCAAGGTACAGTTATGGTTCTTGTGCACTGCACTTCCTCTCAATGTACTTGACCATTGTATGAAGTTGTATTGAATTTGTACCAGTAGTTTATAAGTTATGCTTCCAGCAAGGAAAAGTAACAAAGGGCAATAACTCTGTAAATACTCAAGATAGAGTTATGGTTCCTGTACACTGCACTTCCTCTCATTGTGCTAGACCATTGTATGAAGTTGTATTGAATTCCAACCAGTAGTTTTCAAGTTAAGCTCAGAACAAGGAAAAGTAACAAAGGGCAATAACTCTGTAATGAGTCAAGATGGAGTTATGGTTCCTGTGCACTGCACTTCCTCTCAATGTACTTGACCATTGTATGAAGTTGTATTGAATTCCAACCAGTAGTTTTCAAGTTATGCTCCGGACAAGGAAAAGTAACAAAGGGCAATAACTCTGTAAAAACTGAAGATAGAGTTATGGTTCTTGTACACTGCACTTCCTCTCATAGTGCTAGACCATTGTATGAAGTTGTATTGAATTCCTACCAGTAGTTTTCAAGTTATGCTCCAGACAAGGAAAAGTAACAAAGGGCAATAACTCTGTAAATACTCAAGATAGAGTTATGGTTCTTGTACACTGCACTTCCTCTCATTGTGCTTGACCATTGTATGAAGTTGTATTGAATTCCAACCAGTAGTTTTCAAGTAATGCTCCGGACAAGGAAAAGAAACAAAGGGCAATAACTCTAAAATGAGTCAAGAAAGAGTTATGGTTCCTGTGCACTGCACTTCCTCTCAATGTACTTGACCATTGTATGAAGTTGTATTGAATTCCAACCAGTAGATTTCAATTTTTGCTCCGGACAAGGAAATGTAACAAAGGGCAATAACTCTGTAATTACTATAGATAGAGTTATGGTTCTTGTGCACTGCACTTCCTCTTATTGTGCTTGATCATTGTATGAAGTTGTTTTGAATTCCAACCAGTAGTTTTCAAGTTATGCTCCGGACAAGGAAAAGTAACAAAGGGCAATAACTCTGTAATTAGTCAAGATGGAGTTATGGTTCTTGTGCACTGCACTTCCTCTCAATGTGCTTGACCATTGTATGAAGTTGTATTGAATTCCAACTAGTGGTTTTCAAGTTATGCTCCGGACAAGGAAAATGCAACGGACCGCCTGACCGACCAACCACCGGTTGACTCCTATATACCCCCCCCAAACTTCGTTTCGGGGGTATAAAGATGGACAAGTCAATTTTAGAAATTTAGCCAGGCAGACGTTTATATCTTTAATCTGATCATGATCTGCACTGGTCACTATTCAGTCGGTAAATTTTCAGTATGCACCCCTTTGAAAAAATATTGGAACTGTCCAAATTAAAAGATGACAAGTCAATTTTAGAAAATTTAGCCAGGCAGACGTTAATAAATCAATGTCCATTTTCCAGATTGTACAACACATTTCATAATCATTTTTCAGTTATTAATTGCTACATTCTCATTTCTGTACCTTCTGTTAGTGATGTCTTTCCATACTGGGAAATAGTCTTGTATGAAGCGCCTAGTGGATCTGGCTGTTGGAACCTCACAGGTTCTGGTATGGGTTTCTTGTCAGACAGGCCCAGGTACTGATGCAGTTTCTCCTGATTATCCAAGCATGGCAACCATCCCTCCATATCCCTCATGTAACTACTGCCCTCTGCAGATAATAACAAAACACAAAACAAGGTAAACAATGTACCAACAAAGCTTTAATTAATACCTTCGCCTCTACATTATACAGGGCGTAAGAAATGTCAGCTTAGATGCTTTTTCCCTAAACATTTCTATTTCAGTCTTTGTCTCATTTTTGCATAAATGTGTACCTCAGAATATTCTACCCGGACATTCAACAATCTCTTATTATTTGTGGAGCCACCGTGGTGCAGTGGTAACGTGTTCGTCATGGGATCGGAGAGTCCCCGAGTTTGATCCCCACCAGTGCCCATGTAGTGTTAGTGTCCTTAGGCAAGACACAGAAAATTCCACATTGCATCTCTCTTTTAAGGATGATTCTATCTGGAGTGAGTCTTGAGAGCGATTAATGTTAGTTGTAAGAACTTGCTTTGCAACCGAGATTAAATTAGTATATTAAAGTGACATTATGTGCATCTTACTGCACATGGTATAATTTTGGTGACAGTTTTATAAAAGTAATTTTCGGTTGCTGTGCATTCAAATGTGTTAAAATAATGATAATGCCGCATTAATATTTGAAGTTGGTGCTTTAGAAATTAAAAAAATGGACTAATGAAAAAATAATTCCTTCCTTGGCAGTGATCTCCCTTGTGTTATTTGTGTTGTTCAGCAGTGGAAGGGAAGCAACTCCTGCATGCATTTGTTTATTTCTTAAATTGACTCTCCCAGTCAAAATAGGAAAAGTAATATTTGGAAAGTTATTATTTCGTACTGGTAGCAGGAAAAGTTTGTTGCATTGGGTTAAAAGTTATTTCCTCTATCCTTTCCACACACACCTATTTCAGCTGTAATTTTACTTTTAAAAAATGTGCATAATGTCACTTCAAAGAAAAAACAAATCTCTTATTACTACTTTTAAATCCTTAAAAATCATTAAATCATGTAGGGACTGAAATTGTTATTGAACAATCAGCCAAGTTTAAAACAGTTCAATCTGGAAAAGACAGATGAATAGAATGTGGTACCTGACACAGGTAGAGATTCATTATTGTCTTGAAACTCTGAATGTTCACCCTGACACGTTTCCATCCGTTTTTCAGGCAAGGTCGGCTGGTTTATGTAACGTTGCCTACAGGTGGGGCACATCAAGTAGAAGGGATGTCCTGTACCACACTGACCACCAAACCAACCTCCGCAGTAACTTCCTGAACTTCGGTAACCATGGTTATCACAACTTCCTGTAAATGAAGGAGGAGTTTTGTGGAATTTAGCTAAGACATTGGTACCATGAATACAAAACATTTACCGGGTACATGAACATAGCAAGTGATCAATGAAACAAACAACAGGGCTTCAACAGCAAAAAGCATTACCTTTAAGTGACTAGCTTTACATATAGTGAATTTTACATCAGGCAATGTGCTGTAATTAAGATATAATAAATGTGTCCCTGTATTTTATCATTTAATAAAATACAGCCAGGAATTCGGATGCTATGCACTCGTGATTTAATTTTTCGCATCCGAATAAATGACTGTTTTTCATCAAACGATAAAATACAGAGATGCATTTATTATTTCGATTCTAACACAATGTAGTCTTTGAAAATTACCACGAACTATGTCCGACGCATAGCAACATTCCATAGTATCTTGTAAGCACGGAATGCAATTGGACGCGTGCAATATTTACCCCAAGTGTAGCCCGTGGAAAACGTGATGTATTTTATCGTTAAATAATGTATAGCTTCTTTCCCTCTATATCTATATACGAAAAGTTGCGGATCGTGTTAGAATTTTTGTTAAATCATTCTTTTCAATACTGTGGTACTTAAAAAGGAATAATATCTGGTTTTCTATGTTCTACTGCCAAGAGTGCTCTTAACTTGAAACATTTTTGGCAACAATGGGTTAATTGTATCTTTAAATTCGCTGTTCATATGTAACTGCTGAAATTTTAAAGAGAACGGTGCTACATATTAACATTTAAATAGTAATTGCTCAAAATATGCCTAAAAATAACAAACTGTTTCTGGGTACTTTGCTGAAGACATTTCTTTGCCATGCAACTGGTGAATAACATGATGATTGTATGGGTCTGTTTTTTGTTTTGTTATTTCATTTGAGCCCCTTGTGGGTAAACCCATTTATTCATACATGATACAATAATAATAATATTGACATAAAATTATACGAGTTTGTTTTAACTTTGTCTCCTCCCACTTACCTCCGCATCCTGGATGCTGGGACTTCATATGTCTGTTGAAAGTTACAGTGAGTTCACCACAGAGTTCACACATTACCGATATATCTTCTTCAATATCACGTCTCTATAAAACAACGGACATTTTCACATAAATACAGGAAACTTCATAAAACCCAAGTTTTTGTATTTTACTTGAAGGAATTGCATTAAGACTTGAAGGTCTCTATACGCCAGTAGCATACTATTCAAGAAAACTGGTAATATCTAAATAAGGCAAAGACATTCCCATCCCCCATCCACCCATACCACCACACACACTTACACATTTCAATTCTCAAATATTTCGACACAAATGCTATGATATGAATCCAAACCTTACAAAAAAGATCACAAATATTTGTCATTATGCAATTGTTACTAACAAGTGCAGAAAACAGATCTAGGGCTTCTCTGTTATCAAAGCTGAAGATATCATCAGTTGCCATGTCGCTGTACAGCTCTTCTTGTAGGTCCAGAACTTCATCATACAGATCAACCAGGGATTGAGCCTCGCTTGTCGTGTCCTGACTGCCTCGTTCAGCTCTCTCGGACCTTCTCTCCTCACCTGTCAAATAAATCTATAGTTTAACAAGAATTTTTTCAATAGCACGCCAACTTGTATCTCCGCAGAAGTCTTACTTTGTACAAGGGAAAAGATTCTTAGTGTTGTGGAAAAGTTCTTGGTGCAAACAGTGAAGGAGGACAGATGACAAAGATCATCATATAGTCCCTAACGCTCTGCCATCTACTGTCAATTTAACTGTAGGCCATTTGAAATGGTTCTTCTTCAAATCAAACATTAAGATAAAGTTAAACAATAATATGCGCATTTGTTATTCTAGAAGCAAATATCTTAGCTGTCTACATGTTAGGTAAATACTTCCCATATCTAAATACAAAAGCTCATTTGTGGCCCTGATCTAAGACACAAACAAGTTGGTTAGCCTTTAGTCATATATGTTTCCTTTTCTTTCTGTAAATTAATGCTGAACATATTCAAAAAGGTAGATAAATTGTTCTGTTTGAAGTACGAGATTCAATTTCTTAAACTCAAAATATTTATTACCACAGTTTGAGAGAAAACTACGAATGTCAAGATGCCGTGAACGTGTCAATCTTCGAGGTCTCCGTACAAAACTAGGATCATCACTTTCAGATTCTTCTATCAGCATTTCTGATGGCCCATCATCAATATTCTCTTCCCTGAAAACATGAAAATTGTCAGAAAGCTCTTTTGTTACAAATCCCACAATCATCATCTTGGAACATGAAATTCATACTGAGAAACCTGCTTTAACTTGCATGACTACATGTACATTGTATCTAAGCCGATAGGCAAAGGATAAAAGAGGTTTCACCACCATTATATGCTGCCATCAGAGACTGAGAGTGTTTTCTATCATTACAAAACCATGTGAGATACTTTCACAAAATTATTATCTATCCTTCCCTTTTGCATTTCCAAGTATAATTTATTTTGTGTAAGCAGTGTAATGCAAAAGGAAAGATTTCTACTCTACCTGTTGGATCTTTTAGCAGCTGTAGCCCCATCACGTGGTATGCTATCCCTCTGTGACGGTCCAGGGTCACTGGGCGGTACTGTTGCTGGTACTTCTTGTGGGTTCTCTATCATCCATGTTGCAAGACTGTTAACCACCTGTGAGGTCACATCCCATACATCAACTTCTGTACAAATCAAAACTAGAGCTATCACTAAATGTGATTAATACCCCCAAAAGACTTGCTTTATAAACTGAGAAAGTTCGTAGTAACAGAATACCTTGCAAACAAACTAAAAAGAGATATTGTTCTTGGCAATAACTTTGTAATTGGTCAAGATAGAGTTATGGTTCTTGTACACTGCACTTCCTGTCATTGTGCTTGACCATTGTATGCAGTTGTATTGAATTCCAACCAGAAGTTTTCGAATAATGCTTCGGACAAGGAAAAGTAACAAAGGGCAATAACTCTGTAATTAGTCAAGATTGAGTTATGGTTCCTGTGCACTGCACTTCCTCTCATTGTGCTTCATCATTGTATGAAGTTGTATTGAATTCCAACTGGTACTTTTCGAATTATGCTCTGGACAAGGAAAAGTAACAAAGGGCGATAACTCTGTAATTAGTCAAGATAGAGTTATGGTTCCTGTGCACTGCACTTCCTCTCAATGTACTTGACCATTGTATGAGGTTGTATTGAATTCCAAACAGTAGTTTTGAAGTAATGCTCCGGACAAGAAAAAGTAACAAAGGGCAATAACTCTGTAAATACTCTAGATAGAGTTATGGTTCTTGTACACTGCACTTCCTCTCATTGTGCTTCATCATTATATGAAATTGTATTGAATTCCAACCAGTAGTTTTCAAGTTATGCTCCGGACAAGGAAAAGTAACAAAGGGCAATAACTCCGTAATTAGTCAAGATGGAGTTATGGTTCTTGTGCACTGCACTTCCTCTCAATGTGCTTGACCATTGTATGAAGTTGTATCGAATTCCAACCAGTAGTTTTCAAGTTATGCTCCGGACAAGGAAAAGTAACAAAGGGCAATAACTCTGTAATTATTCAAGATGGAGTTATGGTTCTTGTGCACTGCACTTCCTCTCAATGTGCTTGACCATTGTATGAAGTTGTATTGAATTCCAACCAGTAGTTTTCAAGTTATGCTCCGGACAAGGAAAATGCAACAGACCGCCCGACCGACCGACCGACCGACCGACCGACCGACCGACCGACCGACCGACCGACCGACCAACCACCGGGTGACTCCTATATACCCCCCTAAACTTCGTTTTGGGGGTATAATGATATACATTATTCTCTGCACTGATTTTAACATTTTTGGAAGAGTGCCCTTAATTGTCCAAAAGGGAGCTCATTTAAAATTGACAGACTTATGAACAAACATGAAGGAGGGTCCCGAGTTTGATCACCCCCAGGATCACGTGTGTTGTGTCCTAGTGCAAGACACAGAATATTTCCACATTCCTTCTCTCTCTTTAAAACTGATTTAATCTGATCCAGGAGTGAGTCTCGAAGCGATTAATCTAAGTTGTAAGAATTTGTTTCGCAATCAAGAATAAATAAATTATTATAAATTGATTAAGCATAAAGATCCTGATCAGAGAGATTTAAAGACATTCAGTTAAATCATTAAAATCTTTTCAAACTGTCAAGCTTTATACGAGTACTAGACTTGCCATGTTCTGTGAATTGTCTTTGAACAGTATACATGCAATGAATGGGGAAATACACACACAAACAGCCATCTCAATCTTCAAGTATACATACCAAGACTATGGACATAATTACTTGTATAGGAAATAAAGATACAGGATCTCTATATTACAAGCGCACAATCAAGAATACACATGTACATACCCGTTTCTTGTGATTGAATTGCAGATTCAATATGTGATATGGAGAATCCCATTTCCATCAGTGGGGTGAACACTGGTGGCATTACTGGTGGTGATGGCGACCTCTGGATTCTTCTCTTATATTGTCTGGGTGTGGGACTAATCCCTGGGGCTACGAACTGAGGTGGAGGAGGTCGCCTCAATGGTGGGGCTGATGGGGGAACATTGACAATGTCTCTTGAGGAGACGGCTGCCGGGACAAAGTGGGTGCGACTTGGACTGGCTGAGGTCCCACCATCCTGCTGAGTTCGGTTGACGTAGTGAGGTAAACTGCGAAGTCTTCCTCCACGCAGTAAGTTTCCATCAAGGTTACTGCAATAAAACATACATGTAGTCTTACATCTGTATTTAAGTTCTACGATAGGAAATCATTCATAGAGTTGTTAATACATTTTAATTCATCCCTGTGTTTCAAGCACATTTCCGTTAAGGTTACTGCAGCATGGTCTATGAGATTAAAGGCTTATAAACTTTCAATTTGGTATATGCACAAGTTACATTACTACTGATTTAAAACACAACTTGGTTTTTGCTGTTAATCAAGTCCGAGAGAGTTTTTAACAGAATTATAAGTGACTTGAACCGGTCTGACAACTGAAAATAGTGAAACCTGCAAATTCTTGGTTTTCCTGATCCTTGTTAGACAGTATTTCAGGTGGGCAGTTTACCTAACCATCATTTCCTGGAAGAAGAAATACCTGACTTCCACCCTAAGAGTGGTAACAAGGCTTACACTTGAAACAGTGGTAGGTATAGTGACTTCAAATCAGCAACCGTATCCACTTGAATATGGAGGCAGTCAAATACCAGCTCTGGTCTCAGGCACAAAAATCATTTTAGACTTCAATTTTGACAATAGAATGTATGAAGTACAGTCGAGTCTCGATTATTCGAAGTGCCGGGGACCAAGATTTTACTTCGAATAATCCATGGGTTCGAATAATCCAAGTCCCGAAGATGGCCAGCTGATTGTTATGTAAATCGTCAATATAATTATTTTTATATATGTATATAGCTATCACGGAAGCTTAACGTAATGTATATTGCGTATATTATTTACATGAAAGGAAAAGGAAAACAGAAATAAATCATATCAAACATTTATTTTTTTTTGTTTTTAAACCCTTTCCATTCGTTGCTGAGCTAGGTATCCCCCCGGGGCCGGGTCCTTTGCCAGATTGCTCAGTACGAATGGAAAGGAAGCTATCAGCTGATCTGGGTATCTCCCCGTTACCGGGTCCTTCGCCAGATTGCTCAACCCAAATTACTTCTGCACAAGTAGAAGTCATTTTTCTTTTGACAGTTAAATTAAAAGACATGCTTTAAGCAGGCATCGTAGTTTGGTAGTCACGAATTAGTTATTCGAAATTAAAGGTGGACATCTTTAACCGACTTTCAAACAAAAACAAAAGTTGTTCCTTTGGTATTAAACAAACAAGGTTAAAGCGAGTATGTAATTATCACACCTTAGCACATATAACGCGCTGACCGCGTGTCGTTTTTCACAATTTGAGCGTGTCAGCAATTATTGGTTTGATTGGAATGCATTTCGAATAATGGGTGTGAAATTCCTTACAAAAATTGCCGATTGGACTGAAAAAAACACTTCGAATAACACCAGGTATTCGTAAAATCCATTTCGAATAACCCGTTTATTTTTATATACATTTATATATAAAACATTTCGGGACCGAATATTGTCTTCGGATTACACCAGGTATACGAATAATAGGTTGTTGAATAATCGGGGTCGAACTGTACTTTAAATAGGGTAATATTAACAATGATTTAATTTTCGCTATTTTCACTAATTACCCACTTCACTTATTTAAAAATCTTGCGAAAGATTCATTTCACTTAGATTTACTATTTAAGAATACTTCTTTTATGAAATAAAAAATTTGTGAATGTGTCTGTCTGCTCACAAATCACAAAATTTCTGTCACGCAAATATTACCCAATTTATGGTACCATGTACAAAGAAAAGATACAAAATAACACACCTTGCCCTAATATACTGAAGTATAGAAGTCTGTTGTAGTGATCTCTGAGTGTCCCTGTCCACATTGCTGACACCTGAGATTGACTGTCTGTCTACAGACCTACTAGTCACCGAGGATGGTAAAGGTGCAGCCATCCTCTCAGAGGAAGTCTGTTCTGATGGTTGTAGCACAGTAAATACTGCAGAGTACCTCTCTAAAATTATAACAAACATTTACATAGAACAGCAAAAACAAGTAGCAAATACAAACAAGAGGGCCAAGTCACGACCCTATATAGCTCACTCGCTACCATTTGCTATACTACAAGGTCAACAATCACAGGTCATGATTTGAACATTCTTGGTAGAAGTCCACTAGACAATGCTACATGCTAAATATATATGCTCTAGGCTTGGTGGTTTCAGAGAAGACGATTTTAAAGTTTTTCCTACGTAAGACTTTGTAAAATCAAGTGACCAGGGGTCATAATATGAACACTCTCAGTGGAGGTCTACTAGGCAATGCTTCATGCAAAATATCTAATTGACCTCTCGTGCAGGGTCAATTTTGACCCAGGGGTCATAATTTGATCAATCTCGGTGGTCTACTAGGCAATGCTTCATGCCAAATATCTAAGTGACCCCTCGTGCAGGGTCAATTTTGACCCAGGGGTCACAATTTGAACAATCTCTGTGGAGGTCTACTAGGCAATGCTTCATGCAAAATATCTAAGTTTTGGGCCTTCAGGCTTTTGAGAAGTACAGACAGACAAAGAGTTAATCTATATGTCCCCCTTCCACCCCAAATTATTGCACTAAACATAAACTTGCCATTAGGCATTCACTGCAAACATTATGCACATACATCTCTACACATACAGTATTTACAAACAGGTTTATTTTTTAATTTGTGGGATATGAATAGGGGTTACAACATGCTCAACCAACATATTCTTCAGTAGAAAGGTAATTTACTTGATCAACAACAACTGTAAGTTACTGTCTTAGAGCCACATATAATTAAAGCTACTGCTGCTCACCTTTCAAAGAAGGAAGGTTGGTCTTCCTCTCAGCATGTTCCTTCACTGCTATTTTCAACAGCATTGCTCTGGTCCTATCTAACTCATCTATGCCGACAGCCCGTTTAAATGGTGACGCATTGGTAGCAATGTGGATTAGTTTCTTCATAAACTCGCACATGACTTTCTTGAAATCTTCATCTTTCCTGACCACAGTACCATCTGCTAAAGCTTTACTACTGTCTGCAATGAGGTCAGACTTTGGAACCAACAACATTTCTCCATATTTCTGGCTTGCAAAGACACACTGCACTGCTTTCAGAGCTGCTACTTGCACTGCTGCAAATTTCAAAGCAATCATTTCCTTTTTAAGTCTCTCATCTTCAGACACTCTTACATTCTCTGAAGGTTTGCTACTTTCCTTTGGTCTGCAAACCTCTGCTGTTTCTGTATCAGCCACATCATTACAGTCTTTATCTATTTCCATTGGCAATTCATCTCTGGAATTCAGTTTTTCAGAATCTGGTTGGTCCATATCCCCATAAGAATCCAAACCTACTTCAACAGCAAAACTGTTATCTCCGTCGTTAAGTTCTTTTTTACTTAATCTTTCATCTTCAGGTCTCATTTCCTCTGACAGCTCATGTTCAGAATCATCTGTAACAGTCTCAACATTGTGTTTAACCGTTTCACTTCGTGCTTCAGACTCTCCAGCAAGTACCCTAGCTAATAAATGTTCGTACATTTTGTCTTCATTTTCGTTATGGTGAGAGAACGTTTCGGAAAAACTGGACATTTGGGCTGCTCCCTGCTCTACTTCCAGCATACCAAACCTTATTGATTCACTTGCTTGCACATTGTCTACCTGTGCTTCAGTAACTAAGAAAAAAGATTTAGTATTCATGAAACATGATTTAGTGCTTTTTTAAAAAAGTCTGTTGCATTAAAAGAGTACAATTCCATGTACAAATTAAGACTAAATTTATTTTATGCAATAATATACGTTAAAGTGTTATTCATTGGCTAATAAAAAGATTGGAGTTTCGATGTAAAGTTAAGAATCACTAATCAATAGAAGTTGTAAAGACATCATCGAAAAAAAATAAATCTTAAACAATCTCTCAAAGATACATTGTTAAAATGTTTATTTAATACAGAATATAAAATGCTTGATTTTCTTTTTTTGTACATCCAGTTGCTGAAGTGAGAATCTATAATTTCAACAAAACAAAAAGTAAAAAACTGTAAGGATATCTATTCTTTTCATATTTTCTATCATATTTTAGCACTGCCTCAAAACTGATATCCTGCCTCCCCATCCACACAACAGTATGCCACGGACGTGCAGGTTGATATTGAGCTGCACAGGTAGCAAAGACAGAGTCACTATTCCCAGGATGAGAGTAATTTAAGATTGTCACACTCACCTTGTCTACTTGCCGTCAGCTGATCTGTGTCACTTGGGGCCGTTTGGTAACTCCCATCTGAGGTCACATTGGTTCCTGAAGACCCTTCATCTATAAGCAACCCTTCTGTAATGTCTGTTCTAACTTTCGAACTTTCTGCAATGAAAAAGAGTGTATGTTGTATAACAATGCACTGGTAATATATTTCTACAAACAAGTTTCTGTAACAAATACATGTATTCAATAATAGCTAATGATCAGAAAAGAAATTGCCTGACGTAGGTAAATTAGGCTACTATATTCAGAGACAATCACATACATTCATATATAACAAATATGTTACATTCTGTAGAAATCTTTACTAAAAGATACAGATACATATATTCCCAAATCTGCTGACTATTATTTCACTAGATGTAAAAGTTATCTCCCCTTACAATTTTTCTAACCCACAATTAATGCAATCATACAACCGACTGTACGAAAACACAAACCTGTATTAGAAGTCCCTACAAGATTCACCCCACTACTGGTAGTTGATGAAACACTAAGGAAACTGTCATTCAGATCGGGTCCAGACTCAGTATCTACAATTAAATCAGATTTTATGAATTTACTGTAACAGTTCTCTGAGGTAGTGTGATGTATGTGTCGAATATATGCAGGCTTCATATTTTTGCAATCTTCATAGCAATTGCCTGTGTAAAAGCAAGTGTTTAGTGCAATTATTCCTACACATGTTTCTACACAAAACGCAGTACTGACTCTTGTGCCTCAGTGGATTCACAACTGCACTTATATATCTACAACCCACGAAATGGACAATTCTGTGAAAATTTGGCTCTTCTGATTCTATTAAGCATTCAAAATCACAAATTTGTTCTTATTCGATCAGTTATGCTATTAAGGCTGTAACAATCACAACAATAAACAAGTTGAACATGGTTTAAACAAACTATGAACAACAACATGAAATTATCAGAATTTTCTGACCACCTAGCCACTAACCATTTCCTGATTAATATATGAAGTATTACCTGATTTCAATCAATGTAACCAATAGTTACAATGTTCCTAGATTTTAGACGAGACCTCACTGCTCTGCTATGATAATAAACACTCCCCTCAAGACATAGAGGTCTACATTGTTGTTCAGGTTAAACTAGAGCTATCAATAAATGTGATTAATACCCCCAAAAGACTGCTTTATAAACTGAGGAAGTTCGTAGTAACAGAATACCTTGCAAACAAACTAAAGAGAGATATTGTTCTTGGCAATAACTCTGTAATTTGTCAAGATAGAGTCATGGTTCTTGTACACTGCACTTTCTCTCAATGTACTTGACCATTGTATGAAGTTGTATTAAATTCCAACCAATAGTTTTCGAATTATGCTCCGGACAAGTAAAAGTAACAAAGGGCAGTAATTCTGTAATGAGTAAAGATAGAGTTACTGTTCTTTTGCACTGCACTTCTTCTCATTGTGCTTGACCATTGTATGAAGTTGTATTGAATTCCAACCAGTAGTTTTCGAATAATGCTCTGGACAAGGAAAAGGAACAAAGGGCAATAACTCTGTAATTAGTCAAGATGGAGTTATGGTTCTTGTGCACTGCACTTCCTCTCATTGTGCTTGACCATTGTATGAAGTTGTATTGAATTCCAACCTGTAGTTTACAAATTATGCTCTGGACAAGGAAAAGTAACAAAGGGCAATAACTCTGTAATGAGTTAAGATAGAGTCATGGTTCCTGTGCACTGCACTTCCTCTCAATATACTTGACCGTTGTATGAGGTTGTACTGAATTCCAACTAGTAGTTTTCAAGTTATGCTCTGGACAAGGAAAAGTAACAAAGGGCAATAACTCAGTAAATACTCAAGATAGAGTTATGGTTCTTGTACACTGCACTTCCTCTGATTGTGCTTGAACATTGTATGAAATTGTATTGAATTCCAACCAGTAGTTTTCAAGTTATGCTCTGGACAAGGAAAAGTAACAAAGGGCAATAACTCTGTAATAAGTCAAGATGGAGTTATGGTTCTTGTGCACTGCACTTCCTCTCAATGTGCTTGACCATTGTATGAGGTTGTATTGAATTCCAACCAGTAGTTTTCAAGTTATGCTCCGGACAAGGAAAAGTAACAAAGGGCAATAACTCTGTAATAAGTCAAGATGGAGTTATGGTTCTTGTGCACTGCACTTCCTCTCAATGTGCTTGACCATTGTATGAGGTTGTATTGAATTCCAACCAGTAGTTTTTAACTTGTGCTCCGGACAAGGAAAAGTAACAAAGGGCAATAACTCTGTAATTAGTCAAGATAGAGTTATGGTTCTTGTGCACTGCACTTCCTCTCAATGTGTTTGACCATTGTATGAAGTAATATTGAATTCCAACTAGTAGTTTTCAAGTTATGCTCCGGACAAGGAAAATGCAACAGACCGCCCGCCCGACCAACCACCGGGTGACTCCTATATACCCCCCTAAACTTCGTTTTGGGGGTATAATGATGAACATACTCCAGCATAGCTCAAGACATAGCTCACCTGAACACTTCACAGACATAGCTCACCTGAACACTTCACAGACATAGCTCACCCAAACACTTCAGACATAGCTCACCTGAACACTTCACAAACATAGCTCACCCAAACACTTCAAAGACATAGCTCACCTGAACACTTCAAAGACATAGCACACCTGAACACTTCAAAGACATAGCTCACCTGAACACTTCAGACATAGCTCACCTGAACACTTCAAAGACATAGCTCATCTGAACACTTCAAAGACATAGCTCACCTGAACACTTCAAAGACATAGCTCACCTGAACACTTCAAAGACATAGCTCACCTGAACACTTCACTTCTCTTTTATCAGCATTATGGTCATTTTCTGGGGATTCCAGTTCCAGAACTCTGGCAATATCTTCATCCAGCTTCCTCATCAAGGCATCTGACTCTTCTTGAGCTACTTTAGCAGCTTCCTTCATATCTCTCTTCATATCAGACTTTGTAGTTTCCTCTTTTGTCTAAAATTCATAACTATATTCAATTTGCTTAAAAACCCAGGTAGGTATAACATGCAGTAAAAGTTTGTTCATTTGAGTTTCTAAGGTCTAACAATTTATGTTGGAGACTTTGCGGTCTGCTAGTAACGCGTCATGATACATCTTTTTTAAAACCAGTCTTTACAGGTGCTTAAAGCTACTTATATCAGCATCTTTGTGTAAATCAATGATGAAAAAAGCAAATAAACCTGGTTTATTCTCAATTATTTTATTTATAAAATTCATTTTTTTTACAACTATGTGATTAACATATTTGCCCTAACTTCATTTTCTGTTGTCTTGTGTGTTATTTTAACATCAAAACAGAACCATAAGGAATTTCTTGTAATACATTGTATAATGTTCGCCTATCAAGATAGAAGTTCATAAAGAAGTGGTCTCTATTACATGTAATTTTATCTTCAAAGTGTTCTGGTCTTGTAGCAAATTTCACTGAACATCAGCTGTTCATAATTCTTTGGGTTTAAAGTGTGTTTCAACTGTACTTTTAGAATCTCTTTTAAGTCATTTAAGCCTAGCAGTTTACCCAACCATATTTTCTGAGAACCAGTTATACTGTAAATGATGAAATATTCACAAGAACTTTATTTTCGCATTTCTCCGCAAGAGCACTTGTTCATAAATATCATATTGCTAGTTCAAAGTTCTCTGGCACTAATGAACAATTTCCCTAAAGATACATGTTCACTTCTTCACAAATTCATGGTGAAACTGATGCTGAGATAAAAATCACGAACTTTTTGTCTTGTGAATTCAAAATGATGTACAGTACACTATTTTCCTCCATACCAATTGTAACATTTCTCATGTAAAAAGGCTGCTTGGTAGGGGTCTCAACCACATGACCCCCAATCAGTGAGAAGTTAAGTGATTTATAGTTGGCAGCCTTAACAAATTTAACAACTCACAGATGAGGATCTGGTCATAATTCCTAGGTGAGCAATTACAGATAAAAACCAAAGATGTTACCTTTGGTTTTGTGAGATTTTTGTCAATAGTAAGGTACGTTAGTTTCATCAGAACCTCAAGATGTTTGGCAGTGAATCCCGACAGTGATCCAGCATCAAACAACAGTGGCGGCAAAGGCTTCAAAGTGCACAATGATAAGTCACTGAAATACATTATGTGTAACAATTAGGAGAGCCTGAAACAAGAGAAGGAAGTATTGCCCTACCTGTTGAGCATGAACCTAGGTCTTTTATTCTTTTTACAATTAAAGTGTAACTAAAATTCCTTATCAAAATTTCAAAATAATAAATGTTACAGTAACAGTTTCCCAAATGTTCAATTAAATTCACCGTTCCTTACAAAATGCCCTGAAAATCAACCAAGTTGTAAGAAAAATACATGTTTACATACCTTACTGAGACGTCACCATTATCCCACTGCACTTTGATAGTTGACGCCCCGGAACTTGTCACCCCTAATATGGTCCCCTGTTTAGATGTCCCTTGATGCAAACATTTGCCACCAATACGTAAACCACAGTCCAGCCCTCCTAGCACAGCCAAGCAGGGCCACACCTTGTCAATACAAAAGAAACTGAATTATTAACCTTTTTTTTAAAACCTGTAAAATATTACAACAATATACTTTACAGTGTCCAATGTAAAGATCACATGATGAATAACAGAAATTTTACCCTTAATGCCAATTGCAGTTATTATGAATGCATATAAATTCACGTGCTTAAAATCTCATGAAGATGTTTGTAAAATATGCATGCGCCCCTGATTGCGTCAGATTAGCTGTTTTGCAATAAAGGTCACTGCTACCTTGACATGTTGACCTTAAAATCATAGGGGTCATCTACTAATTACAACTAACCAACCTACCAATTTTGAGAACACTAGACCAAAGCGTTCTCTAGTCACTGATCGGACAAGGTTTATATATCAAAGATCACCATCATAACCAAGACATACTTTACAAGGTAAATTCACATAATAAAAATCAAACCTGAGAACAGAGATCATGTATCTTGTAATCCGGACAGTATTCAAATTTGTCTTTTTCTGTTTCAGTCTTCATGGTATCTGAAATAAACGTAAGAAACTGTCATTCATATGTAATGACATGGCAACATAAATGGTTAAAAAAATCTCGGACAGACAAAGAAAATGGTTCCTTATATCCCGATGTTCACTATATCCAGAGTCATAATATATGGAGTTTACTGTATACAGATATTATTACCATCACTTGCCTCCAAGGTCGAGTGGTTAAGGTCATTGACTTGTAATCACTAAACCTCTCACTGATTGAAGGTCATGGTTCAAGCAATACTACCCACCAGACTTTTTATGTGAGAAAGTTGGCGGTTTCTTATGAAGGATGGATATTTAGTGCTCGTTAGGTTAACTGCTGGTTAGTACATAACAGAAATACTGCTGAAACCGATGTGAAACCCAAACAAAAACAATAGGGCCAAGATGGCCCTTTATTGCTCACCTGGCTACCAATGGCTATAATACAATGGTCAACAATTGTGTTGCAGAAAGGTTCAATTTTAGCCTGGGGGTCCTGATTTGAACACTCTTTGCAGAGGTCCGCTACATAATGCTACATTCCGAATTTGTAAGCTCTAAACAAAAAGAATTCCCTATATAAGCCTATAATTTGAACAATTTTTGTAGAGGTCTACTAGGCAATGTTAAATATCTATTGAAGATTTTTAAAGCTTTTCTTTTCAGTTTCAATGGCAACCACAGTTGTGAATTGAATCTATTTAAATTATTTGGAAATTTTTATAGAGCTTTATGCAAGGAACGTCCCTGCCAAGTTTCATTAACATCAGCCGAGTGGTTTCAGAGGAGATGTCGTTTGAAGGAAATTGTGAACGGACATCCCACATACTGTAAGTGTATTAATATTAGAGGAGTACTAATTTTCGCGCTATTAGCTGGATCAGATGTGTGCTAATTCATGTCCAGCGCTAATATTTGACTAAAAGGAAAGGCTTTCCCAATGATAAAATGACATTCATCGTATTGAAAATACCATAATTACTATTTGACAGAACATAGATAAATACACTTTATTGTGACTGTGACAATTATTGCATTCATTTACAAATATTTTTCAGAATGTTATGAATAGAAATATCAAATATGTATCAAACTTTAATGCAAGTCAGATGTTTGTGTAAATGAATATGCATTTTTTTATCTTTGCCATTGTCCGTAAAACATTGTATATAACACCTTCGGAGTAAATTTACAATGTCATCATAACAAAGGCATTTCACTGCTGTCAAAAAAAACAACAATTATCACAATCTGTATTTAAATACTACTGTATATGAAATTTTAAAATAAATAAACAAATTTAGATTGTATGTCCTATTTAAAACATTGATCATTTTATTTGCGTGTCTGGTCGATTTCATTACGAAGACCTGTCGGCCGCCAGCCATTTTTTATTGTAGAGTTTTTCACGCTCTTATGCGCGATAGTAAGCCAGTTTGCATGAATGGCTAAAAACTAGTAACTAAGTTGAAAATATCTCACTCACCCATTCTACAAATCACGAAGTACATCATAATTTATCATTATTGCTATTCACTACGTGCAAAACTTACACGTATTGAAGTGATTACCGATCGAAAATTGAAATACCGTATTCCATCAAACAAATCCTTTGAGGTATATTTTTAGAAAATAAACTTTGTATATAGTATATTTGTATCGTAACGACAACTTCGGGTCTTTCTGTATTTCGTCGGAAATTGGTGGCTTGAAACTGTTAATTTCTTATTTTAGCGCTGCCGATGTTGCGCTAATTCAAGTACGCGCTAATAAGTCGAAACTACTCAATTCATGGCGTTTGCGCTAAAATAAATACACTTACAGTAACTATACTATCCTTCTTGACATACCTAGACATCGAAAGCGTAGAAAACAAATATTCAGTTTTGAAATTAATTAATCAATCCAATTCCATGCAGGCTGATCATGATCTACACTGGTTGTAAATGAAGATACATCTCCTTCAAGCACGGTGGAAGTCAATAATATATCTTTCAAGTGTGTAATGTGACTTATTGGTCTAGAAACGCAAGAATTTGTGCTACTGCAGAAATAAGAAAATACAAACCTTTACATAAATCAGCCTCCTTTTCTTCTTTTTCATGTTTGGATTCTTTGCACTCAGATGTCCTATCACATTCTTTCTTGTCGTCCATTTCAAGAAAAAGGTCCATGTCTGACACGGTATCCAGCTGCTGTATTAATCTGTCATTGATCATCTCTGTCCATACACTTTTTGTGTGCAGACTTCGTACAAGACCTATCAGGGCCTCACACACTACATTACTGGGTGGGGCACATAGTGGTTCTCCTGGCAACAAGTCTTTATGTACTGCTTGAATCTGCATATCTGATATCTTCACCTGTTTGTAATAAAAAGCTTTCAATAGTTAAATATCGTCTTGATATGAACTGTCACTAAAAATAGTAGCAACCTATAAACATAGTAAAGAAATTGTGTACGAAATGAACAGTTATAGTGTGACAAATCACTTAAAGAATGCTTCATAACATGTGAGCTCCCTCATGTTAGCAATAAATCCATGCATGATTGCATCAATAATTAGTTTTTTATACAGCGGCCCTTAAATTACCTAACTGGACATCCTGTGGAATCTTAATCCATCTATATCACAGTGAATGCATTAGTCCAGTAGAGCTAAATATCATGGCAAGTGCCTCCAGTGTGCAAACAACCTTTAAATAAGTCTTTAGGCAAGCAAACTATTTAGAGATGACATGCAATTGAACAGGTGGAAACTGTTTTTTCTATTTTCAGTATAAGCGACCTTGACCTTGACCTTAGAACCCAAAAAGAATCAAAATATAAGCTTAATATATCTTAATATAATCACTTACATATCAATTTGCATAGTAATACCTCATTCTCACCTCAAGTTTTGCCAGAAACCGTTTTTCTATTTTTAGCAACACTGACCCCTAGGACCCCAAATGTAATCCCATGCTACATCACTAGATAAGCTACCTACATACCAAGTTTCATGGCAATACCTCATTCCTAACTGAAGTTATTGACCTAAAACCACTGTTTGTTTTTCGCCTGAAAACAACACACCCCAATCTAATAACGATGAATTTTGTTGAAATTCTAGTTAAAAATCGTAAGTCTCCTGGCCAAATCAGAAGATTTGACATGGTGTTTTATCAGGTACTTTCCTCACACCTTACCTTTTCACCTGGATTACTGCTGTAGAAGGTGACGCATGGATACAACTCCCCAGCATCAATGTCTTCAAATGCAACCCGAGGTTCCTGCAAGATAAAATAAAGTTTTCCTGCATGTTCAAATCAGCGCCTTTTAATCAGGGATAAAACCATGAATTAGTGGAATCCAAATCACACACTTAAAAAAATAGTCAGAAAAGCCGAGCCGTATGCTGTACATCATACATGAACTAGACGAATAATGATATCTTCATAAGACCTATGTAGACTGACATCAACAAATCCAACATTGTCATCGTGACGTCAAATCCAACTTATAAACTGTTTTCGTAAGCTGGATTTTTTTACTAATTTGATTTAAACTTTTTTACAACTTTTATTAATTGCTCTCGAGGAATTATTGTGTCTTGCCTCAAGACACTTCCACCATGATACTAGTGAAGGTTGAACCCACAACCTGTGATCCTGAGGTAAATGCACAGTGGCTCAACAGCTATCAGATGAATAGTGAAATCTGCAGAACCAACTTCATCTATATCAAATATTGTCATGATTGTAGAATGGGAAATTAGGGTAACCCCTTGTGGGGCCTCAAAAAATATATATATAAAAAATATATAAAAAATGAATTTTGTATAACAAGCAAGTGGTTTACCTCTCCATTCTTTCCAAAGGCAAGTGTCTTAGAATCCATGTCAAGTACACAGGTGATATAATCGCCCTGTGTAAAGCCAGCTAATGTTCTTATCTGTTCACCGTTATGGTACAAATTGCCGCTGTACGCTCGATACAGCCACATGTCTGAAGTGGACCTGTGACCATAATCTTGGACTGGTAGTCTGCACACTCCAACACATGTACCTTCATTGCTTTTGTTCTCTTTCAGTATGTGAAACTGGAAAAGTAAAAAGTAGGCTCTTGTTAAGTCAAAGTCTGTGGAGGAGTAGAAAGTGTTTGACTTAAAAGGAATTTGACTTAAACAGTCTACATTTATTATATATGACCAGCACATGACTCCAGGATGAACAGAATTTTGACTTGGTAGACATTAAGATACCTCAAGTCTATTGTATTTAAAAAAGATCTACAGGGTGCTTCACTTCTGAACTTTCGTTTAGCAAAAGGTCTTTTATTTGTACTCAATTTCAGTGCCTCCATTCCCCATTTATAGTATTAAATATTTCTACCAAATTTTATTAAAAATACTCAAAACCATGTCCTAAAAATTGCACACCAATCTACATTCCCCCACCTTCAATGAGGGATAAAAACTGGCCACAACATAAGGCTATCTTACCTTCCACATATAGCATCCTGAAGAAATTGGAATGGCAGCTACACCATAACCCTTCCCTGCAGTGCTGTGTATCAAAGTCTGTCCTGCTTCCACACTACTGCAAACACATTTCTCTAGGTCAAAGGTCACTTCAAGCATTGTTACATACTCCTCACTGAACTTTTTATCATACTCTTTAGTTAAATCTGACCTTTGACTCTCATTTTGATGGCAGTGCTCTCCCTTTTGTAAGTTACCAGAATTCTCTCCCTTTGGTGTCTGTGATTCAGTGCTAAAAGCAGTTAATGAGCCAGTAAAACTGTTTGTCAGAGGAGTTTTTACATCAGTCTGGGTATCAACTTGGTCAGCAGACCTGCTGGAAGTTAGGCAACTGTCACTGATCTCATGGCCATTTATTTTCAGTTGTTCTAATTTTGCCAGGAGAGATAATTCCTCTAGTCTAGCATCGGTAATTGCCTGATTTGAAGGAAGTTCCCACATGTTGTCTGATAAACAACTCAACAAGTCAGATATTACCTAAAATAAGAAATTGTATCATAGTACCAAATTAGAAAATACAAAATGGTCTTAACAAATTTCTAATGAAAATGAACACCTTACTTGCATTGAGGAACTAACAACAACTGTGTGAATACTTTCTATATGTCTGTCTATATGATAACACATCAGCACAGTTTTGCCATTTTGAAAGATTATTTTAGGTCAGAAAAGTGTACAATTTGATCCTAGCCCAAATACTCCCAAGATTTGGCACCTGGTCACTTATTTCAGTTTCCCAATTTTTAACAAACTTCTTGCTTGCCGCCCTATCTGTAATCACTCTGGACAGGCAGATGTACGGATCAGCAATGTTCTAGTATTTTTTCGGTTTAACCTAACCAACCCACGACGTGTTCAAGAAATGCATTCACAGCTTAAAGTCCCACGAGCACTTTGGATGAGCAATAACTTTTATAACTTTTATATATTACCAAGAAAAATGTCTAACTGACAAAATTGACCTTTGCTTGTAAGAAAAACATTCTTAACATTTATTCTTAAAGCTGCTCGCTCTCAGATTTTGGTAAAAAAATTAAGTTCTACAAACTGTATGTAACTAACATATTTTAGAATATATGGTCATATAAAAAGGCACCAGTATCTATCATGTCACGTATATCTCTAAATTTCATAAAAATACGCTACCAAATCCAAAAGCGTTGCAAATGCTTTTGAAATTTCAATATGAACATATAGTGTAGCGGTGCCGTGTAACCGACCTTTCCAATCGATTTCTGCAAATTCCTACCTAGATTTTTGCATGCTTTTTCATTCTAGCTTTTAGTTTTATATTAATGAATAAGAAAGTCAATATTTTTGAAAAATATTTTTTTCAACAGTAACTGAGAGCGAGCAGCTTTAAATCAAAAGTACATGCTATTCATATAACGCAGTATTTTCAACGATACTGCAAAAAGTAAGAAACACATTCTAAAAATGCTTTATAGTGAAAAAGTGACAAATAAAAATATAAAAGATTTGTAAGAAAGGTATATGTCAACATTGTTTAAGACTAAATAGAACACATTTCTCTCATTACTTTATCTGTAAACTCATAACTCTATATACAAATATTTGAAGTGTTACTGGGACTTTAAAACTTCGCAACATCACAAAGGCAAATACTTTAATGGAACAAAAGAGGGTTTTTTGGGGGTTTTTTTGTAGCTCGAAACCTTACACTACTAAGCACAGTACTGCTCTTTACAGATTCTTCATATTCAGCAAACATCCTACCTGTTTCAAGAACTCAGGATCTGTATCGGTACCACATGCTGGCAAAATACATTCCAGGATATGTATGGATGCCAGCTTGGTTCTCAAACTCTGGCCTATAATGTGTATGACAAAACAAAATTAAAGAACATATGAAGTCAAACAAGAGTGCCCAAAAATATGGAACATATCAGTGGACAACTCTAAATTGTTGGCAATTAAAGGGCAGTAACTCCTGAGTGACTGGGACAATTTTGCTGCCCTATAAAGGACTAAATTTCTTACCAATTTCACTTTGGATGTTACCACCTCATTACCAGCCATGCAGCAGACAAAGAAAATGGAGAAAAAAAACAGCAACTGATACCTATTTTGAAATTAAAAAAATTTATTCCTACTTTCACTCTGTTTTTTTAAATTTTGTTATTTCATTGAAACATAAAACAGTAAAGACATCACAGTCACACAGCTTCTGAAATTACAATTTTTTTTTATGAATTATACGACACACAAGTCAAAGGTTGCATGCTAAAAGAACTTACAGGGTCTGTCACCAAATATCAAAGGAATACCCTTATTTCTTAAAACACTAGATGTATGAATAAATGCAAGTTTCTAATACATAGTTTTTATTATTTCTATGTTTAACACTGGGACCAACATATGCCTTTTCTACAGTTATTTGCCCTGTGTAAAGCTTTCATATGACTATTTTAATTTTACTGCATCAATAATAATTTTAGAAGCATACGTACCTTTCTTTGTTTCTCTAATGATAGAAATAAGCATATTTGTCCATTTCTTGGTAGCTGCAAGACTTTTGACTCTGCCTGAAGAGACAACTCTGCGTGCAAAAACGAGGAAAATTGCCATAGCGTTGCTATAGTTACAATGGTTGTCAACATGCTTCTGCATCTGTGACCACAGCATATCCAGTACAGACTGTAGTGCACCTGTACTTAATTGTCCACTGTGTAAACTGGTGTAAAATAGAGAGAAAATATAAATATCAATGATTGTATCACATTTAATTCAACAAACAAGAGCTGTCCCTCACAAGTGACAAATGCCCCCGAAAGAGGTGTCTCACAGACTGTGTCCTCTCCATGTGCTCGATAATTGTGCCATGTAATTTTAAAATCCTTCCATGCATGACAGAGTTACCATGCATACAGTATTCTATTACTTTTAAATACTAAGCGTGACCTTGACCTTTGAAGTAGAGACGTGGTTCTTGCACACAACTCATTGTCTTGATGTGCTGAACATTTGTGCCAAGTTATTTTAAAATCAATCAATGCATGACAAAGTTACAGTCCGGACACAAATTTATGCATATATACAGGATTCCATTACCTATAAAAGTGTAACCTTGACCTTCGAGGGAGGGATTTGGGTCTTGCACGCGACACATCGGCTTGATGTGCTGAACATTCGTGCCAAGTTACTTAAGAATCCTTCAAAGCATGACAAAGTTACAGTCCGGACATGAAATAATGTAAGGTTGGACGCACAGATGTATGGACACCCCTGGATAGGTGCATGACAAAGTTACAGTCTGGACACAAATTTATGCATATATAGAGGATTCCATTACCTTCAAACTCCAAGTGTGACCTTGACCTTTGAGGTAGGGACATGGGTCTTGCACGCGACACACCTTCTTGATGTGCAGAACATTTGTGCCAAGTTATTTCAAAAGCTTTCAATGCATGACAAAGTTACAGCCTGGACACGAAAAAATGTAAGGTTGGACGCACAGATGGACAGACGTAGGAACACCCCTGTGTAGGTGGTATTAGGTGGTATTTCCATTGTTCTGGAACAATAGAGTGACCACTTAAGTAACAAAAGAATGACCACTTAAGGGACAAAAGACGGAATGAAGACAATAGATTTCTATTGTCTTAGGCCACACCTCCTACCACCTAAGATACCCAGCATGCCTGTGGATGGACAGACAGACGGACTGACGGACGGTGCGATTTTAATATGCCACCTTTCTGGGCATAAAAACAGTGACCTTGACCTTGATCTAGTGACCCCAAATGCAACCCAAGCTTCCTCTCCCCGCAAACTACCTATAAACCAAATTTCATTGCAATTGGTCACTCCTAACTTAAGTTATTGAGCGGAAACCATTCTACAATTCCGGGTCACTGTGACCTTGACCTTTGACATACTGAACTAAAAAACAATAGGGGTCCTCTGCTGGTCATGACCAACCTGAACATCAAGTTTCAGGATCCTAGGCCCAAGCAATCTTGAGTTATCATCTGAAAACCAGTTGGTAGATGGACGAACGGACAGACAGACATACCGACCGACATCTGCAAATCAATAAACCCCTCTTCTTCGAAGGGGGCATAATTAAACACTATTAATATATACCAGGAATAATATTATACCCACCTAGTTGTGAGTGACACTATCTGTACAAGCCTATAGCTGGCCACCCTGAGTACAGTGTTGAGCTGTGACTGTCCAAGCCGCCCTCTGACTGGTTGCACAAGACCCTGGACTGGAGCAGACACACCCGCCATCTCATACAACGTGGGTAACAGACCACAAGCCACCAGCAGAGAGATATCCACTGACTTGTAGTTCATACTCAGAGAAAATATTGTGTACAAAAGTAACCTCTGTATGCTACCTGTATGAAAAAGAATGATTTATAACTTTTCTACCTACATCAATGAAAAGAATGATTTATAACTTTTCTACCTACATCAATGAAAAGAAGAATCATCTATAACTTTATCACCAGCATAAAAGAAAAAGGTCATTAAATTTTTTAACTTTGCTACCTGGATAAAAGAAAGAGAATTTTACATCTTTTTACTACCTCTAATTCGGAAAAGAATGATTTATAACTGTGCTACTTGCATCATGGAAAAACTATTTATATCTCTGCTACCATAATCAACAAAAAGAATCACTTATCACAGAAAAGAATCATTTCTTACTTTACTACTGCACCACAGAAAAAAATTGTCACTTAACATGGCCAAATTTCTACCCAGCTCATATTATACATATTGAATACTACCTTCTTACAAAATATCATAAAATTTGAATGCAAAATGTGACCTTTAGAGTCTAAAACAAAGGGTTTTGCAATAACCTGATGAAAAGTTGTAGGTTTTCATCCAACATGGCCCATTTTCTACACAGGTCAAAGACAATTTGTAAAAATAAAATAGATATTTTGTGTTATATCTAGAGTGTTATAGCAGGGTGCTACATCCTGCCCTTTATTACCTAGTACTTACTGCTGCCCTCTAGGGCTTACCTTTTGTTTACCATACAGAAAAGAAAATATAGAAATCTTTTGAAATAACTCAGGAAGCATTTTTTTAAAAATAACACTCCTTATGCAAAGCTTATTACATCATCTATTTATAGAAATATTTCTATTATGTAGATGTTCTGATTTTGAACTGTTGGAAGTCCTCAACCACGCAAAAGTGCCCCGTCCCAAACTTAATGCTTGCTGCCCCTTTTTGAGGGCACCCTGCCAATTTCATTGTATTGTCTCGGTATTAACACTACTATTGCTTTAGAAAAAGTGTATTTTTGCTTTCTGTACTTCTGCAAGGTATAAGAGAGATTTGAACATTTACCCTGGCTGACTGTCTCCGTTTTGTGTGCCTGTATGAGACCTTGCACAAGAGACTCCAGGATATCATGTGAAGCCAGCTGTATTTCTCTCTGAGTCTCTGCCCTAGCTGACATTATTCCATCCTATAAAACAAAATCAAACAAGTTGATGAAGTACTGTCATGCAATACGAAGTCTCCTACCAGTTTGGAGCATTCTATAAAGAAGGGTGTACACATTCATGGTATTGTAAAGGTAAACAATATTAGTGAACCGTTTTTACTCTATAAACATATAGGATAATACAATGAAAATGCTATTCAATAAAGAAGGAAACTAGATGGGTGTTAAGTAGAACACTTGTGTCGCCATCTTACGCTTTGTCAGAATAACCAATTATTTTGTGACAAGATCTAAGTACAAAAAGGGGCATAACTCTGTCAAATATGACCTTGACCAACAAAATTTGACACTTATGTCATAAGCAATACAATTTGAAAGTTTGGTGAAGAAATCTTAAGAAATGGCAAAGTTATAGCCATCATTAAGTTTTCATGACAAAATCTAAGTACAAAAAGGGCGTAACTCTATCAAATATGACCTTGACCTACAAAATTTGGCAGCATCACAACCCTTTTGACATAAGCAATACAATTTGAAAGTTTGATAAAGAAATCTAAAGAAATGGCAAAGTTATAGCAAAAAATCTAAGTATAAAAAGGGGCATAACTCTGTCAAATATGACCTTGACCTATAAAATTTGGCGGCATCACAACCCTAATGTCCTAAGCAATGCAATTTGAAAGTTAGATGAAGAAATCTTAAGAAATGGCAAAGTTATAGCCAACGTTAAGTTTTCATGACAAAATCTAAGTCCAAAAAGGGGCATAACTCTGTCAAATATGACCTTGACCTACAAAATTTGGCGGCATCACAACCCTTTTGTCATAAGCAATACAATTGTGAAGTTTGATGAAGAAATCTTAAGAAATGGCAAAGTTATAGCCGACGTTAAGTTTGTGTGACGGACGGACCGACTGACGGACAAAGCGATCCCTATGTATCGCCTTTTGTCCGAAAGGGTGACATAAAAACATTGTGCCTATAATTTTTTTTTCATCATATCCGTAATTTCACAGTTGTTATATATTGAGTTTACGGTAATGACTTTACCTTATAATGAGCAAGTCTGGGTATCTTCTCTCCCTTTAATCCTGCTAGAAGACCAAGATTGAAGCATCCGGACAACAGACAGAGATGAGCTGAGCACAACAATGTTGACAGAGTCTGAGGTATAGGAGAACTGCTTTCACCACTCTCCTTCTCTTTGTGTGAAATCAAAAGTTCTCTGATCTGATTCAGTGCATACAGACGTGACTGAAATTAGTTCATATAGACTCGACTAAAAATAGTCCATAGTGACTACTGAAAATAATCCATAGACTCTGAGATTCACACAGACTCTACTGAAAATAGTCCATACAGACTCTACTGAAAATAATTTATACAGACTCTACTGAAGACAGTTCATAAAGGCTCAACTGAATTAAGCCATACAAACTCAACTGAAATAGCACATAAAAACAAGTGACTAAAAATTGTTCCATACAGACAAGACTGAAAGTAGTCCATACTTACTTGACTGAAAATAAAAACTTCAATACAATGTACACATCACATGTTCAGTTTATACTGACATGATCTAAAAACAAGACCCGTCAGACTGTAAAAAAAATGTTAACAAGGACATTCTAAGTAAAGACTGGAGAAAAATGTAAAGGGCGAAGAATACTTTTGCAAAACTTTATACAACAGTTATTAGACTTGATGTTTCAATCCAACAGTATGCAGCCTTTCAGAGGTGATATCAATCCTTGTTGTCATAATTTGTCCTACCTCTGCTCTGTTGTGCTGCAACTTCATGATTTCTTCTATCATAGAACATGTAACCTTTTTCACTGGCAACTGACGGTTCTTGTGCCTTCTTCCAGGGTATAGATTGTCTCCCTTGATAAAACTACAGATATCTCCACTGATAGTCTGTGGGTGTTGTCTGTCCTTTTTTCTGCACAGAGTGATATCCCCTGAATGTTCATGATGCCACCTCAATCTTCTTAGAGACTGTTTGACTTTCTGCAGGGATGCTAAAGTACCTGTGCTCCCTGAAATGAAATGAATGAATATTAACCAAACTATGGCTATACTTACACATTTACCTAACTTGACCTGTCATTATAAATTTACCTAACTAGAGATGTCATTACACATTTACTGGTACATGTACCTCACTACAGATGAAAAATTACCCATGCAGCATCTAACTTGAGCTTTCAAAACACATTTACCTAACTAGAGTCACACTACATATTTACCTAACTAGAGTCACACTACATATTTACCTAACTAGAGTCACACTACATATTTACCTAACTAGAGTCACACTACATATTTACCTAACTAGAGTCACACTACATATTTACCTAACTAGAGTCACACTACATATTTACCTAACTAGAAGGGACAACAGCAGCAGCTAGTGGCTTGTGAAAAATAAAATGTCTTCAGATGAAGGGCAATAACTCTGACAAGCCAAGACTATGGCACCAAAAATATGTCACACACACAGTCTTCACATGGATAATGTTTGCATTCATTAAGAAACTAAGAAGGAAGTTCACACTACAAAATTTGGACTGACTGCCAGACTAACTATCAAACTGCATGACATATCTCTTATATACTCTCTTCAAACTTTGCTTGTAGGTCTATTATAAACTTTGGAAAACTTTGAATCTTTGATATGACATAATACAAGCAGAGCTTATGCACTAGTCACCTGTCCATCCCAAGCAGTTAAGATGTGCTGATTAATTACGAATAATCAACATCAGAAATATCATGGCTGACACAGCTCATTGTAAGGTACTGAGCACAAATCAGCAACTATGCACAAACTGACACTGGATTGTTTGAAATTATTAAATCTAGTTTGTAGGATAGAACACAGGGGTTCAAGACAATGAGACAACTAACTTTGCACAAACTGACAAACACGAACATAAAAATTGGTTAAGCAAGCTGAAGAGGTATCGCCAAGGTATGAGACCCAAGTGTAACCTTGACATTCTGTGTACGAGGCTTGGGTGTTGTTTGCGACACATCCTTATGGTATGGGTTATAATTGTGGATTATAAGTCCATGAACTAGGTAAAGAACAGACATGAAATATTGCTATATAACACCACAAGAAAGTGTTTGAGACAAAGTGTGACCTTGACCTTGAGAGAATTGTGTGCTTGTTGTGCATCACACACCCTCACCACATGGGTAACAATCATGTTAAGTTATATTGATATTGGTCCATGCTCTAAAAAGATACATAGCAGGAAATATTGCAATACAACACTAACTTACGGAGTTCCAGCCCTTAAGCGTAACCATGACCTAGGGAGCAGGTGACTGGGTGTTGTGCATGAAAAACTCTCATTACTTGGGTAACAATTGTGTGAAGCTTTATCAAAATTAGTCCATGTATGTGGAAGATACAAACAGGAAACAAAATTGCATTTAGTAGTGTATGAGTGCTAAATATGACCTTGACCTTAGGTGTACGTGGCTAGCTTTGTGCACGACACATCCTTGTGGTATGGGTAACCATTGTGTTAAGTTCTATCAAAATCGGTACATACATGTGGTAGATAAGACTGGAAATGAAATTGCGGACAGATGGATGGGCAAACGGACAAACATAACTATAGTACCCAAACTGGTCACTGACTGGTAGGGGACTAATAAACTGTTATATATACTCCACACATACATCTAACTGCTCTAACCTACCCATTGTGTTTTTATCTTTTGCTGAAAAATTAGGGGTAGCTGCACCATTCCTTGAAGCTAAGTTCACATCAGTAGATCCCATGTATGTTTGCAGATCTGGGTGACTTCCTTTCCGCACCCCTAAATGGGTTTGGGTTTCTGCAGGGTGTTTCGAGTCAGAACAGCTTCCTGCAACAGTAAACCGCAAGATGTAGTTATTTTACATACTCAATTCAAGAAACAGTCAAGTAAAATTCAAATAAGTCGGCAATTATGGCCTTTTATCGCTCACTTGAGTTTCATGTATGGAAGCATCAACTAGCAGAATGCTGAATATGGTTATGTACAAAACTGGTATTAAAACTGACCAAAATATCTGCTAAATAGTCAGGGTCCAGCAATGTGCTGTACTCCACTGTTCTTTTTACACACCACCCTGTTATAAAAACCCTACACCCTGAACTATTTGTTTGACCACTTTCCAGTACCAAGATAAAACAAAATAACAAGCAAATACAGTTAATTAATATCCCTCGCCAAATGAAACAAATTAATGAAAAAGAATAACTGGATAGTGTATTAATCTGTCTGTTTCAGAAAAAAAATAAATTTCTCCACCCCACTGGACCCTAATCTCTGAGGGGATAAATTTTTTCTGACAAGCCTTTCCAGAAAAAAGAAGCATTTTAAAAATTTCATCAAGCCATTGGGCCGCATCTCTGAGGGGTAATTCTTTTATTCTGCATCTTTGTCATACTGAACTCAGTTGTTTAAGTCAAATTAAATCTGGGCTATAAGTTTCAGAAAACAAAAGAATACTTAAGAAAAGTGCTACACCCCCTTGAGGGCCTCAGTTCTAAAAAGATCCAATGGCAGGGTGTAGATATTAGAAAGAGTGATCATTAAATCATTTGAGCCAATTACAATTAACTTTTGATAACTAGTGGCAGTGAAATAGAATTTTAATGTTTTTATATTGGATATAGAAGAAAACAACTAAAGTGCAATAACTCTCGAGATACTAAGCCACTCTTGATGAAAGTTGTGCATGTGCCACCGCATTATGCTATTATATACTCATTTTAAGTTTCATGAAATTCTATCCATTGGTTCCTTAGGTATGGCATCAGATCAACAGAAGTGACTATAAGATACTTAAGTGGCTATCTATATTTTCAGTATTTATGAGTCTAATTTTAGCCACGTAAGATAAATTTTTAGCCACCTTAGATCCAATAAACCTAAAGAATGAATGGAATTTATAGTTATGTATTGTGTGCTATGGACAGTTTAGCCACATAAGTACCCATTTGTAAGCTCGGACGGACGGACGATGCCAAAACAATATCCCTCTGCTCTTTGGCGGGGGATGAAAATATTAGTTAATGAAAGGTCACAACTATTGAAAATGTTTTCTTTACCTTTTTTTGATATTCCTTCATGTTGGGATTCAACTTCTTCTGCAGAGGGGTGGGTTGTAACTGCAATATATATTAGTAATAATGAATGGAGATTTTCACTTCTTGTTACATTTATACATGATGTAAATGGAATTATTATATACTTTCATATTGTCCCGTTCACTTTGCCTTAGAGAGTTCGTTCAGTATTCTACGATACTGCACGTTGGCAAGGAATGATACTGAACATTGGCAAGGGGCGGTCCTGGCGATCAGCTGTACGGACTGTTTTATTTGTTTGCAAACTTCGTTTTTTACTGAGGTTTATATGTCGAAGTGTGACCGTTTTTTACAATTAAATAAACTACGGTCTTCAAATAAAAAAAGAAACTTCAATCGTTTCCAAGTAGACGTAAAGGGTTGCAATTTAAAAAAGGTTCGAATTTTTTAGGCACGCAACAAACCAGTTCTGGTTACAAGGGTTACTGGTACGTAGTTCAGCCAAGTATTGATAAACAAAAGGAATGATATTTTACATGTCGTCATAAGAAAGAAAAAACATTTTTAGGAACGTACATCAAGTTGATGTATTCACATTTCAAAGTACAAACCTGCATCCGTAGGAAAAGTCTTGCGTTTTTCAAAACAAGATGGCGGACGGCAACTGAAATAATCGGCGTCAACGTTTCTCCTAATAAATGACGTCACGTATAAACAACAATATTGACTCGAGTCTATTAATACACAGTAAAGAAAATGTACATGGTGAAATAGTACGCTAGTTGTCTGAGAAATTTCAAGATTCATTTATTGTTTTTTGCTAACAGAATGTCATTTTTGTTCATATTCAATATGAAAGTATATAATAAAAGGTTATTGAACTTGTATGGTGAAATATTACTTGAAACTCGTTGATTTGGCGGGAACAACTCGTAGTCGTTGTTCCCCAAATCAACTCGTTCCAAGTAATATTTCACCATACAAGTTCAATAACCTATAGTCCTAAACTTTTTAAGAACTTGGACAGGACATTAAACCCATATGATGATGATGATGACGCTGATGATGATGATAATGACAGACAGTTACATTTTGTCAAAATGTATCCATTTACAATGCATTCAGAATGAAGTTATGTATTACATGTACTACCATGCAATAAACTATCTGAAACTTGGTCCATATCTAATTAAGCGGTAATCTCAGGCAAGCAGCTTAACTTCACTGGCTAATAAGTAAAGTGCCACAGGGGTGTGGGGGTAGAGTGTAAAACTCCTTCCCGGGGTGTTCAAATAAAATCAGCAGAATTGACTCCCCATATAGTAATGAAGAGTCACAGCCGCATGGGCAAGTCCGATTGTACATGACAGTGAGATATTTACCTTGCCAGTATGGCCTGACTGCCAGTATAAAGAAAAGACTTCTTCGCAGACAGTCTGCACATTCCTCTTCATATGAACCAGTCTGTGGTAACCTGCCAGTCTCACTCTCATTTCCGTCTTCTGGAAAAATCAATGTACACCTTTAAAGATTCATACTGAGTGAGTATGACTGAAGTCATATTTTGCTGAATGGTCAATTTTTGGGGATCGATGGTATCTTAGCCAAATTTTGAATTGGCAGAGACACTTAAATATATGTTAGTAAGAATAATCCAGGTACAAATTAAAGAATAATTATCACCTTATGCTATGTCTGAAAAAGCCCCCCCCCCCTCTTCCACCCACCTCCAATTACAAGTGCTCCATGTTGCTGACTTATGATCACTTAACTTCTCACACATTGATGGACATGGGCTTGAGCCCCAAAACCAACCTGACTCTTTATGTGAGGAAAGAGCAGTTTCTTTTGATTGATGGAAATGTAGTACTGGTCCTTTCCAAGAATCATGGTTAGGTAAAAAGACCATCTGTTCATACCTGAAATTCTCCTGAAAGAGGCCTTAACCCCTTCCCCTGTCCCTTCCCCCTATAAAAGACAAGAGGGCCATGATGGCCCTTTATCGCTCACCAGAGTACAACTGCTTTTAACAAAGTTGCTAGAAATCATCGAAACAACCTTTCTGACAAATTTCCAGGATATTTGGGCTGAAAATGTTACCTCTAGAGTATTAACAAGGTTTTTCCATATTTGAGCTGTGTGACCTAGTTTTTGACCCCAGGTGACCCATATTGAAACTTGAGCTAGAAATCAACCAAACAACCTTTCTGACAAATTGCCAGGATATTTGGACTGAAACAGTAGCCTCTAGAGCCTTAACAAGATTTTTCTATTTTTGGGTCATGTGACCTAGTTTTTCATCCGAGATGACCCATATTCGAACTCGTCTGAGTAATTACTGCGACAAACATCCTGACCAAGTTTCGTGACAATTGAGGCAAAAATGTGACCACTAGAGTGTTAACGAACTAAGTGTGGATGGACGACGGACGACGGACGACAGACGACGGACATTCATCGATCCTAATAAAAAGCAATAGTTTGGATAATTTTCAATAAAGTATGTTACCATCACTGTCTATATGAGAATCAATCTCCAACTCTCTCCGTCTCGATTTTTCACCTGTATCCGAGTCAGCAGAGTGACTCGCATACAAATCTACTTCACTATCCCTCTGTTGCTGAAATGCTTTCCTGTTCATAAGATGCAATCTCAGTTGGTACACCTCTCTTACTGCAGATATGAAGGTGTTGTCATGACTGAAATATTTAATCATTACATCACTATATAGGACATATGTAGAGACTGCAGGCTGTTATCTATATCTCCCTCCACGTAAACACAGACAGTTTCTGTGTCTCAATCCACAATGCCAAACTATTAATTTCTATAAAAAAGATTTACTTTATATTTCAATTTTACTCTTCTCAAGAAAGTCCCGTTAAATTGAAGTACTAATGAAACATTGGATACGAAACTTAAAAGCTGCTTAAAGTCTTCCAAGTTCAGTTTTATACAATAATATATAAAATACATACTGACTAATATTTTCAGCAAGGACTTTATCTATCATGTTGCTATGTACAAGTATGGCAGCCAGAGTACATCTTGACACAGTGTCTAACAAAGGCTCTTCTGCCACATCACAAGTGTCCAGATCTATTAATAGATTAAAGCAAAAGGTCGATACAGTGTATCAAGTTTTTTAACCATGTTTAAACGTAGCTTCCTATGTTTAAAGTTCAGTTTGAAAAGTTTCACTACCACCTGAAGCGATAGTGAGTTTGTATTTTTTTTCTATCTTAACAGTGATTTTGACTTTAGTGAGCTAAAGTGCATAAATGTGTGACAGTACGACTGTAAATGAGTGATGCCACGTGACAAAAAAATAGGTGACGCCTCAGGACAGTAATTGTGTGGTGCTGCATGACAGTAAATGTATGACAGAACGCATTAGTAAATGTGTGATGTCGCATGTCAGTAAATGTGTTATGTCACGTGACAGTAAATGTGTGACAACAAGGGACAGTATTGTGTGGTGCTGTGTGACAGTAAATGTGACAGTTAATGTAATATGCTACATAACAGGAAATATGTGATGTCACATGAAATGTGTGACACCACGTAACATTAAATATCTGATGCCACGCAACAATAAATATGTGAGAATGATTTATACCCAGCCAATGATCTGTGTCAAAAATAAATGGCTTTCGGTTTTGGCTAGTGTACCTCACTCCCACTTGAAGTCATAGTGATTAAGTTTTATTTAATTTCAGTTACATTGACCTCGACCTTGGCCCCAAAGGCATCAGAATGCATGTCCAGCTTTCCTTACCACATGAGTTACCTAATATGTATATGTTCTAAGTTACAACAACTCTTTTCTAAACAAATAAAACAGTCTTGTTCTCAGTAACCAAAATATGAAACATGGATGCATGGACAATGTAAAACAATATATCTCCAGATTGTGGGGTGGTGCTGGTAATGAGGGGGAAAGAGATTTTTAGATATCTATTTATATAAGTAGCTTACCAAGACTCTCGGCTGTTTCTTTCATCAACCCCACCGTAAAGTTTACAGCATCTGTTTGTGCACCGAAACACAACTGTAACAGAACTACCTGATCGCCTGTGTATTTTTCATTGCATACATTCTCATAGACCAAAGACACCTCATTTGGGCTGTCCATAATCTGGTCCACTAACATGTCAATCTCTGTATGAAATTTACCTACAAAAATTGCCAAATATTGTCTGCTTTTAACATTTATCCTGCTAAATTTCTGAAATGGACGAGTCCATTTTTCAATTAGGACAGTCACATTAAATATTCAAAGGGGTGCTCAAAGAAAATTTACATACTTAGTAGCAACCAGTGTAGATCATGATCAGTACACATGGATATACAGGGTGATCAAGATCTACACTGTTCACACAAGGTTTAAGAAACTAGATAAACACCCCTCTGGAACATCTGTTTCACTTTAATTTCAAATTCATATACGAATATAATGTACTTATTCATAATAAAAAAATCACCATGTACTCCTAGCTTTTGTTTAAACTGTCAAGCATTTTTTTCCAAATATCAAAACTGGACTTAGATGAGTTCACTCTGTCAGCAATCACTGTCAGGAAACCCAACTTGAAGTCTACAATTTAAGTCAGTTGTCAAGTACTCATGATTTTCTTTCACTGGGTTTAACTCCCATGTCAACAGTTTTTCATCTTTTTGTAAAAGCTGGCCATTTTGCCTAGCTACCATTTCTAGGAATAACCAGTGCTACTTTCCAATCCTCCCCAAGAGAACTGCCAACTTGCTCACATAGAGAGTCAGATAGGCACAGGACCATCAATCACCGAGAGACTCTGTGATGACAAGTCAGTGACCATAGCCTTTCAGCCAGTGAAGCAGGTAACTAACGAACTGAAATGTGAAAAACTGTCTTTTTTATTGAAAATACATGGTTTATAATTACTTTCATTCTGATGTAATCCATTGTTGAAAATCTTGTTTTCTAACCAAGCTCCCATCTGTCTTTCTTCAGCTGTGATTGGAGAGCCTAGCAGCATGTCACCAAGACAATGACCAATCAACAAGGAACACACTCTTTCTAGGTCAACCAACCATATTGCAGAAACACTCGAGTTGAAACCTAAAGATGGTTCAAAAAGCTAGATAATGTTTAAATGAATACTGACATACTCCAGTTTATTTATCAAGCTTATGTTCTATAACTAAGTTCTATAAAATCAATTAATTCTTGATTCTGGAAACAAGTGGTTTCTTCTAAGATTAATCACTTTTGACACTCACTCCAGATGGTATCAACCTCCAGGAGAGAGAGAGGCTATGTGTCTTACCTAAGGGCACTATCACTACGATACTGGTGGGAATTGAACCCTGAATTTTCCGATTTCTAGGCAAGTATACTCACTACCACTGCACTCCAGTGGCTCCACAAATAACAATGTGCAGTTTTTTACACAATAACATAGCTTAAGACGAGATCTACATCTGTATTTAAACAAGAAACTTTCCAAAAGTACTTAACAGTTGTTGTAGTTGTTGTTGCATGAGTTTAATGCCTTTTCAATTGTATTTCGGTCATTTTTACAGTTTTACCTAAATATTTTTCCTGGAAGAACCAGTACTCAATCCCTATTCTCTGTAAGAAACTGCCAACTTTCTCACATAAAGAGACATGGTCAGAAGCAGGGCTCGAACCCATGAACCTCAATCAATAAGAGGTTGCAGTGATTTCTGTGACTATAACCACTCGACCAAAGAGGTGGACCACTAACACTCTTGAAATAAACAACTTGTGTTTATAAAGACGCTTAAAGTATACCAGACTTACTATGTTTGGTTATGTTTACAGTAATCTTACTTACATTGATCTAGTTCCCGTTTTTCATATCTCTCAATGTTTGTTAGAAGCTTGCAGATGTGATCCAAGTTAGACATAAGCGCAAGAAGAGAATTAAGCAGTGGGACAACTCTAGATTGGGGAACCATCACAAGAGAGTGTAGCATGTGGAACAACATGGAACCAGCTGGTGAGGCATACAGGATATCTGTGCAAATAAAACAAATGCATAAATACCATAGACAAACTTTTTTTCACATAGTACAAATTATTTTCCCTATCTGATTACTCTATAAAAAATTATCTGGGTAAGAGAGTAGACACTGTGTCAGTGATGATCTCATATGTTTTGTCTCTAGAGACAGGCAATTAAAATAGAGAATTATAAATGCTTTGCAAGGAAACAAAAACAGTTAAACTTGTGAAAAGGACTGCTTGCCGGAAAAGAATAATTAAAACGCTCCTTATTCACTAGAGGTCTCTATTCACTGTCAGAGGTAGCTATCATACACAATAATGCAGTTTTCTCCCAGTTTGTCTTTATTTTTAGGGTGGTCTTTATTTCGGATGTGGTCTTTTACAATCCTTTAACTATATTTGAGGGACCCTATCATTTTGCATCAGCTTAAAAAAAGAGTAACTCACCAATGACATGCTCTTGTACATTAACTTTCCTCTGTTGACTCAACAATCTAGCAGCCTGGGTCAGAAGTTCTGAACACAGTGGTATCATCAGGCTCAGGTGATTCTGTACCAACTCCACCACATCTGTATACTGTGAACAGAACAAAAACATGACACATACACAATATTATCACCTGACTATACTCTTTTTTTTTCTTGCGGGTTCTAACATCCATTTCAACAGTAATTCAGCTGTTTACAATTGCAAAGTTTATCTACCTATTATTTCTGGGAAGGCCCCGAGTACCAGACTTCCATCCTTCACAACAAACTGTCAAGGCTCAAACCGATAACCATAACTCTGTGAGCAGTTTAGTGATTTTAAGTCATGCAGAACATGTCACTAGTGTTGATATGTGACTGAAACAATGTGCCTTCTGTAACTGTACTTACACTATCTGATATGTGAATTAAACAATTAAAAGTGTCCTATAACTGTACTTACATTAGATGATAAGTAACTGAAACCAAATGTCTTGAACAAATGTACGTACGCTACTGGCAAGCAAGGAAAAGCCGAAGGATTTTGCATGTTTTTTTCGTTTATTTTAGAAATAGATGAGACTGAATAACAAAGTTTACTACAGTCGACTCTCGAAATCTCGAACACCCTCGGGGAAGCAAAATTTGTTCGAATTTTCCGGAGTGAGCATGTCGGCCGTATTGGAGATGGTACTAAAGACCGTTCTGTAAGAACGCCGTTCTGTCTGGAGTGAAGTGTACTAAAACCTGTGTAGGAACATACTCGATTACTGAGTTTTGAGTGGAAGTTCTTTTTTCACTCCTCGTTTTCCTGTCGCCGACTTGGCTATCCTCCCGTTTCCGGGCCCTTCACCAAGTTGCTCAGCGAAATTAATTTTCCCCGAATTCGCCGACCTGGCTATCCCCCCCATTACTGGGACCTTCACCAGGTTGCTCGACGTTAGAACTTTGTACACTATGTTCTGACATAATTGTGTGGTTGACATTGAAAAATCTAGATTTTATATAGCTTTATTGAATATGAAACAATTAACCCATTTTATGACAGGCAAACGATTGCCACAAACATAATCATAAGTGTTAGCACGCGCGGCAAACAAATACACATATCCTCGATTATTACCATGTGACGTCATTTACTCAATCAAGCTGGCACCTGCTCAATTTTCACGAGGTGTGAAAAACATGCGGCCGGCTGATTGATCAATTAACGAACGACACTGTTCGAACTTTCCGGAGTTATTCACACTATTTTATTAATGAGCGGACAATAATATCAGTTCGAAAGTTCCGATTATCCGGGTTCCGATTAACCGTAGTAGAACATATTGAATTTAGAAGGAAAATGTGTTTGAATAATCGGGGGTGTTCCAATTATCCGGGTTCGAACTTTCGAGAGTCGACTGTATTTTACAAATCTTGGCCTTGACCTCCGTCGGGGGAGATAATTTTTGTTTACATTGGTCGCGCATGCTCGTAAATATGGGGCCTTAAAAGGGGTACTTAGAGCACACGAATGATAGGCATTACAGCAGGAAATGTTGGTGGCTTGCATTTATCGCCGATATATAGCTCATGTCACGTTTAACACAAAAATATTTGAAAATAATTAAAAATAATTAAAAATAATTATTTCTTAAGGTTTTTAACAATAAATTGTCTTTGAGAAATTATCTTAATTTGCGGCTTTGTAAGTAGGTCTATATACCTACATGTGTCATTTTTGCCGGAAGTATCCATTTTCTACTTAGTCAAATAGATGCAAATTGTTTTGCTTAATACCCTGCACAGCCTCCAGTCGGAGCTAACATCAAATTAGAACTCCCGACATTTTTCTATGTGTTTGCTTGGCAATATAGCCTATGATTTCCCTGCATTGAGCCTCCCTCAAACAAAGGGGAAATACTATACAATCAGTAGAAATTACTTCCCTTGAATTGAAGAGTAACTCATCCCGATATACTAATGTACGGTTTGAAAACGTTATCAATACCTTTTTATTACGTGTTGAAATGTATTTTAACATGATTTTCTAATGTTTTAAGAAAAATTGAAGTAATATTTTCGCGCGGAAATCAGAAATTGACAGCCGTAACATGACCCCCACGTGACTTTGTTGACAACATATGTCAAGGTTGCGAGTACGCTGAAATTAAAAATCGATATCTTAGTAAATATTCATTACTTTGACTCATGATTTATGTCAGTCAGCTTCAAAACAAATCCTCCGATAGATTTTGATCAAATCTTCCATCAAACAGACCTGTTTTAGAAGCATGTAACGGGAAAACCAAAAATCCGCCGACAATTCCTTGCCATCGGCTTTTCGTTGCTTGCCAGTAGCTGCTATGTGACTGAAAATAAGTGTCTTCTATAAAAATACCTACACTAGAAACCAAGCGTCCTGTATAAATGTACTTACACTAGAAACTAAGTGTCCTGTGTAAATGTACTTACACTAAAAACTAAGTGTCCTGTATAAACGTACTTACACTAGAAACTAAGTATCTTGTATAAATGTACTTACACTAGAAACTAAGTATCTTGTATAAATGTACTTACACTAGAAACTAAGTGTCTTGTATAAATGTATTTAACTAGAAACTAAGTGTCTTGTATAAATGTACTTACACTAGAAACTAAGTATCTTGTATAAATGTACTTACACTAGAAACTAAGTGTCTTGTATAAATGTATTTAACTAGAAACTAAGTGTCTTGTATAAATGTACTTACAGTAGAAACTAAGTGTCTTGTATAAATGTACTTGCACTAGAAACCAAGTGTCTTGTATAAATGTATTTGCACTAGAAACCAAGTGTCTTGTATAAATGTACTTACACTAGAAACCAAGTGTCTTGTATAAATGAACTTACACTAAGAGATATGTGATCTGACTGAGTACAAAATGCAAACAGATGTTTGTGTATGGAAGAGAGCAGATCATGCAGCTGTGGACAGCAGGTCTCTGAAGTCTCGTAGTTTACATCTTTATCATTGTTCTTCTCTAGATCATTCAAGGCTGACTCCTATAAATAAGCAACACAATAAAACAACTCAAGAATAAGCTGTAGGTAATACGATTTCCACTATATATACAAATTCTGTTTAAAATAGTTTTGCGTCACTCAGATTAGAATAGTGGTTACAGCGTTCTCCAAAAGTCCAGTTTTTAGTCAGGCTCTTTGTGTAGATACCTCATGCTTCACACATGAAATATTTCATCCAGTCATAGATAAGGCACCGGTAATGAAATTTAACAAAATTATTAAAGCTGTTTTCTATGTTCTCATTTAAGCACTGAACGCCTCTTTGTGAAGCAGTCAAAAATACTTAAAAGCCAAATAACTTTTGCATACAAGTTATTTTCACAATACCTCTTAGAAGCCAGGTTTCTGAGAATTAAATAACAAGTGCACAAGTTTTTTCCTTACTTCAAAAAATAACATTGTCATATCTGGTTTCAGTTGTTAATATAAAATGCGAAATTAAATATCTGCGCATCAGTATAGTATTGGCTAAACCTGAACAGAAACTAGAAATAAAATTAATAGGTTTACAAGTATGTTAATGTCAAAAAAATACAGTATGTGTTTCCTGTCTACCTGCCAAAAAAATTAGTCGTTTATTCGCATTTTTTTTATTTCGCTCTTAAAAACGTTTACAATTTGTCTTTTGATCATTTTCTTAATATATTAATATATTTGAGGTTGGCAGTAAAAAGTTAAGGTTGGTCAGGAAAAAAAATATATAAAGAAATCCCTTAAAAACCACCATACAAAATGTGTTTTGTCAATGACTCTATGCTCTCCATACAACTGTGCAGCACAATTTAGGATTTCTATTCTATTTACTTTCTGTTGCCATGACAACCTAAGTTCTGCAAGGAATGGAATAAATCTGTAAGAGCATGCATGGAAAACCAATGCCAAATTTTATTACCTTCAGTTGTTTGGTTTAAAAGAATATTTTGTAAGAAGAAAATGGAGGACAATGGATGGCGAGTCACCTGCAGCATCTGCTCAGATAAGGTAAACAACTAACTTTAGGGTGTTATTTATTTTGCCTAATAACATGTTACTTACCGTTTCAAATGCCAGATTTCTCAGTATATTCTTCATTAGAACCCCAGCCATGTGGAGATCCGGAGCAAACTTGATTGCTGGTATATGTATATGGCTGAGACCCAGCAATACAGATATATGACTGTTGCTCTGTAGGCTAGACAGTATCATATTCAACTGCATCCTCTGCCAACAGTAAAATAGTACAATGTCAAGTTGTCAACAGTATAACTAACATAAGAGTCAAATATTATCTCCCTGTACATAGTCAGTGCTGTTATCATAGTTTACCATTGTTGTTATCAGTTCTTCAGAATTGTTATCATAAACAACAGTGATGTCATCAAAGTTCACCACTGTTGTCATAGTACACCAGTATTTTTATCATAGTACACTAGTATTTTTATCATAGTACACCAGTATTTTTATCATAGTACACCAGTGTTTTTATCATAGTACTCCAGTGTTTTTATCATAGTACACCAGTATTTTTATCATAGTACACCAGTGTTTTTATCATAGTACACCAGTGACATTACCAGTGTTGTTATTACATTACACCAGTGATGTTATCATAACATTTAAGTGTTTTTTCACAATACACCAGTGTTACTTCTATAGTACATGAAAAATGTTTCTATGATACACGCGTGTTGTTATCATAGTACACCTGTATCCATGCAGTTAACAACATCATATTTTCAACTTTTTGGGGAATTGTTATGACAGCACAATTGGTCAAGTAGTCAGATGCCTTGTTGCTAGGTGATGATGCCAAGTTAGCACTGGCTTGTGCCTGGCTTAGGTCAGTTCCTCATTTCCCCCTCTCCCTCAAATAATGCAACTTACATGCACTAAATTATGTTGTAGAAACCAGTTTACATTTTTATACAATAAATAAAGAATGCACATACCTGTCCTTTAGATAGCACATTCCAACACTCTGGGGACTGTGGCAGCAAGGAATGTAACAGTTCCATTCTATCGCCCAGGCTTGGTAACAGCAACTGTGCTCCTACAGACAGGCACTCACACACAAGCTGTAAACATGTGTTATATACAGGTGAACCTGAATAAATGGTCACTTTGAATAAGCAGGAACTTACCTTAAACAGTCAGTATTTACATGTATCTATCCTAGTTTGCCAATTTTACATTTAATACACCTAAATATAGATACCATTTACTTTTAGTGGACAGTTTTGATGTTTTTTCTCTTTGCAGCCTGCTTCAGACAAACCTCAGGTTTGACTGTATTCAATCATGAATATTTCATTAATAAATGCATATACATGTAATTGATGATAAAGTCGGTGTCAATGGTGATCATAGAAAATTTGCAGGGTCTGTTGTACATGTTCAAAGTTTTAATTAAATACACAAGACGGATGGACAGTTATTTTATCACAAAGCAAAGCATTTTGCTCGTTTAGTATCATTTTAACAAATGCATGTATTTGAATACATGTCAAACTTCCAGTACACGAAAATGAGCATTCAAATTGCATTTCTATCATTCATTCCAGCACATTTTATCTGTGATAACTTGAACATGAAGAAAACTACTTTATTTTCCAGTAACATTGGACAGGTGTATAGAGAATTAATTCTTACATTCCTGGATGAGGGTTACAAGTTTCAAATTTTTCTATCTGAAAAGAAAACTTTTTTTTATCTCACCTGTTGAACGGAATCTGGTGTTTTCATGTCAATCAATTTAAAAAGAAGATTTCTTAACGGCTTGGCCTGCTCACCAAGTAGGTTTTTAGAAACACTCGTGTTCTGAGCCAGAGACAGATGTATACATAACACTTTCAAACACAGCAAAACAAAGTACTGGTGCTCACTGAAAGAGATAATGAATACCTGATATCCTATTTTTAACTTTTAAGTGATTTTACAGTTTTAACAGTGTTTTTTTTCCGTAAGATCGTTTAAGCACTTTCTGTTATCATGATTTAATAGATGGTTTTCCGTAAGATATTTTATACACTTTTTGATATTTTCTTGTAATATGAGTTTACAACATATCTCTCATATGACAAAAAACACCAGTGACGGACCCAATGCTCACTAAAAACATCTTCTACAGAAGCAAAGATTAAATAACTTTAACAAGCTGTGTTCAACACTGACAATGCTCAGCATAGGTTTCCACCAATCTATACAAATTCTATGTCACAATACAGGAAAAAGTGCATCTCCTTATTCTGCTATATATATTTCTACATTTATACTTTGGCAAGTATGGAACCCTACATACCAAGGAGCTCTCAACATTCTAATTTCTTACTTGTGATTCTGGAAAGGCAGTGGCGCTATATCAGTCTCGAAACTATGGCAGTATCTCTCCAGGAACTGACGTAGTGTGTTGAAGGTGTCCTCTTGTATATCCACACAGAATGGCCGATGCAGTGACATCAGTGGTCTAAGATAGTACAGAATTGTTTTGTTATACAATTGTTATCAGTATCACGGCGGAAAACAGTTGAAAGCTAGTTTGCTTGTGAGTCGCATGTTTCTAATATTAAAAAGGCAAACTTGTCTAAACTGTATGGACATAGAAGGCTATGCTAGCAAGAAGAAAACAAGTGACCAAACTCTAAGAAAAATGAAAACTTTCAAGTTTTTTTTAAAGCAAAAGCAAAAATATCAAACCAAATCTGTCTGCTTTCAAGCCAAATTTCATTCTCATTTACCCAATTTACAGAATATACAAGGTGCTTTATATATAAAACACATACCGTAGTTCAACAGAGAATGATGTAACATCAAACTATTTTCCTCAGCAAGATCAATGAAAACTAACCTTATCTTTAGTGCCGAGTGCTAGTAATGAATTTATCTCTGTCAAGCATTTGAGAAGGTTACGTGAGTCTGGGTCTTGGCAAGTTCAACTGCAGAGAAATCCCAGGGACGACCAAGACTACAAACAATCTAATAAGGTTACATGAAAATATGTTACCTGTCACTAGGTATTGCTGTCCAGGCTATACTATGTGAAGTGCCAGCTGATATCTGATGTACTGCTGCTTTACTTAAAGCACCTGCTACCTTCTTCGGACGTGTTATAGGGCTCTGTGAATGACCTTGACCGCACTGCCCCATAGCATTGTTGCCCCAAGCATAAACAACATTATCTGTAAAATAGTAGAAAATACTTTATCACATCACAATTTAATGGCCCTGTACAAACAATTTTCCTCCTCTTCAATCTTTACTTGTATTTCTAAAATTGACTTGTCTGTTTATCAATTTGGGCAATACTATTTCGAGGGTTGATCACAAAACTGTTGTAAGTCCTTCTTTATTTCATATAAGTTACTGCAGTTTTGCGATCAACCCTAGAATTTTGTTGTTCAATGGGGTGCTCTAAGAGAAACTACTGACAGAATCGGGAACACTTCAGTTCATGCCTGCAGATCAGGATTTACACTAACCACTACCACGAACTGAATAAAGGTTAACCAGCTTGGAAAACAAAATGAGTCTCCTAACCCAAAATACATCACTAAATGAAGATCAAATACTTCTATTTTAGATTAGCTTCTTAGAAAAACAGTATAAAAAGAATGTATTATCAAAAAAAAACTTCTACTGAAAGAAATTTTTTATGTGTTTACGAATTCTTTTTGTCAACACTCACATACACATTGTATGCAAGTATTTTTACTCTAAAATTGCAGCAGCTATTATAGGAGGGGCTCAAGCAAAGGATTAGCTCAGAGGACGCACATTTGAATCCTGTAGAATTATACCATAACTATTACAATCCCTTCTTTTGGTGCAAGCACTGGTCAAAACTCCAGGAAGCCATCATCATGAGTACTTAATATAAGCTGTAAGAAACTGAGTCTTCAATCCATGAAAAATAAACAAGTTTAAACTAAATTAACAACATTTAAATGTAATGGCACCTCTTAATTCTAGGTATTAATCAAATTTAACTAAATAGAAGAGTAACTGAAACATACCGTGAGTTAAAGCTAGGCAATGGTTGTCTCCACATGCAACATCAACCAATCGTATTGAGTGAAAGTCTTCTATAAGTCGAGGCTTAAGGGCAGTGGCGTCTGGGGAACCGCAGCCAATCACTGAGCCGCAGCCCCACGCGTACAACTGAATAACACAAATGTGATACAACAGTCAGCTGTTCTGAAGGATTGTAACCGTTGCTCTTGGAATTGGTTAAGCAGTACTGGATCAAACAACAGGCAAAGTATTTAATGTAGGAATGTCCATTCCTTACTATAACAGAAGTTTTTGATGCCAGACCGGTACAATACATAGTATTCAATGATGAAAATGCCATTCCTCGCAGTCTTTAATGTTCGTAGACTGGTATAATAGAGTATTTAATGTAGGGAAGTCCATTCCATACAGCAATTTAAATTGTCAAAGTGGAAAAGTCCGTTCCATACAGTACCGGTAATATAGATAGGGAAACATAAGCTGACGAAACAAAACAATTTGTTCCTTTATTATGAAACTGTTTTCTGAACCCATGCACTCATACATATAAACTAGATGCCCACGTGCAAAATGTCAAGCCCGCCATATGTCAAAAGGGCTAACTCCTAACCAAGTAGAGATGGGTCAAAATACACCTAAATATTGGATGTAACATGTATGTTGTACCACAGAAAATTGGTCTCGATTTTTCTCTACGGCCAGTAATAAAAAAGTTACAATATAAGCTATTTATAGTAACAACAAAGGGAAGTAATTCTAAAAACAAGGGTAGCCCATGGTGGTGAACATTTGTACAAAGTAACATCAAAATTCCTCCATGCATGAAGAAGAAATGCTTCAGACAATTATATTCTTGACTTTGAACTTTAACCTCTAAGTGTGACCTTGACCTTAGACCTAGGGACCTGGTTCTTGCGCATGACACTCCGTCTCATGATGGTGAACATTTGTGCCAAGTAACATCAAAATCCCTCCATGCATGAAAAAGATATGGTCCGGACAAAATCGGACGGACACCCTTACGAAGGTGTTATTAGGTGGTATTTCCATTGTTCTCGAACAATAGAGTGACCACTTAAGTAACAAAAGAATGACCACTTAAGGGACAAAAGACGGAATGAAGACAATAGATTTCTATTGTCTTAGGCCACACCTCCTACCACCCAAGGTACCCATCGTGCGTGCGGACGGACGCACTTAGGACATACACCGAACCACCAAAAGTGACAACTATATCAAGCTCACCGCAAGCGGGCTCGACAAAAATTGTGAGCCTCTTTGAAAAATCCCTCTCCTGTTCATAATCATTGTGATTTTATACTAATTACTATAAATCAACTAAATATTATGTAAAGTTTATTTCTTCTATATTCCAGGTAGCCAGTTCTTTCAAAATTTTTGAATACACAAATAAATTTTTCAAGAATTTATGTATGAATTGTAGTCAAATATATTTTTTCTTCAACTCAGAAACACCTTTTTGCATCTGGTTTCTTTTTGCTTATCAAAAATGATGAAATGAAATAACACAAACATTAATTGGCCCAAAAATTAATTGGTAGACAGTACAGTCTGTATACATGTATAATGACCCCCTGTGTATAGTGACTTTTTTTACTATCTCCATCGGAAGGTCACTGTAGACTATCTTAACTGTATTTCAAATGTAAACTTCAACATTAATTATGTCTCAAGATATTAACTTAACCATATCCAAATTAGGTGAATTTACAAAACAGCTCCATTGTATTAGCTTACTAGGCTTTGTTGTTTTAATAGCGGGAGGCTTACCTGACCAGTAGTTGTTAGTGCCAGAGAAAAATGACAGCCAGACACAGCTTTCCTGATTGTTACCCCAGCCAAACTGTCTATAACTTTTGGTTTATACTGTCTACATGTGTCACCATGACCCAACTTTCCTAAAACAAAAACACAGTTGAACATGGGTTAGAGATCATCTTTAGGAAAAAATTTGAAATATGGATCTAAGATGAAATTGATTCAAGCTTTGAAATCTATAGCAAAGAATACAATTATAAAATGGTTAAACATAGGCATGTAGCTAAAGTGTCATATGAAAAGTGTTGGCCTTTGGACCAAAGTTTGAACCCCCATCAATGCCATAATATTAGGGTCCTTAACAATTCCACATTGCCTGTCTGGTTAAATCCATGTATTGTGAGTCTCCAGAGAGATTAATCAAATTGTATGATCTTGTTTGAGAACATCAAGATTTAAATTAGCAGGAAAATGTAGACACACCGCTATCCCCGCTACCAAATGACCACACAGTTTTGCCATCCCTTGCAACCACAACAGTGTGAGAGCTCCCGCACGAAACCTGTGAAATCAGCGGTAGATCTTTCACGCGGGTTGGTAAATTCTTGCTGCTACTGTCTCCATGACCTAGGATGAATTATTAACACAGCAATCAGTATCATTACACCCACACAAGCTTCCTCAGCTTTTTTTATAAATATAATTCATGCAAAAATGAATAAAGAGTATAGCTCTCAACATTATTGTTCTACAAATTAACATGAAGTTATTATAAATGTACACATTTGAATACTACTGTGTCAATGGATCAATGGAGTAACACTTTTGCTTATTCTTACGCAGTGAAAGGATTCGTTATTTATCTCTACAAGCCAAGTGGTCCATTTTACTCATTATTTTAACACTACTGACGATTTCTCCTATACACAAAGAAGGATTTGAGTGTGATATACCTTACAAATTATATTACTCAAGACCCCCGGATTTGGGCTGTTGAAATTCCCTCATGTGTAATTTTCACAAAACAATAGTACCCCTTTCCCAAGTGTACAGCTCGCCCACATTACCTAATCTTCCATAATCCACCTCTCTCCAAGTGTTAAACTCTCCCACATTACCTAATCTTTCATAATCCCCCTCTCCCCAAGTGTTAAGCTCTCCAAGATTACCTTATCTTCCATAATCCCATCTCTCAAAGTGTTAAGCTCTCCAACATTACCTAATTATCCATAATCCCATCTCTCAAAGTGTTAAGCTCTCCAACATTACCTAATTATCCATAATCCCCCTCTCCCCAAGTGTTAAGCTCTCCAACATTACCTAATTATCCATAATCCCCCTCTCCCCAAGTGTTAAGCTCTCCAACATTACCTAATTATCCATAATCCCCCTCTCCACAAGTGTTAAGCTTTCCAACATTACCTAATTATCCATAACCCCCCTCTCCCCAAGTGTTAAGCTCTCCCACATTACCTAATCTTCCATAATTCCCCTCTCCCTAAGTGTTAAGCTCTCCCACATTACCTAATCTTCCATAATCCCCCTCTCCCTAAGTGTTAAGCTCTCCCACATTACCTAATCTTCCATAATCCCCCTCTCCCCAAGTGTTAAGCTCTCCCACATTACCTAATCTTCCATAATCCCCCTCTCCCCAAGTGTTAAGCTCTCCCACATTACCTAATCTTCCATAATCCCCCTCTCCCCAAGTGTATAACTCTCCAACATTACCTAATCTTCCATGATCCCGCTCTCCAGAAGTGTATAGCTTGCCAACATTACCATATCTTCCGTAACACCCCTCTCTTCAAGTGTATAGCTCTCCCACATTACTAAATCTTCCATAATCCTCCCTCTACCCAAGTGTATAGCTCTCCCACACTACCAAATCTTCCATAATCCTCCCCTCCCGAAGTGTATAGCTTGCCCACATTACCTAATCTTCCATAATCCCCCTCTCCCCAAGTGTACAGCTCTCCCACATTACCAAATCTTCCACAATCCTCCCCTCCCCAAGTGTATAGCTCTCCCACACTACCAAATCTTCCATAGTCTCCCTCTCCCAAAGTGTATAGCTCTCCCACATTACCAAATATTCCATAATCCTCCCCTCCCGAAGTGTATAGCTTGCCCACATTACCTAACCTTCCATAATCCCCCTCTCCCCAAGTGTACAGCTCTCCCACATTACCAAATCTTCCATAATCCTCCCCTCCCCAAGTGTATAGCTTTCCCACACTACCAAATCTTCCATAGTCTCCCTCTCCCCAAGTGTATAGCTCTCCCACATTACCAAATCTTCCATAGTCCTCCTCTCCCGAAGTGTATAGCTTGCCCACATTACCTAATCTTACATAGTCTCCCTCTCCCCAAGTGTACAGCTCTCCCACATTACCTAATCTTCCATAGTCTCCCTCTCCCCAAGTGTACAGCTCTCCCACATTACCTAATCTTCCATAGTCTCCCTCTCCCCAAGTGTATAGCTCTCCCACACTACCAAATCTTCCATAGTCTCCCTCTCCCGAAGTGTACAGCCCTCCCACATTACCTAATCTTCCATAGTCCCCCTCTCCCCAGGTGTATAGCTCTCCCACATTACCTAATCTTCCATAGTCTCCCTCTCCCCAAGTGCACAGCTCTCCCACATTACCTAATCTTCCATAGTCTCCCTATCCCCAAGTGTATAGCTTGCCCACATTACCAAATCTTCCATAGTCCCCCTCTCCCCAAGTGTACAGCTCTCCCACATTACCTTATCTTCCATAGTCTCCCTCTCCCCAAGTGTACAGCTCTCCCACATTACCTAATCTTCCATAGTCTCCCTCTCCCCAAGTGTACAGCTCTCCCACATTACCTAATCTTCCATAGTCTCCCTCTCCCCAAGTGTACAGCTCTCCCACATTACCTAATCTTCAATAGTCTCCCTCTCCCCAAGTGTACAGCTCTCCCACATTACCAAATCTTCCATAGTCTCCCTCTCCCCTAGTGTACAGCTCTCCCACATTACCTAATCTTCCATAGTCTCCCTCTCCCCAAGTGTACAGCTCTCCCACATTACCTAATCTTCCATAGTCCCCCTCTCCCCTAGTGTACAGCTCTGCCACATTACCTAATCTTCCATAGTCTCCCTCTCCCCAAGTGTACAGCTCTCCCACATTACCTAATCTTCCATAGTCTCCCTCTCCCCAAGTGTACAGCTCTCCCACATTACCTAATCTTCCATAGTCTCCCTCTCCCCAAGTGTACAGCTCTCCTTCCTGTGTTACAGCAGCACTGTGACGAAAACCAGCTGATACCTGAACTACAACCTGTATAAATATTTCAAAATGAGCATTTAGTACACAGTATAGGAACAGAAACTTTAGCATGTGGAATTTGAGACATTCTTATTTCAATGATTTCCTCTTGGAACATCTAGTCTTCTTACTCAGTATAATCTTTATTTATACAAGTGGAATGGACTTGGTAGTATGACACAAGCAATAAGTTGATTGGTCTACACAGTAGCATAGGAACAAAGATCAATTAAACTGGACTGAACAGTAACATACGAACAAGCCACATGCAAAATAGACCAGACATTGAGGCTAGACCAGTGCTTGTTCATTACTTTTTTTTTATCACAGATGTATGGCATTATTTAATAGCTAATATTCTGCTATAATTTAAGTACGTGCAAATGTACTCACAATACCAGAGAGTCCTGTGATCTGCTTAGGAAACTTCTGTGTAGAATTGTTCCCATGACCAAGTTTACCATAGTCTCCTGTTTATCAAATATTCCAGATTAAACCAGCATTTTGACTTTTAAAAAAAAGACAGTGAGCATTCATAATAAGTGTGAATTCGTAAGAAGTTACAATGCATTAAGGTTCATGAAACCATATACTGTAAATTTTCTCAACTCTGATGATCTCATTAACTAAGATTTCATGAAGACAGCCAGACCAACTGGTAAACAGAAGTTCAAGAATTGTTATGGTGTTTTGATCCTTCCTGAGTATTAGACCTCCAAATTTAACCCCATATGTGTAGCCCTGTCTAAAAATGTATCACACTTGTCCAAGATTTCATACAGAAAAACATTACCATGGCTTATCAAAATCTGTTTGCAAATGAGACTTTAACAACATAAAGACACATTAATCAAATAATGGTAGATATGATATAAAACATTAGAAGCTGAAATTTATCATTAGTAGTCCAGCTAGGGGATAGACAGGGGTATGATTCCTCTCTTAAAACCTGAAGTTACCTGAATGGCCAATCTGACCAAACTACTAGTTATTGCGTACATTCTTGAACTTTCCGTCACAGTATCTCCACTTGTAAGTTCAAACAAGATTATACAATGAATAGCCATGCATCAGAAGAAGATTTTTAAAGTTTTTCCTATAGAAACCTATGTAAAATCAAGTGACCCCCAGGTTAGGGTCAATTTTGCATGGAATATATTTATCCAAACAACTTTCGTAGAGGACTATCCAAAGACCATTCCTATGAATTTTGATTAAAATTGGCCTAGTGGTTTTGGAGAAGTCATTTAAAGCAATATGTTGACACACAGACTACAACAACGCCAGATAACCGCTGACCACAAAAGCTCACAGTGAGCTAAAAACCACATCTTTTCACTAACATAAATTCAATGCATTTTTATGCTCACTGAAGCACATACAAAATAATTGACCTACCATCTCCCCAGCTGAAGACATCGCCATTTCTTGACAATGAAAGTGTGTGTCCATCAGATCCTTTTGACGATGATACAGCTTTGATATTTCTATCTTTCGGAAATGTCAGTTTTTTTGGAACAGTCTGATTTGTTGAGTCACCCAGGCCCAGTCTACCGTAACTGCCTTTCCCACAAGCGTTCACGCTGCCATCCTTGGAGATTAGGAATGTACAGAATTGACCTGCTTCAACCTGTCAAAGAATTTAAAGCAGTGGGAATCAAAATTGAATTCTGAAAAACAAGCTTGGCCTGATAGTGTATTTACATCTATTTGCTGAACTTAAATTTGCAATATCTATCTCAGATTTTATCAGATTTTAATTTTTTTCCAATTTCATGATCATTACCTAAGAACATAATAGATTTTGAATAGCATTTCCCTTTAATGAACATTTTGTGGTTCTTTTGACGTTTCTCACATACAGCAATACAGCTTACCAGGAATTTCACATATTAAAAGTATCTCATCTGTGAAAGTTTGAAACAAATCTTCCCAATAAAATATTAGAAGTTTTTGGGATGTACAGATGTGTACAAGTATTAATATTGAAAAGACAAATTCCATTTGCCTCCCATCTGTTGTGGGGGGAGGGCACAGAAAGTAAGAAATGTTACCTGAGGACAATCTCTAAAGGAAGATGAGAGTTTTGGAGAAAGAACTTTTTCCTGACTGCCTTCAGCTAATTGGTGTGTGCTGTTACTTCCCCATACATACACTTCGCATGTCTCCAGCAAGGAGCTTGATGTGGAGGAAGAGCTAGTTGAGATAATTGATGTGTAGCCAGAACTACTCCCAGCTGGCATATACTGCTCCGATGTATTTTTCAGTGGAATGTGTAGGTTTGAAAGACTGAAGTCTTCAGCTAGGCAGTACAGCTGTAAAATAATGCACGATGATTGTTCAAAGGAAATGCTTACTTAACAAGTCTAACTCTACAAAAAAAGCAATACCTTATTATTTTGCAATCAATTAACCACTATGATGCACTACAATTTCAGTAACATTCCTCTATGACAATCAGCAAACAATTCTGGATCAAGATTAGATCTATCCTAAATGAAACTTTAAACACTTGATATATATATATAACACAATCTCTCAATACCTAGGTATTGCTTCAGCCATATTCCTATTTTAATTCTGTTTTACTAAATTAAAATTAGTTTGCTTTCTGTGATTTCCATCAAGCCGGCAAGTTTTTACATTTTATTTGCATCAAGCATCCACCTGTCCAACATGGCCACTTTAAATGTATCCATTAACTGGTTGCTTAAGAAAGGTTCGACTGTATAGTGATAGAAATCAGTCTGAAAATTTGTGAACGTTTGTGACAGTTTGACTTGATGCTGAGGCTATTAGACCTACCTGTCTGTAAAAACTTCTGTAATTTCAACTAATTTGGGTAAATTTCGTGATGATTTAATTTTCACTATTTTCGTGAATTTCCCAATTCTCTAAATTTAAAAATCTCACAAAAGATTCATTTCACATAGATTTATGATTAGACAATTCTCCTTTTGGGAATTTGAACTTGCGAGTAAGTCTGTCAGCTCACAAATTGCAAATTTTTGTCACGCGTAAATTATCCCTTTCTACAGTAAAAGGAAATTTTAATCGGCTGAAGCTTTGTAACAACTGACCTGTTCCAGTAGACAGACAGCAGCTTGGTATGATGGTACATTTCCTTCTTCATTAATATCCGGACAGTGGTCAGTAGTTATCTTCAAGTCGGGAAAACCCTGAAATAACATTTATCATCAGCGGTAAAATATATTGCTTGTCAATCAGAGCTTTCTTTTTATACAGCAAGAGCCAAGTATTCACAACTCCAGTGAAATAGCAACCCAGCAATCAGCTTTTTATCAGATTTTACAAAGTCCCCTTATTTTATGTGAAGGTACAAAGCAGGATTACTGAAGTATAAAAACACTTGTAAAAATGTAATGGCATAATTTTATCAATCAAACAATGGCAATGCTAATAGTGATAAAATATCTCATTGAGTGAATATGACTCTGATTGACCCTTACCCCTGCTTACCAAACGTGATATTCTACTTTTGTGACCAGTGAAAATCATGATCACCTTGTACATGATTGTTTTACTTACTGCTGACTTCATCATTTGTGAAACAACATCTTTGAACAGTTGCCAAGTAACTGTACTCTCTGACGCACCACCCCCTTCTCTGTCACTCATAGTTTTGGGCAGTGTCATCATGGCTAGCTCCACCCAGTCTAGCAGGCACTTCAGTGATCCTCTCTGACTGGCCAGAGCTAACATCAGTTCTGATGAAAGTTGACGGCCTAGTCTGTCGGCACCTGACGCAGAACTGAACACAGCCTTCAGGAAACATGCCGTCTGGTTCAGGGCTTTTATTCCCAGGCTTGTTAATTTGGATTCATTTGCCAGCGAAAGTGGTGGCAGTGCCACCACTATATCTAATGCTGTTGTTAATACATCATTACAAAGACTAGAGGTTCCATGCAGCAACGACAACTGCCAATTCTGTCTTAACAATGAGAACAACAAGCCAAGACCAGTCTGCACACCTATTTCAACAAGGGCTGTGTTCCCACTTTGTGGTTTATCATCATTTTGACATACACCTGAACCTTTAGTTTCACCAGTTAAGTTCAAGTCCACAGAAGTGCTTGATAATTGTGCATGACAAGTCTTTGAAGTTGCATGGTAAATTCTTTGCAAGACAGCCAATCGTCTTCGCAGATTCTGAGCAAATGGCGAGCTTGTTACAACAATCTCTGCTAGAGTTGACTGGCTTCCTATAAGGGCATTGATCAGATGTTCCTGTTCCTCTATAGAGGGTGTGTCCAATTCAAAGTCTGGGATATTTGGTCCTTTGAGATGTATTGTGTGGGGAGTACGAACACATACTTCTTTTGTGGTGACTAGTCTTGAATACAAGGCCTCTAATTCAGTAGAACTTGCAATAACCTCGCAGTTTTCTGCTACCCATTTTGCATTGAGATGGTCTGAGAACTTCAGCTGGGCCTTGCTTTCAGCAGTCATCCTGAAATAAATCTCTGAGCTATATAAAAATACATACAAATTTGTTTATTTTATATCTATTTTTAACCATTTCCAAACTAATTTAGCAATATGAGATGGTCATTGTGGCCATATAGATCACTCATCATCTGGAGTCATAATCTTGAAGTTCAATGCTCAAAGAAATAGAACAAAAATGTGTAACTCCCCAGAAAATTTGTATCCTTGTGAAAAAATGATGTTAAATCTTTGTACTGTTTGGACGAAAATAACTTGAATAAGTGATCATGACTGAAAAATAACTTAAAGAAGTGATTAAGAGAGTGATGAATAAAATATAAATGTAACTTGTAGAAGTTATCTAAAATAACACTAAAATAACTTTAACAAGTTACACCCCTGACTGGTTGTCCAACTTGTAAATACATGTAATCTGTATCTACAGCAATCAAACAACATGTTTTGGAAAGTGTTGACTGAAATGTGTACATAGTATCATACCAATATCGTATGTTGACTGGGACTTGGGCCCCTGCGATAGTCATGCAAGCACCGGCAAGCTCTTACGGGACTCGCAGTTTTCCAAGTCTGCACAGAAATTTTGCGAGCCTGCACGTGCACTAGGGTGGCCTTTGTGGTGCCCGTACGGGATCCTTGTGAGCTGCTCCCGACTTTGAAAATTTCTACAAGCTCGGCGAGAAATAGGGAGCTCGCAGAGTCCCTGAATTCTCTAAGACTTAAAAAAGTTAATGCTGTCAGTAAAGATTCCATGCGAATTTGCAAAAGTCCGACTTAAAACCTACTCGTACGCAGCTCGTTGCGTGGATGTGACCAGGACATTAGGGACAAATTATCATCCGAATAGTATCTGTCCGAAGTAGCGTGCATTAGAAGATTAAAAATATGAAGACACCCTCAAAGACAATGATATCAGGGTCTCTGACCTTACTGTGGTATTATAGAGTTTACATGTGATTAATTTAAATCAGGTACAATGATAAAAATACAAGCAAATACCTAGTATTTTAACCGTAGCATTTTCTTCGTCTGCAGGATTCAGCTTTGTTCGATTTACAAAATAATTATTGTTCTACCTTTGAATCGAATGACATCCTGGTGTAATCAGTCTCATCGTACAGTTCACATAGTATGTGGACCTTATTATTTTCCCTATATTGTAATGTCAGATCCGAGACTTATAGGATGGTATTGGTTTCGTCAAAATACTGTTTCGTATGGTATGGTATATTAGGGTTTTATCGTTGGTACCGGTTTCCCATATGACCAACGCCCCCAGAAGAGTTTAGTTATTTTAGGTTTTCGGGGGATAGTGCAAGATACAGAAAGCGTCCCAATTCCAGAGACACCCCTGGTTCTTTATCATGCCAGGTTTTCACCCATACATGGGACCTCGGTTTTAAAGTCTCATCCGAAAGACTGTTAGTAATTTTAGTTGGTCAGCCCTGGGAATCGAACCCACAACCCCGAGATTACAAGTCTCGTGCTCTACCTATTGAGCTATCCGGGCTGACTGTTTCGTCAAACTAAACTTTGTATTCAAGCTGATTTAATAGCATAAAAATGATTGTTAATTTGTCATAAGTGACACAAACAAGCAATTTCTTTTTGATAAACGCTTCCTCTTTTGTCATATCATTAAACGAAATTCTTTCTTAACTGTTTGTGGGTCTGCATCTGGATTAGGTACATTGCAGGGCCTATCAGCGCAACACAATTCTTCAAATCTTAAATTCTTAAATTTTTTAAATATTTTGACACTTCTTTTAAAATGTATTTTTGCCTCCTTAGCTTGTCATAATGCACGATGTAAGGTCTTTTAACTTATTATCTTAAAAAATCATTTGAAATTATTTATTTAACTTAAGGAAATGTGATAATGTAATGTATTATAATAATAATGTGATAAAGTATGTTATTTACTAAGATTTTAGCTATTCAAATATGTGATAATATGTGAACATTGCATGAATTGTTATTTATTGTTGTTATCAAGTCGGTCAAAAGCTATACATAGCTTATGTTTATATGTTATTGTAACATGCCGACAGAAAATAAACTTTGTATTTGTATTTGTATTTTGTATTTGTTAGAGAATGGGAGTCTTCTAGTCCCAGCGGAGGACAGCTGCTCTGTTCAAAGCTGTCGACTGTATAGTTGTACACACAACTGTCTTTCAATATATTCAGGTCTATTGTAGTTTTTGGAAAAAAATGATTATTTGTAATTTAGGGTCTTACACTGCACTGGCACAAAACACTTAGACTTTTTAACTGATTGTCTTTCAATTATGTTATCTAAAATGTTATTCAAAAGATAATGTATAATTTATAATTTAAGTTTAAAATAAATGGAGGAATTTGTAAGTAGTCAATAACAACTAGCGATATAATATTATCTTTAAAAACAAGCTGTTTTCGGGCGGCAGTATTTGTTTCTCGGTCTTTTTTGGTCATTTTACTTGATTTTTAATACGATAATTTCAAATTTCTTCATTTACCCACGGACCTCTATAGTGAGAATGAGAGTAGACAATAAAATACTCTTGCGTTTTCAGTTTTTCTTGAATGGGTGAATAATTTAAGTACGTTTATAATTCATAACTATCAACATGATATGCTGTTATCTCCAAATTAATGTTAATTATAAGTGTAGAGTATTTATACTTTCTCGGCCTGTGAATTACTGTCAATAATTCGAGTAGCATATTTATAAGAAAAACAAGAATTAAGTTTGTTTTCCTGATACACATGTCGCGATAGATATTTAACTTTATTATATATCTATAATTATTTTGCTAGTAATTCCTCATCTGTAAAAACAAGATCTAGTAGAGATAGTTGCTGATTATACTTGTATCTAGTACATTCTTTGACAAATTGATATAAAAACAAATATTTTGTTCCTTCTAGAAACAATTGTCAATATGATTTACACTTACTAGAGAGGATTCATGTGACCAGTTAATAGTTGGAAAATTGAAGTCTCCCAAGATTAAAAAAAGGTGAATAACTTTGTCTATGCACATGTTCTATTAATTGTAGTTGCTTTGTCTGTAACTTTTTTCAAGTCTTAGTACCTTTGAGATTAAAAAAGTAGTACCCTTGAGATTAAAAAAGTAGTACCTTTTACTAATGCATTGTTGCAACAAAACAGTGTAAAAACAGCCCGAAAAAATGGAAGGTTAGGTAAATAAATAATCATACAGATCCGATTAATGTATGAAATGCCATTATTAGGTATGCCCGAGACTTAGTTAAACATTTCAAATAATTCGATTACATCACACGGTTTGAATCCAACGGTTAGATTAAGAATAAATGTGGATTTATTTGATGTGCAAAATTAGGCCTAGTTTCATGATAACATCAATGCATACATAGGTCACAAATTTAGACCGTGGGCGCATCAATATATTTTCTGTTCCTTATATATCATTTCAACAATCACTTACCACTCACGCGCTTGTAAATCTTTCATAACTAATATAACCTGTAGAGCATGTTGAAATATGGCATCACAAGAAACCCAACCGCAATCTCTTTTTTCATTTTTTATTAAATCACGCCCAAACTCAGTGACAGAAGTCCGGGCGCAACGCTTGTAATGGAAGGAAAACAGTTCGAGTCATGGCCGAGCATAGAGCTGAAGACAGCAATTAGAGCTTCTCTAGGGGTATGTCAGTTAATCTGTATATTTTCATTTTACATTTTATACTTTTAAATGCTTGATACGATCGGGTTTCATGAATGGACATTTATGTCTTGAAGCTTATTGCCCCACTGCTTATTTGAAAATGTTAACCAATTAGATTGCTTGTTACTATATGAGCATGTATATTATGTATTAGAGTGCTCAAACTATAGGAAAAGATCTTTATCTAAATCCATACAGGACGAGCACATATACAATAGTACAAAAAGCAGATATATGCAGTTGACCGAAAATGCGTATGATAAGACAAATAACACAAATAACAAAACAATTTGTATCACATAACTAACGAATACAGAAAGAGGAGTGTGAAATGAACAACTGAGTTAACACTTAAAAAATAAAGATGAATAAAGATAAAACAGGCGTAGACGTAAGGAATGACCAAGGAGCAACTTCTTAGCAGTATCAAAATGGCCAACATTAGCACAGATAACTGCTTCGGTGACGTAAAACGAAATATGTGTTTGATTATTTAAATAGTTACCAACATTGTACATATAAACGGAAATAAATGTTGTCCGCTCTAACACGTGTCTGAAAAACGCGTTCGACCGTTAGAAACATAGATATATTCTATGTCTCTGCGACCGTGTCGTCTCGAATGTTCGGACCACTAAAACTTCCGTCTTAACCTTTTTGGAGGAAAGATGAGTGAGTTGTGGGCGTGTATCGGTTTTATCGATTTTTCAGATACCCTAGTTGAAAGCGTTATTGACGTCATTCTCGTGTCACGCCGCTGTAACCATGTCTGTAATACGCTTTTTCATCTGATGCATGTATGTTTTACAATGTGGTGCAGATTTCTTCCGACGTACGGATAGGCGATTTACACTTTTGATAATAGAGGCGCTGACAAGTTCAGAAAATCATTGTTTTAGGTTAAATTCCAAGTTTTGTAATTTGCAATTCAAAAATACCTTATATAAAATAGATCCATACTGTATTTTGATGTTCCGACAGTATATGCATATGAATACAAAACAATACATTTACTATGCTTACACGGAAATATTGGGTAAAAGACTTTAATTTCTCCGGTGTTTTCTTTTAGCGCGTTTTCGTCCTGGTAGGAAAATAGTTCTATACAGAACGGATAAACCCGTTGATTTTCTTTATTTATGTTGTATTCTAAAAATATATTTTTGACACAAAATCAATGTTTCAAATCATGTCAACAGCATAGCCTGCTGTCTTTTTCCCTTGTATTGTATTTTATAAATGTCTGCAGGATTATTTTTGACCGAAATTGAGAGGTTCCTCGGTTTTAAAAGTAGAGAATGCTGTCTTGGAAAACGGGGAGTATATTTGTGGTGACTGACGTCACACACAAATAAAAAGTACACACAGAGCCGTTGTTGGTGCATGTAACTTCGTCTATTAATACAGATAAACAAACGCATTTGTATAAGCATTGTAAGCCGTTATATGTTATTTTTGTCTATCTAAAAGCCTTAGTTATTTGAACTATAATTAAACAGCCTGGTGTTTTGGAACTTAAAATTGGAAAAACTCAAAAACTGGGCTTAAAACTAAAAAGTATGTTAATACAATAACGACATGAATGAAAGACAGAAACTGAAGCAAACCTTTAAATATGAAGGTGAATTCAAAACTAAGCTTCAAAGAAAACTATTATAATTGGGTAGAAACTTACCTCCGGATTGCTTTCTGGAGGAGTAACTCTACAATCAAGGCGATCTGCCAGTCAAAAATGCATTTTGCTGCGGTCACCATCTCCCAGGTCCACAGTAAATGAAATTCCGTCTTTTTGCAAGTCTTGATTTTTTCAATTTCGGCTGAAAGTAAAAGTTACACCACACTAAAACTATTAGTTATATCATAATAAATAGATAATTACATGTAAAATAAATACCTTGCTAAAAATTATCAGCAACAGCGCGTTCAAACTTTAGGCTTTACCGCACTAAAATCATTACTTACGTCTCACTTTAGGCTTTACCGCACTAAAATCATTACTTACATGTCACTTTAGGCTTTACCTTCCTAAAATCATTACTTACATGTCACTTTAGGCTTTACCGCACTAAAATCATTACTTACATCTCACGAGGAATATTTTACAACTATGCAAAACCGTGAAACTTCGCAGTCTTTTAGACATTTATTCTAAGTTTCAAAATTAAACCACTTTATAGGGAAAGTTTTAAAATGTCGAAAAAATTTAAACGTGCCAAACTTTCTATAAAGTTTTTTTGTTTGTTTATCAACTGTTTACTGATAGCTTCATTGCCACAGGGCCCAGTGCCTTTTTGACACACTTCAACTGTATATAATACTTGGTAACAGAGTCCGTACACGTTAGATATTTCTGCCCATTGTTTCTAAAATTTAAATTGTTACAAACATGCATGAGTCTCATGAAGCGGCATCCTCGGTAACTCAGGCTATTCATTACTCAATAGAATATATGACCGGAAAGAAGCGACAGGAATTAGCCATGGGTTCCGACGATGATGAAGCGGGCACCATCAGCCGCTCTGACGTCATGGTAGTAGGGCTCACGTCTAATTTTTAAGGACAAACGTTACAATTTTTTAAATTCGATCAGTTTAATCATATTCGGCTGCTTCATTATTCATTGATTTAATACAGTCACTTTAACACAAAAAAATGAAAAAGAAAGGAAAAGATCCGGGACCCACTTTATTCCAAACACCAGTGCAATAACTGTTTTCAGTAAAACCATGTTGGTGATCAGAATCCAATCCTCTGACCTTATTCCTCTTACTTTTTGCAGTTACTGTATTAGTCTGCACCCAACAAATATGGCTGATAAAAAGCACCGCATGTTTTCACTAAAGATAAAGTCTTAAAGTCCCAGGATCACATTTACAAGTAGCTCTCATTTTACCAAGAAGGCTTTCTGGCAACTCTTTTTCTCAAAGAAACAACATGAATAAGAAAAAAGGCATATGTCAACATTGTGTTAGAGTGAATAGAACATGACTATATCATTATCATATCAATAAATTTATGTTACTATATCTGTACATTCAAAGTGATCCTGGGACTTTAAATATTGGGAAAGTTTAGTTTATGTTAAAATTTACATTTCTTTGAAAAAAACTTCTCCGGGCAAGACGAAAAGAGGACAAGAATTGCATTTAGAACATTATTGCCCAAAAGTACAGAGGCGTGCGCAATAATACAATTATACAAATATAATATTTTTAACCGTATATTTTATAGACTACTTGAAAAATATGATGATCAACGTTTAAATACTTCAAAAGCAAAGATAAAATGCATAAAATTGTTTCATAAGTAAAAATAAATGACGCAGTTTAGATAAATGAAATTTATGATGCCCTACTTGAAAGTCTGGTTGAAAAAATACAATATAATGGACATGCAATAATCTTCAAGAGCAAAACCATCATGCATTGATCACGGGGCATTCAAATGTATAAAATCTGTTAGTGCTTACCGTCACGTAAATAAAGATCCAGACTAATTTTATAAAAGTTTCAATTACTAATTAGGCATGTAATGTATATGCCGGAAAATGAAAACATGTCATTTGTTTCGACCGTTAGGTGTGGAATAAAATATCATTTGGAATTAGCCAAGTTAATAATCAAAACCTTATACATACCGATAAGTTTGTTGTCCTATGCAATGTTTAAAGTCCCAGGATCACATTTACAGGTAGCGCTAATTTTTCAAGAAAGATGTCTTCCTGACAGAAATGACTTTTATCTGTACCCAAAACAATCCTAACTTATTTTTTTTAACCGATGTACATGTTCAAAAAATAGAGCAGTATTTTTTGTTCAATGATATTGCAAAAAAAAAGAAAGGCTTTCTTGCTAGTCATTTTCGTGAAACAATTTAAATAAGAATGAAATGAATATGTCAACATAGTTTTAGAGTGAATAGAACAAGGAGGTATCATTATCGTATCAGTATATTGATTTTACAATATCAGTAAGTTCAAAGAGATCCTGGGACTTTAAAATGACACAAAAACACAGAAATGGTCATAAAATTTGCTACTTCTTCACAGTAAGTGCATTCATAACATTTACATGAAAGAAGTCACAAGTATTTCAAGTGTTTAAAATATCTATTAGTTTGTGTTTTTTCTTTTTAAAATGTGAACAAGTGCTTTCTCTTATATGCATGATTCATTCCGTCTTTTTTTCTGTTTTCTACTTTTGTACCGCTTAAGGTGTTTACCGGTTTTGTATGAAAACATAATGTTATTGCACGAACCATACTGACGCAAACTGACTGTATTTTGTAATATGACCTGTATATGTTCATTATTACTACCTACAGTCCTTCCGTACCTTTTTGGTAGATTGTTGTTTTGTATTGCTGGAGGAATTTAAAATCTCAACAACAGAAAAAAGAAAATTGAAAGGTAATTTATGTTGTATGTTATGACATTGTCTTTAGTATATACCTTTTAAATATTAGGTATTAGTTTCTATTCATACAGTACCGGTAAATTTATGACAGAAAATTAGATTTTGAAATATAATATCTAAAGTTGGCTGTATTGTTTCGGACAACAATTTATTTATCACACGACTTGACCTTGACAAGGTATATGTAATTTTGTGTCGTTATGAGTCAAAGGCTAGCCTATGGAAATGATTTATGGTACTGATTGTGACAGAGCACCTTAAAACAACGAGTTCGTCCTTCAGTATAATCGTACCACATACCCTAAAAAACGGGTTCGTCCATGACTAAATCTGCAAGTTACTCACCCTAAAAACAACGAGTTCGTCTATGACTAGATTCGTACCATACGCCCTAAAAACAACGAGTTCGTCCATGACTAGTGTCCTTCCACACATCCTAAAGACAATGGGTTCGACCATGACTAGATTTTGCATTGCACACCCTAAAAACAATGTGTTCGTTTATGACTAGTTTCGCTCCACACGGGTTCGTCCATGACTAGATTTGCACTACACACCCTAATAGCAACGAGTTCTTCCATGACTAGATTCATTTCACACATCTTAAAGACAGCTAGTTCAGCATTCTGCTTCTCCTTTATTCGCTTGCTCTTCTGATATCGGGATGTCCTATACCAGAGATGACAGCATTGGTGTAGTGGCAGTATACTTTGTTTTAACGTTCTTCATATGGTCTTTAAAATTGAGAAGAAAAAAAGTGATAAATATTTGTAAATTATATTTAACTTTTCAAATTAGGTCAAATATTTACATTGGCTACTAAATTTGACTCAATGATTTACTAGTAATGCAGGCCTACTGGCTCCTCTTCACGATACAGAAAATTTACGTTTGTGAGTCTACACATTTCAGATTTTATTTCTCAACAGTTCACAAAGCTTCATCCAGTAAAGGGTTTCATTCAATTAGACCATTATATATCTTGCACACCTATTATTAAAGTGACATTATGCGCATTTTTTTTTTCAAGTAACAATCCAGCTGAAAATGGTGTGTGTACAAAAGCGTAGAGGAAATAATAGCTTTTAACCCAATACACCAAACTCTTCACGCTACCAGTATGAAAAAATAACTTTCCAAATATTGATTTTCTTATTTGACTGGGAGAGTCAATTTAAGAAAAGAACAACTGCATGCAGGAGTTGCTTCCCTTCCACTGCTGAAATCTCTACCAACATGAACAACGACACAATCAACTATCATTTTATCAGTGCGATTTTTTTTATATCTAAAGCACCAATTTCAAATACTAATGCGGCATAATCATTAATTTAACACATTTAAATGCACAGCAACCAAAAATTGCAATTATAAAATTGTCACCACAAATGCACTATGTGCAGTAAGATGCACATAATGTCACTTTAAGATAAGCACCTAAAATAGAAGGTAAAAAGATTGAGCAAGCGTATGCTTTTGCACTTGTTAACTTTTATTTTACGGTTATAAATTTATTTTCTAGTTACCTAAAACAAACATTTGTAATTTACTGCATCCTCCAAAACTGCATATCTTTTTATGTTTCAAGATCGGTATGTCCACAAGAACTCAATAAATTAGTGAAAGTTAAGTGAAAATAGCTCTTCTTATGTCTCTTTATATATTTCTACTGTCAGAATTACATTCTAGATTATAAACTATGAAGTAATATATCTTGTAAGTAGTTCGATTGCGTGTAGAACGAGTATTTATAAGTGCATTGCAAGATGACATTTTCATAATAATTTCAAAGTCAAATAAGCAGTTCTTTTTCTTTATAGATTTATTCATTAAATGCGCACAATTTGTTTGTTCATTAGAAATAAAATTTACCTATCAATGAGGAAAATTCGATTATTTTCATTCGAATATATATTTTCTGATTTGAAATTCAAATAGTTATATAAATGGTTAAACCAAATGTAATCAAAGCATTTAAGATGACTACAGGGAACCGGAATACAGGGAACCGGAAGTGTAGATATAAGGTAATGCTCTTCAATAGAAAGTCACAAAACATGACATCGGTATTCGCTTTGTGCAAATTAATATTCTTTGTGAACATTGCTCAGCTACATGTATACTTAGGATAGAGTATTAAATAAATTACAAAACTAAATTAAAAAAAAAAGATGTCGTCCGAGGGATTTGAGACCTTTGAGGAGCGGCTTATATCACTAGATACATAGACCGCTGCTTCCTTTAGTCATGTAGTCAATATACTTGTATACAGTTTAATTGTGCAAATTAATGGTACTGTTTTTTCGTAGAATTTTCCTTCAAAAAGCTTAATGAATGCTTCTAGGTTATTCAGGACTCATGCACTACTGATTCACGGGAGCGCAATATCATATGGTATATTAAAGTTTTATCATTGGTGCCCGTTAGTCCATATGATCAACGCCCAAGGAAGAGGTTAATCGGGGATAGTGCAAGATACAGAACGTGTCTCAGTTGCTCTTAACATTGCCAGTGTATAGCACCGATACACAAGGTCTCGGTTTAAAGCCTCATCCGAAATACTATTAGTCATGTAAGTGGAAGAGCGGGGGAATTCACTTGCGATCCCTGGATTACCAGTTCAATGCGTTAGCACTAGACCACGGATCCGTCCTTTTTTAGTGTGTTTTGCTGAACTTCTTTGGACGAGAATGTATTTAGAAGTGGTGTAAATCGATTATTAAGTCGATATAAGGTATAACCAGTATTGGTTCCCTAGAAATAGAATGCGAAATTCGTGCATTTTATTTATACGACAGAGAGATGAGGACGACAGACGACCGTCAGATTCAGGGTTTACTTCCGGTAATGGTTCTGTCTCATCAAATGCACTTCCATCGCAAGAATTAAATGAAGACAAGACAGGCAGCATAGACAAGCTATCTTGTAATTCAATAAATGCTCGTAGACCGTCTATAGTTTTAATGGATGATAACGGATCTGCAGATGGTATTTTTGGAGAGAGTCATGAATTCGATGCAACTCCTAGAGCTCATACCAACAGCTCCAACAAATTACAGTAAGATCAGTTAATCAAGTAGCAGCATATTTGTAACAGTAAGTAAGAATTTGAGAAGGCCATGGTTATCAAGTGATGAATTTAAATTTTGTTGATCGAAGTTCTCGCAGCATTTAGCGATTGGATTGATGTTTTGTTTAAAAGACCCAGACCAGGCTTTCATTACAGCATTTAGTGGCATGAATTTAAATAAAACTATGTCTGAAAGATATACTAGCCAGTTCAAATTGTGTTCGTTATATACATATTTAACTTCACTCATTCGTTTTACATTTATATTTCAGTGCATTCGACGCATTTGGAGAAACGAAACGTCGAGGTGTAAAATCCTACAATATCGAGAAACGATTTTTACAAGTTTGTCGGTTTGTATTGTATTTGGTGATATTCAGTGTCGTGCTCGGTGGCGGTGTCCTTGCAAAGCTCAGTGTCCTATCACTTGTTTCTCGCTACAATCAGGTACAGTATTAATAATAGTAAACATGTCCACACACACACACACACACACACACACACACACACACACACACACACACACACACACACACACACACACACACACACACACACACACACACACACACACACACACACACACACACACACACACACACACACACACACACACACACACACACACACACACACACACACACACACACACACACACACACACACACACACACACACACACACACACACACACACACACACACACACACACACACACACACACACACACACACACACACACACACACACACACACACACACACACACACACACACACACATACTTTTGGGCCAATTTAGGAGCAAAGATTTAGGTCTGTCTTTGAGTTCGATATTTTACGTTATTGCTTCGCGGTGTATTTATATTTTGTTCTACGTTGTAAGCTATGCTTCTTGTTTGCTTTTGCAATACTATTATCCTAAAAATGTATCTATTCTTTGTTTAATATTGGTATTTATATAAGCTGTTTACCTGTTTCTTGTGATTGTGTTTTGTTTCCTTAACATTTACCTTGCTAGTAACGTGTAATCCTGCGTTGGCTACCGATGTTCGTGCCCTTTTTATCATGATTAAATTCATTCAGTTTTATACAACTTGTACAATATATTAAGTTACTGCCATCATATTGGGCTTTATTACGTATAGATTCAAATTTACATGGATTGAACTTCAATATTCGATGATTGCATGCATTTTCTTGCTGCTTCGTCTCTATTTTAATGGTAAGCTAATGGCACTATTTCTTCATGCTTCCGATTAATATTTTAGTATCAGAAAGTTATGCGACTACATTGTGCTTTTAGTTTTATTTCATGCATAGATTCCTAATTTGTTTTTATTTTCAGAGTGCAAGAAAGGAGAGAACAACACACGCTATATACTTCCTGATCCTTATTTGCGTTTACCCTTGTTTAACCTTGCTTTCGTCACTTTTCAAGGTCTTTTTTGGGAAAGTACAGTCATTACCAAGACGGCTAATTGGTTGTGTAAGTTAACGAAAACACAGGTTTTAATTTCATCAGTTATATTTTAAAATCCAATGAAGAAATCAAGTCCATTGAAATATCCCGAAGAGAAATATGTAGATTTCTCATTTGTTTTTGTTTTTAAATAAATAGCCAGCTGATTCGAGCTAATGTTAGTTAACCTGTGAATAATATTATATAAATCTCTAAAATATATTAAAATGATCTAACAAATTTTAAACGCTTTAGACAGCCTCACCTAAAAATTTACATTGAATTTTATGAACATTTACAATAGACAGTCAAAAATAAAAGCAATAATTTTGTAAGCATTTACAACAGACAGTCTAAGATAAAAATATCACTTGCAATAGACAACCTAAAATAATAAAATTCCAATCGCAAACAATTGCAATAAACAGTGTTTGATAAAATTTACATTTGTGAACATTCACAACAGACTCCTTAGATAAAATATTATATTTGTGAACAACTTCAGTATGTAGCCTAAGATAGAAATTTACAGTTGTGATCATTTGTAAAGACAGTATATGTTGAAACTTTACATTATAGACACCACAACATAAAATACATTGTGAACATTTGCAACAGACAGTTTAGGATTTTTTTTTCTTTTTCAGCTGATGGTCATAGAGTTCCTACACACACTAGGAAGTTTGCTGTTCTTGTTCAAGGTTCTTCCACAACTCACAGGCATAGCTGCCCTTTACGTTATGATGTGTGCCTCCGTGGTTCCCTCCTTTTTGTCTGTCTTAAATGCTGCAGTGTGTGTGAGAGGAAAGTACCATAAACGGGTCCTCAAATTAACTTATTACTTTATTACGTTCGTTTTGCAAATTGGAATTTATATTTCGTTTTATTTTCTTGGCATTCTGAACCCGGCTTATGATGTTAGTGTTGACACAATTTGGGTTACTCCTTTATCAATTGTTCTGATCTCAGTTGGATGGTGGGAAAATTTTGTTGAGTTCAAATGTTTTAAAATCTGTAAACATTTTACATTTGAAACATTTAAAAGTGACCTCCAGAAACCACGTGAAAAAGCCAACATATGGACGGTTTCTTGTAGATTACTCACTGTAGGTATATTTATGACACTGGCGATGCTCAAGCCTGACTCATTTTTCAGTATTGAAAACAATTCTTTGTCGCAAAATATTACTGTAAAGTTTGTGGAAAACAGTACTTTACTCCACACGGAATCATTCGTTCACAATTGTTCAAACGAGTCAAGCAATGGCATGAATTGTAATACCAGCGGAAATAATAACAGCTCATGGAATGTTTTGCTATCGACAAAATCAGCTATTACTCCAGACATCTCTTCCGAAGCAAGCACGGGCTCAGAAATAACGAATCAGCAATGGCATATGCAATTCTTCGGCGAAATAGTAAATTTTATACTGGAACATTCTTTAGTCCTACAGATCATTGCGCTTACATTTGGCGTTAGCTATTGTGGAACGCTGGCGTGTAAACTTCATATGCAAAGACTTGGATTCTCTTTGTCGACTCTGTTGATAGGTCCTCTTACTTTTGTGTACATATTCTTGAAATGCGGGAACAAGATGGAGTTTGAGGTGATCGCGTTAGAATCAAAGTATCTCTGCCCAACATGGGAACTGATGTCAACCGTCCACATTATACTTGTTGTCATTCTTTGGATCAGCGTATGCTTGTTGACGTATTATGTGTGGTTTCCAGATTCAGAGCGAATGGCAAAACTCGAAAGGTGCGATTGATTTTATTCCAGTATTTTTAAAATACACCATATTAGAGAAACATTTGTTTCTCACAATTGTTGGGTCCGACAAAAACAAATGTTCCAGACAGAGCTTTAGTAAACCATATCATTCTTTACACGTTTCAAGGCCAGCCTCTGTGGTTGCGTGGTTAAGGTCAATGGTATTTATTCACTATATCTTCCTCTGATTGAAGATTACAGTCGCTACTTTCCTTTCTTATGCATTATGGGAGTCTACTTCAAGTCCTTCCCATGAATAATGGCTAGATAAAATGTCCGTCTGTATATACATTTGTAACTGAAAAATAGTTGAAACTGGCGTATAAGTCCAAGAAAAAAATACATGCTTCGTTGATTAAACATAAAATATCGACTTGTTGTATAAAACAATCAAATCAATCAATCAATCAATCGATCGATTAAATTAAACGATCATTGGCAATATAAAGATATTAAAGAAACTGAATATCAACTGGACTTTTATTTTCAGAATGTTTATAACACCATTAAAAGATTGTTTATTTGTGGATTTCAACTTGCTTCTTCGACGAAGAAAAGACACAAAATTATTTCATAAAAAGGAGGGAAGCAGCGGAAGGATTGTACCAAAGGTTTACATCTGTGCTACGATGTGGCACGAGAACTGGAAAGAGATGGTGCAGCTGCTGAAGTCATTGTTAAGGTAGGTGTGGTTATTTGGTGAGTTCGGTAAAGGAGGGCTGCTGTTGAAAAATGATTTTATGTCTGTATTGTGGCTTTCTTACGGAAATAAACAAGATGCTCTTAAACTAGGCATATTTTTTACAAGATCAATCATATCTTCTTCCTCTTCGCACATGCCGTCTACACTATTTCATCAGTCACAGCAATGAACAAAGAACATCCTCCCTGCAGTACAACAGCTATTCTGGGTGGTAAAAGGGTAAAGGGAACGGAACAATGACAAAGTATTTTCGTTTGGTTTATGTAATTATTCAAAACTAACCATAGAACTTAATAATACAATGTTAGTTAAAAGTTCATAAGAGTTATCCAAAATATCAAACTGAAAACAAAAATAATTGTAGAAAAACTTCATTTCTGTTTGATAGAATTGATCGACATTGTGCAGTAAGCAAGGCAGCGGAAACGAACTTTAACGTTACGGTCGAAGATCCGGATAAATTTGAACCAGAAAGTAAGCGTGTATAATTTAAGACCAAACAGGAAATACAAAATGTAGTCGCATCGGTTACTGTCTTACCTGTTTTCTTCGAATATGCTTTTACAATAATACTTAGTGGGTAGGTTTATACTAGCCTCTGTTTTGAGACTTTATCCCGATGGCGGTACCCGAGTGGTAAAATACATAATAATGCATCTGAACGATGTACGATTGTAAATCAGGGGATAAACCACAATGGTTCAACTGATTCAAACATGAATATCAATACTAAGGCGAACTATGTGTATACTCGTAGTGAATCCTACGCTCGATTGCTTTTCTTGTTCAACTGGCAAATGATCAAAACCAAGTGTTATAATGCATTTTTATAGTACTTTTTGTTACATTATTATTCGTGTATTGTATTATCGTTTCGTTGCTGTTCAACTGGCAAATGATCAAAACCAAGTGTTATAATGCATTTTTATAGTACTTTTTGTTACATTATTATTCGTGTATTGTATTATCGTTTCGTTCAATTATGTAATGTTATATTTCAACTCACTGTGTACACTTTAGCAGTTATGTAGCAGTGATCCTTTATTCATATCTAAGTATGTGTTATTTTCTTACTTAAGTCCACATCATTTTCGACGACGCGTTCTGTGTTGACGAAGAGAATGGGCAATCTGTACCGAACACGTATGTCTTTCAGTTCATGGACTGCCTTGAAGAAGCCGCAACGTACGTATGATATGTTTCTCTATTTTCTTATTTTTTCTGCAATGGGTTTTCTTAACTCATTTACATAGTTTTATATTCGGTTTTCTTTTAATCTTGTCATTGACTTCGTACAATTCTTTCTACACGTCTCCAGAAAGTTCGAGGTCTATGATTTTTTCTTGTATTTTAAGTTTGTTATGAATGAAATAATGGCTTCAAAGAAATGGAAAGCTTCGGCAATATTATTCTTCGAAAATCAGTATCCCTTGAAGAAATAATTTTTAATAGCGCAACTGCGAAGTCTCAATGTAATTTTATTAAACAGACACTCCCTGAAAATGGTGTCAGATTAAATAACTTCAAAAAATCACCAATAATAGAATATTTGCAGTATAATTACTTAACCCAAAGGTTTAAGCTATACATTCCAGTAATCATTAGTATAATCGGCATTTCAAAATATGTTGCAATACCGTTAAACGCTCAATAACCGATATAAAGTTGTTGTTGTACAATTAATTGGTGGATAGCGATTTATCACAGAAAGCCTCCATGTTGATTATTTGTGCTAAAATAAGGCATTTTCTATGTATGTTATTGTATTTATTTATCATTTTACTTTCATTGAACTCCTTATTTATGTTTGGAGAATATAATCTGCTAAATGTAGGGATTAACCCCTTTAAAGCCTTTGCAAACATACCTGTTGATTATTTATTTTCTAGGGATATTCTTGGAGTGGAATTAAGAAACGAATGGGATTCAACACCAGTTAAATCAGCCTTACCTTATGGAGGATGTCTAACATGGACCCTTCCAGGGAAAACAAAAATGGTTGTCCATTTGAAAAATAAATCAAAGATAAGGCATAGAAAACGATGGTCTCAGGTAACCATTTGTTTATAAAGTAACGACAGACTGGACCTTCAGTCTTATTTGCCAAAATCTTAAATGATTTTTGTCATGATTATCGTGTTAGAATGAATGTAAACCTGTATATTTTTGAAAAGAGTTTTCTCTGTAGCCTAAACAAAGAGTAAAATCAAAGTGCATATAATATCGTTACATGTTGTAAAGACTCTATGGCACATTATACCTAAATGCATTTCTTAAATTCAGATAATGTATTTGTACTACCTGCTGGGATTTAAAACGTTCCACTATAAATCTACAGAGGAAGTGTTACGTGATAGACAAGGGAAAAAATATACAGATGTGTCATCGAAAACGCTGAAAAATATTCTTCCTGAAAAAGAAAAATTAGAGGTGAATTGAATTTAAAAAAATATTTTTTTAGAAAAAGCATTTTTAGTATACAATTTGAAATGATAATATTCAATAACATTCACAAATAATTAAAGGTCAGAACCTAAAACTGGTTTCTTTAAAAGTGAAAGTTACAATGATCGAAAAACAAAATGATTTAAACACAGTTGTCATGAGTAAGTTTGCATTTGACAATTTTTAAATAGGATGTTTTATTTTTTGTAGTTGGAAAACACATTTATTCTGACACTGGATGGTGACGTGGACTTTAAACCTAAGGCTGTGTTGCTGCTGATCGACAGAATGAAGAAAAATGCTAGAGTTGGTGCCGTGTGTGGTCGTATTCATCCAATAGGATCAGGTATTCTTACAATATGGACTCTGGTATTGTCACGAAGTTTTAGCATGTTTCATTTTTCATTATAAACAATCCCGCATTTAAAACAATCGTCAACTGAGAGCACTCTGATAATTTTTAAAATATTCGGACAATCAGTGTTACAAAGGCATACATATTGCAACTAAGAACGAAATAAAAATAGTTTGTCTACGTACAATAGTTACAATGGAAATTAATATTTGCGAATATATCAAGATTTTATGGAGACAAGTTTTGCATTATATCATCATTTATCTTTATTTTAGAATGTCGTTTAGTTTAACACGTTATTTTTCAAAATAAAAAATACCATTTCTCGATTTTAGGACCTGTGGTATGGTATCAAAAGTTTGAATACGCTGTGGGCCACTGGTTACAGAAAGCTGCCGAGCATGTATTGGGGTGTGTTTTGTGTTGTCCCGGGTGTTTTTCATTGTTTCGTGCAAGCGCTTTGATGGACGATAATGTTGTGAAAACTTACACAAAGAAACCAACCAAGGCTTTGCATTATATTCAGTTTGAACAAGGTATGCCATTCGAGATTTAAGGAACTCTACATAAATTGTAGCAAAAAAAATTATAAACATAAAACTACACCCCCTTTCCAAACTAAACAAACGACTACATCCCCTTTCTGAACTTATCATAAAACTATATTCCTTTTCCAAACTTATCATAAAACTATATTCCTTTTCCAAACTTAACATAAAACTATATTCCTTTTCCAAACTTAGCATAAAACTATATTCCTTTTCCAAACTTAACATAAAACTACAATCCTTTTCCAAAATAAACATAAAAATACATTCTTTTTCCTGACTAAACGAATCTTAAGAAGCACATTTAGAATTCAAGCAATATAAATTCCCAAATTATTAGTTCTTCCTTAAAAAAATCAAAAATGGTATGTTGTACTTGATAAAACATTTCATTGAAGTCAGAATTTTGCAATTTACTTCTAAGAGTTCATGCTGTTGAACTATGATATAAGTTTTTGTTGCTTTAGGTGAAGACAGATGGCTCTGCACGTTGCTTCTACAACAAGGCTACAAAGTTGATTACTGCGCAGGCGCGGATGCATTTACATTTGCACCTGAAACATTTAATGAATTTTACATACAAAGAAGGCGCTGGTCACCATCGACAAATGCCAATATTTTTGACTTGCTCATGTCCTCGAATCATACTGTTAGACAGAATGCAAATATCAGCCGACTTTTCATGGCATATCAGGGACTTATGCTTGCAACAAGCTTACTGGCACCAGCTACAGTCGCGTTCATGATCACTGGCTCGTATAGCTCCGTTCTCAACCTAAGTCCAGGAACTTCCTACTTTCTCTCCATTGTCCCTATTGTGTTTTTCATTACGGTGTGTATGAAATGCAAACAAGACACACAACTATTCTTCGCTGCCATACTCAGTTCAGTCTATACAATCGTAATGATCATAGTAACGATTGGTACCCTTCTGAATATATCTAGCGAACAAATTTTGTCACCCAACGTTCTGTTCCTGATTGGACTTGCAATAATCTTTTCAACGTCAGCAATATGGCATCCGAAAGAATTTAGTTGTCTATTACATGGTCTTTTATATTATGTAGCAGTTCCATCGACCTTTATTTTTCTTACAATTTACTATATTTGCAATCTAAACGTAGTCACTTGGGGCACCAGAGAAAATAAGCAAACACAAGCTTCAACAACCGCCTCGAGCTCAATGAAAAAGGACGTTAAAGATTTTTCTAATGTAATCAAACACGTATCCGAGAAACTATTCAAAAGAAAATGTGAAGAAAGGTCACGACAAGAGCATGCGAATGAAACACATCATGAAGATGTTAATGAAAAGGACACGCTGGATAAGGTTTTAGCCGAGCAGTCTAGAACAGATGTTGTTATGCCTGAAAAAGGGGTTGAAGATGCTGCGTATTGGATGAAACTAAGTGAATTTTCGAAATGTGAAATAGACAAAGAAAAGCAAAAAGAGAACAAATTCTGGAATGACATCATACAAAAGTATTTGTTGCCGATAGAAGGCGAAAAATCACACGAGGAAAAGATAAAAGCAGACTTGTTGTCACTTCGCAATAACATCGTTTTTGCATTCTTCTTGATAAATTTTATGTTTTCTATAGCATTATTACAATTACAGATGAACCGAGAAAAATTGATACAGTTCTATTTCTTTGGGAAGTATGAACCAGTGTCTGTCATTTTCCTCTCAGTATTCTCGATCTTAATCGTCCTGCAGTTCATATCGATGCTGATCCATCGTTGGGGAACATTTCAACATTTGATCTCAAGTACACGTGTACTCTCGTGCAGAAAATTATCTGACAAAGAAAAATTCGAAATTCATTTCCGGGAAGCCAAAGTCCAGATAGAGCAGAGTGATCCTGAATATGATAGCGATACAGAATGTGATAACAAAAGAATAAATGTTAACAAAGCATTTCTGCAAGAAGATAGTTGCGAAGATGAAAACCAAGGGGAACGGAAAGTAGCGAATTTGTATGAAAGGCAGTTCAACAAAAATTTTGAAAGAACGCTAAGAATGAGGACGAGAACTAGGAAAGGACTACAAAGTGTTAATTGGAATACGATAAAGTTTCCAAAACCTAGAAATAATAGAAATGATTATATTAATATACTTTACCAGCAATCACATTGATGTAGACTTGCACGAATTGCTTAAAGTAAAGAGGATAAGATATCGAAATTAATAATTTCTACTACACGGGCCTTTAGACCATTAATGAAAAATTAAATAAACTTAGGTCATCCAGAGACTCGGCAGTGGATGTCGATTTCTCATGACGCCCTTAAGTTTATTTAATAAAATTTGACCTCAGTAGCAAGCCAAAGATCTCAAAAAGTTCATGTCCAAAGAGTCAGGTCACAAATATCTGATGCTATAAACGTGAAAAGTTAATGCAGGTTTAAAGTATGTTTGTTCATTTAAATAAAAGTAAAATAATTGATGTACGTAAGATGATAACTTTGTTAATGAATTATCCATGGTGAAAGGACAATATAGGAATTTGAAATGTTATACAAAATTCCACGTTAATTGTTTGCTAGATATAATTTTAATTTTAACAGAGATGATACAATAAAAAATTGTTAGATATAATTTAAATTTTAACAGAGATGATACAATAAAAATTTCCTTTCCAGTTATGTTCGACAATAACGAACTTATTAACTTGCCATTGATTATAAACACTTTGTCGAGTGTGACTTCACTTCGTTTAAGTTCAATAGGGTGCTCCAGTTAACATGCACCGACACACTTTTAAGATGCTTTATGGTTTAGAAACACTAAAATGTGCAATATATTTAAAAGTAAACGTGTATAATCTACAACCGAAAGGTTACAGATAAAACTATAACACAAGCCATTCTATAGTTAGCTAACCTGCTTAATTTCTATATCTGAAACAGGCTTGTCAATTTTCCACCGTGAAAATATTATTTACATGTGAAAGGAGGAGCTCACTGAAAAGTAACTGACTGAATATCAAACAGTTCTGAGCAAACTGTATTTTTCATTCCCTTGTTGTCCAGGACTTTGTCAGTATTGTTCTATGTTTTATTACTTGTTCCAGTCTTATGTCTATCGGACAAAGCTTTGTATGGTGAAATTGTTAATCTAATGGATTGTAATAAAGATGTTTATATTTGCCTTTTGTCTGGTATTACATTTTTGTCCGGTTTTCAGTTTGGAGTTGAAAACATACTATAAACTTAACTCTTGTTAAGTAGTAAGTCATTTGCGCTGAATTGAAAAATAAGTAAAATAAGAATCAGAAAAATGTTCTAATATCCGTGCACAACCAAAAGACAGACATGTACCATTAATTTGATTTTAGAGTCCTAAGACACGCAGAAATGACAACTTAAACTCAGAGGTACAGCAAGTTAAACAAAGATAATAAAATGAAAAACAACAATATTGCACATACACCAAAATACAAGAGCGCTTCCAGTTGTGGGGATTTTAAATCTGTTTTTAAAAGTACTCTGTTCTGTACAGACATATAGAAATAAATTTATTTCCCGGAAAACAATTCGGTTTATACTAATTTGTTTCAGTTAGATAGCGAAATTTATTATAAATGCTCTCGTGCCATCACTCAGTGATCAAACCAATCAGTTGTTAGAATTAGTACTCGCAATATTCTTAACGAATGCCAGTTCACAATAAGATTGACTGAGGCGAATGGGACGTTATATATCTTGTTCAAGGAAACAACTCACGCGGCCTGCACGGGTATGGCACCCTGGTCCTCAATTAACATATACTCATGATTCCGCACATGTTGTGATGCATTAGTGTACTAAAGAGATACCCGTCTAAGCTCAAGCACCGGAGATACTGTGATACCTACACCATTGCATTAAAGGCATTTCATGAAAAAACGCATTCAGCACATTATTTGACACAAATTTTAAGTAATTTTCCTACACTTAGTAAACATTGTTTTGAACCGAAGACATACTTGAAACAAAGACTGGTATTTTAGGTTTTTGTTTGAAATAATTTGACAAGTGCATGGTAATTTTAAGCGCAATGTCACCATTAAATCATTCTGAAGATTAATATGCCTCAAGTTTACGGACCTTATTGTGCTAGAATTGCAATAACTCATTAAAAACACATACTACACACTACCATCAAAACTATACATTCATGCAGTGCAGTGCAAGTGGGGTTAAAATGACGTATTATTTTAATTGCGAAGGACTGAAAAGAAAAAGGAACTCACTAGTCTTAATGCGATCTGGAAGATAATGGACTGGACGACTTTGGAATTAAATCCGGGGTTGCCGAGTCTATTAACGTAATTATAATGCTAATGTAAGCTAGCGCAAATTATGTAGGTTATCAGTACTAGTAACCAGACGTCCGTCGGCCATACTAAAAGGTGCTAAAATGTTATCAGTCGTCCTTAAATGATCTTCACGCGGTTGCAATGATTGGTTAAGCTTTGCACAAACCCCAAAAGAATCACGAGACAATAGAGTTTCAGACAAGAACGTAATTGCGTGCATGATAAACAAGGGGCACCGGTGCTATAAATTGAACAGAACGGTCTGGAAGAGGAAGTCTTGAAGCCTTTCTCGAGCATTTCACTTTTACGCACAGAGAGAGGGAGCGGCATTTAAAATTTTAGCAACTTCTAAATAGATTTTATCAACTGGTAAGTACCATTTTTTCTTGTTGTGTTTAAAAGATTACTGAAACATACTAAAACGCTTAAAATATTTTTGTTTTTAGATTTTCTTGGACAGGGAAATATCTCTTTAAAGTGACATTATGCGCATCTTACTGCACATAGTGTATTTTTGGTGACAGTTTTATAAAAGCAATTTTTGGTTGTTGTGCATTTAAATGTGTTAAATTAATGATTATGCCGCATTAGTATTTTGAAGTTGGTGCTTTAGATAATCGGACTGATAAAATGATAGTTGATTGTGTCGTTGTTGATGTTGGTAGAGATTTCGGCAGTGGAAGGGAAACAACTCCTGCATGCAGTTGTTCTTTTCTTAAATTGACTCTCCCAGTCAAATAAGAAAATCAATATTTGGAAAGTTATTTTTTCATACTGGTAGCGGGAAGAGTTTGGTGTATTGGGTTAAAAGCTATTATTTCCTCTACACTTTTGTACACACACCATTTTCAGCTGGATTTTTACTTGAAAAAAATGCGCATAATGTCACTTTAAAGTGACAGCAATAATTTAAGAAAGACTTCTAGCACTACTGTAAATTATACTCGCAGAAAAATAAATATGACCAATGTTGCAACTTAAAAAAATATGAATCGGTATTACAGTTTAATTTCTAATGAATATACAAAAAATAACTTTTTGGACTAGTTACATATAGGTAATTCATCTATTTAAGTTTTTTTAATCAATTAATAAGAGAAATAACTCCGTATGATAACGTCTTATATACCCGGTATGTATATATCTCTTTTATTAAGCAAAATTATTTGACATAATATTGGCTGTTATTAAAAATATATAAATAAGTAAATTAATACGTATACTTCTTACCGAAGCAGTTTAATAATTCTTCCTTGGAAAACATGTCTTATGCTTCTATCTGTTTTCAAATACTGACCTGCGAATCTAAAAGTCTGGTGTATCTGTGAATGAAAATGATATGAAGCGCTCTGCAGGGATTTTTTTGTATATGCATTTACGCAGCATTTAATTAAAAAAAAATTAGGTATGCATAAAAGCATAATAAAGTGTATTCAATACATTTAATGTATTTACTGTATCTTTAAAACGCGATATGAGCCCTCGCATGCGAAAACCTGTCTAAACGACATAAAGTAAAACTTAAGATAACTTGATTTAGAAATAATAAAAGCACCTTTCAAACTGTCTGTCCTGAAAATTATAAGAAAATCTTCATCAGCGTTCCAAGAGATTTAGCGCGTTCAACAGTTCAGTTAAAACCATTCCGCATGTCATTGACATGCGATCAAAATCGCCACGCCAGTAATTTGGTACATTATGTTGTATATAGTTAATTGCAGACGAGGAACTGTATATGTTCAAGTCTTATGTAAATAAAATTATGTTCTGTTCTGTTCTGTTTTGATAAAACTATTCCGCATGTCATTGACATGCGGTCAAAATCACCACGCCAATAATTTGGCGTTGTGGTACATAACGCGTAAACCTAGTGCCTCTGATGCACAATATTTAAATTGATAACTAAATGGATGTGATTTTAAGATACTTACATACTCCTTTGATGTGTCTGATAATACAAACAATTCATATATATATATACACGTCTTAATCTATATATGTATATAAGAAACTCAAACGTAATATAAATATTTTGGTTTTGAATTCCAGTTTTCTTTGTAACCCAAACATCATTTATCTCGCGAACTTCTTTGTAATAATTTCGCCAAGGCCCGGAATATTGGGATATAATACATACATATTAAATACGTTTTATAACATGACAAATTCAGCGATTTCTCATAATTTTCACTTTTAAAATTGTTACTGATTTATTACAATATGACGAAGACAGGTTTTTGCATAGAATATGGCTATGATGTTTAAAGTATCGATTAATTCGATGTTAGAACATTTTCAATTTCTTACAACTTATATTAATCACTATCGATGAGTGTTTCCTGTATGTTATGATTTTGATCACGATGATGATGATGATGATGATGATTATGGTATTTTTAAACTGTACTTAGGAAGTGCAACCATGGCAGAAATAAACGAAATATACACGAAATAAACTAAAAGTGCATTTTATTTTATTTTCAGAAAAAATGACTTTTAAGGACATAATATTTCTAACGCTGGCATTTATGATAGGTGAGTATGACTTGGAACTTTTTATAAGATCTAATTAGGAGCTTAATATTATTAAAACAAACACGGAATGATCTGTAAGGAGTGAAGTTGGCAGTAATGGGTCAAATACAAGATCTGAAAAAAAAATAGGAGAACATGTGCAGCTTATAAGTGTTAAAAAATCGTATGAATATATCGAAGTTTGCGGAATATCAATCAGAAAGTCACTTATCATTAGCGGATGTGAAAACAATTTTCATGACTTGTAAAGTGACTAATCATGTGGCAGATGTATTAGGGTTCCGGTATTTTTGTTGTTTTCTGAGTGTTTTTTGGTGAATATTTTTACAATAACCGAAGGAGACTTGAAATTGGCTGTCTAAAGTTAGAAGTCTGATTCAAATTTACTGATGTGTTCGGGACCAATGGCTATCAGTAACTGCTCAACACGCCCTCTCATGCTTCTTATCACAGTACCGAGAATCGTCTATGTCATGTTGTTCTAACTAACTAACCAAGATAATTTCAATTCGATTAAAATCCGATGAAAGCGCTTGCAAGTCTAGCAGTTAAAATCCCTCCCTCTTGAGGTATTGGAGGATAGTTATGTAGTGTTAGGGCGCGCACTGTTCTCAATTAACTATTGCTTCTGCTTATACCGAGAAATTTATCACCGTAAACGAATGGCGGTCAGTAAACCATTTCTAACTCTATCCAAACTTGCACCATCCCAGACTATCGCGGTACCTTCTGTATATTGATCTCGCTGCACAAAACCTATTCATCCCTTTGTCGTTTCAAAACCCTATAACAACGACCCGTAAGGTCTAAACAAAACTTAGAATTCTCTATAAAAAAGACCGAATTCAAACCGGACGTTTGCAACAGCATAATCATCGGTACGTCTTAACATTTTGGTTGCACATTCTCCGTGCAGTGCAGTTAGACAAGAATGTTTTTGCTGATCGGCTGTAGAAAAGCTCTCGCCACGTGCTTGAATGATGAAATACATCCGCTGCGATTGTTCTTTCTCTGTCTTCTTGATAAGTACAATTATGTGTTGTATGTTTGTAGTTAGCAAATTTAAGTAATATATAAGGAATATCTAAAGCCAGTCTGGGATCAATTTCGTGAGTCTACTAATGATAACCTTGTGCATTTTAACAGCTTGAGAAAGGCACGTTAGTTCAATTAAACTACCGGGTTATGTATGTATTACAATGTCAAACTTAAAGGTAATTTTAAATGTTAAGTATGAACTTTGTCCTCTACTAGTAAAGAAATGTCTCTCAGCTCGGCTGTTTATGCACGAGTGTCGATTTCTTTTCTTATTTTGAACTTTTCACCCCTAAGAACAATGGTTTTGTAAACCATCTGCACGATGATAAACTATATACTACTATTGTTAAAATAGAAATTAGACCGAAAGAAAAAAAAATAATTAAATTTATTCAATATAAATTTTTATTAAAATTATTGTTGAATATTTACTTAATCTTTACACAGGTGCAGCTCAAAGCCAGTTTACTCTGCCAGCTATGGTTGTTCCACCTCTTCTTACCACGCCTACTACATCGGTAGAGAGTAAGTATACAATTTAAGCTGTTTTTGTTCAACCTCTTCTTACCACGGCTTCTACATCGGTAGAGAGTAAGTATACAATTCTAGCTGTGTTTGTTCAACCTCTCCTTACCACGCCTACTACATTAGTAGAGAGTAAGTATACAATTCTAGCTGTGTTTGTTTAACCTCTCCTTACCACGCCTACTACATTAGTAGAGAGTAAGTATACAATTCTAGCTGTGTTTGTTCAACCTTTCCTTAACACGCCTACTACATTAGTAGAGAGTAAGTATACAATTCTAGCTGTGTTTGTTCAACCTCTCCTTACCTAGCCTACTACAACAGTAGAAAGTAAGTATACAACACTTGCTGTGTTTGTTCAACCTCTCCTTAACACGCCAACTACAACAGTAGAAAGTAAGTATACAACACTTGCTGTGTTTGTACAACCTCTCCTTACCACACCTACTTCAACAGTAGAAAGTAAGTATACAACACTTGCTGCGTTTGTTCAACCTCTCCTTACCACACCTACTACAACAGTAGAAAGTAAGTATACAACACTTGCTGGGTTTGTTCAACCTCTCCTTACCACGCCTACTACAACAGTAGAAAGTAAGTATACAACACTTGCTGTGTTTGTACCACCACTCCTTACCACACCTACTACAACAGTAGAAAGTAAGTATACAACACTTGCTGTGTTTGTTCAACCTCTCCTTACCACGCCTATTACAACAGTAGAAAGTAAGTTTACAATATACATGTACTAGCTGTTGTTTGTTCCACCACTCCTTACCACGCCCACTACAACAGTAGATAGTTAGTATACAACACTAGACGGATCGTAGATAGTAAGTATACAATACTAGACGGATCGTAGATAGTAAGTATACAACACTAGACGGATCGTAGATATAAGTATAACACTAGACGGATCGTAGTAGTAAGTATACAACACTAGACGGATCGTAGATAGTAAGTATACAGACGGTTTGTAGTACACACTAGACGGATCGTAGATAGTAAGATACAAACTAGACGGTCGTATAGTAAGATACAACACTAGACGGATGTAGATAGTAAGATACAAACAGACGGATCGTAGATAGTAAGATACAACACTAGACGGTCGTAGGTAAGATACAATACTAGACGGATCGTAATAGTAAGTATACAACACTAGACGGATCGTAGATAGTAAGTATACAATACTAGCAATCATGTAGACAAACTAATTATACGTAAAACTAAGTTCCAAAGTCATCTGTATTGCAGTTTGATTTCTATTGAATAAAGTCGACAACTATTTTTACTACCCTATTCAAAAAATGATAATGCTCCGTTGAAAGTATTTCTATCTTTCTGCAATTGAGCAAAATATCTTTGTTTCATAATTTGTTTACTACAATTTATCTTATAAATGTTTTCAAAGCATTCACTGTGTTTTAAGCATCTGACTTTCAACCATAATTCTGTGTGACCTTTTTGAAGGTTAATGTATATTTCAGGATAATAACCAATATATCCCGAACGGTTGTTAAAACTATCTGTCTTTCAGATTGCAACACCAGTCGGTTTGACTTAGTTTTCGTCCTGGACTCTTCTGGAAGTGTCGGACAAGACAACTTTAAAATCATGAAAAGTTTTGTCAAGGATGTCGTAAAAAATCTTGACATTGGCCCAGATGCCAGCAAAATTGGGCTCATTACTTTCAGTAGATATCCCGTGATAAGACTTCGCCTGGATGACTACTACGACAAAGATGCTCTATTAAAAGCAATAGATGCGGTTCCCTACATACCAGGTAAAGTAAATAGTCATCGTGATTCTGGTAATTTTGGAAATAGAACAATTTATATTATATTCTTTGAACAAGTATATCGATAAAATTTACAAAAGGAAATATTTCAAATCTTAAAAGAGTTTTTTAAATTTTGGAATTTAGACTATATTTGTACATTCTAGCAAGTAAGTCTATATTGTATAAGTTACCATTGGATCTAGATGTTATATCTGTCTGTTCTATATAGATGGTCAATTCATTAAAACATTACCATGACTACATATAAGACCGTCGAACACGAACTTCTTTATAGCGACTGACCTACTTTTTGGCAACCAATCAAATTCAATCTTTGGCTAAAACTGGCTGGAAATTGCAGTCAGGTAAATCTCTCCTCTTTTCGGCTTCAAAACTCTACTTTTCTAGGCATGACGGGAGACATGCTGGGGTCTCATCCAAAACACAAGCTAAAAAATTAGCTTTTGGACGGACCTTGATAAAATCTCTTTCAAATCAAATCAAATCTTCTTTATATTTTCAAGCTCTACTTAGCTTAATTTAAGTTCGGCAACCAGGTAGTTCATTTATGTTCCCCGGATTGGTTTGAGGCGGTATGCAAGCTTTCTTTTCATCCGACGTATTGTCAGTATTATAAATTGATGTAGCATTCATTTGGTTCGCAGGTATAACGGAGACACACAGCGCACTCTATCTACTGAAAGATGAAGGTTTCAAAGGGTCAAGACCAGATGTCCCTAATATTGCTGTGGTTGTTACGGACGGAAAATCATTCAACACTAACATTACTGCTGTTGCCGCGGCAGAATTACAGGCACAGGGTGAAAAACATTGTTAATTAGACAATTTAAGAACGTCACTATGATCCCATATACACCTCGCTTTCTAATTATAGCTCATTTCAATTCAGTTGAAGCATTTTACCATTTTAAATGGATATCAGCCACGTCATGAAAACCACATTATACCATAAGATTGGCATACGATTTCGACGCACATTGTCTCGTGAAGTTAGTGTCCACTTTTTCCATTTGAAGGTGTACTTCAATGCCCTTTATGTTGCAAGTACCAATTACTTTTCAGTTTAGGTCTTCAATAGCATATGATATTGTTAAATGTATTGGTCATACTTAGTCCACACTTTTCTATAAATGACATTTTTTGTGGGTCTGTATTCGGTTATTATTTACATCCATCAAAAAAAGCTTTTGAATGAATATCAATAGCAATATAATTAACTGACATTGTAGATAACTTAATCTTTGCTTATAGGCGTTGTCTTGTTTGGCATTGGTATCGGCGGGAAAGTGAACATTTTAGAACTCAACTCCATTGCAACTGATCCAGACACGGAACACGTGTTCACTGTGACCAACTTCAATTCACTTACTACTATAGTAAACACACTAACCTCAAGAACATGCGACGGTATGATTGCTTTGTATATTATTTGATATTCAACGGGATACTATCACAGCCTTTAGATATGTGGGTGTTTCCAAAATTGCTATAGATGTAGCATACACATTTCGTAACTTAAAGTTACTGTTTCCAATTTCCTGTATATTTAATTTCACTGGATTTTTGAGTCATTTAATAGAATTCAAAACTTAGTGCTTTGGTAGTCAAGTCTGTCCATACTTAGTCGAAATAACAAGTTCATAGTAGGTGTTCATTTAAACTCATTTCACATTGCATTTTAACATACGTGGAAGATATTTCAACTTATATAAAACTTTATCACCGCATACTTCAAGGCCAGAAACCAGAGAAATGTTAAATTATTTTCAAATGTTACCAATAACAAAATAAGGAAATAAGGACCTGTGACATGAAGGTTATGAGGTGGACTCTGTTATCTAATAATCAGTATGCCTTTGACTTTTTACGAAAGTATACAACATGACATTAAAACGATCTGAATTTGAAATCTAGACTAGAAAGACGAAAAAAACATGAATTTACAGAATTGCTTTTGCCTCATTCAAGTTGCAAATAAACATTGATTTAAAATATATTATTACTTATATTCTTTGTTAAAACATTTTGATTTTAATTATTTGTTTGCACAGCAAAATCAAAGAGGAAATACAGTGAAAGACATACAAGTAATTCCTACAAACCAGTACCAATTATTGGCTCATTCTTTCATAATGACAGTTATTCTAAATTTATATGCTGCAGTATATGCCAAGTACTCGATGTAGTATCATTTGCTCGGTTTTCTTTTTCTAATTCAGTGACTTCAGCGGGAAATTTGACCACCCCTGCGCCAGTTGTCACACCAGGTAAGTCATTATTGAGTAATTTATCGACTTCTCTTACCAAATTTGTTAGAACCAATCCATTGTCTAGTGATGCTAGGCCGAAACAACCAAAGGTAAAACAATTGTTTTTTCCACTCCGCCATGTCTTGATGATGTCACGCTACATGTTGTCTAAAACAGGAAGAATGGTGTACAATAAAGGACAAAAAATATCTGTTTGTTAAACTTTAACAATGTTTTTTCTGTTTTTTTTTTAAATGAAGTATAGTATGTCTCTGACTGAAATGACTAATTTGTTAGTGGAACAGAATCACTGTACACTTTTCTTTGACAGTAGCTAAAGTAATTTTAAGAAAAAAAAAAAAAAAAAACATAACTTTTTGTGGTCAAATAAAAATAATTATGAAAGAATATCGTATTTCATTATAACTTTCTTAAAAAAAACTAAACTTGACAAAAAAAAACTGTCACGATGTAATTCTAAAATTTGAGAAATTAGTTTTCCACCTATAGATACATATTTCCGCGCATTTACCCATGTGAGATAAACTTATCTCACATGCTTTCTCACACCGTGCCGGATTACGTTAATTGTAGCGAAATGTGACGAAATTGTTATTTTTGAAATAAACAGAAGGTTGTTTGTATTCATTTTCTTAGATCATTTTCTAAACATATATTGAGTTTGAAGAGAATATCTAAAAAGTTATTTTCATTTTTATCCCCATCATTTGCACCTTCTTACTTGTGTAACAAAACACTAAATCTTGACAACAGTGTGGAAAAAATCCCACGGTCGGGTTAGGTATGTCAAAACGAGGCTTCTGGGTTTTTTTTTTTTATCTCTTTTTGTTTTTGGGGGTTTTTCCCCCGGGGGGGGGTTCAAAATTGAGAATTAGTTTTACTCTACAAATAAAATGTGTAAACGTTATCAAACCTTGCTAAATATGCCTAAGAAATCTCATGTGAAATATCGAGTTAAATGCTTTTTGTGTTAAAAAATCATTTTACTTGTTGGATAATAAACTAATTTCTTAAGAAAACAAAAACAACAGGAATAAGTAATAAACCAATTATCTCTACATGTCAATAAAATATATGGTCTGTTTATTAAACTAAAAGTCCTGTCTAAAACTCTTTACCTTATCTGACCATGTCTTTATCTGATAAGGGGTCATAAACAATTAAGGGATTAGACCCCCGGTGGTTTGAGGGGTAACTTATGAAGGAGATTTGAATTGTCTTTAAGAAGTCTTTGCACAATTTTAAAAGATTAGCGTGTTTGAATCTTTGTATCCGAATCTGTTTAACATCGTTTCAATCGTGCAAACGCGGTAATCTTCGGAACCATCCGTAGAAATAAATCCGTGTGCGCACATCTTTTTTCAGTGCTTGCCAATAAAACAAAACTTTGTCAGTAAAAAAACCCTCAAGGATGTGTATAAACAAGGGCCACAAGTAGCAATATATTAAGTCAAGAGTTATCAAATATCCCTGAATACTACAGCAAAGTTTTAAATTAATAATTCAAGTGGTTAATGATATATGTGTATGACAGTGCCAGTTGCACACAAGACTTTAACTAGGAATTTCTAAGTACATATCAAGAAACTTTTTCACATGGTTATCTTCCTTTGCTTACAGGCATGTTTCATAATGGTACATAAGTATTCCAATTATATCTCAAAGGGAAAAGTCAAAAAGTGGACAAGAATGAAAATTTTGAAATTTGAATGAAATGTCGAAAAGGGCCATACTTCAAATGAAATCCTTGACAGAGTTACCTTCTCATGCCTCTGTTTGGGAATCAAAATAGTAAACAAGAATACTATTGATGCAAAGCATCAAAGGGCGCCGAAAATAGTTTCTATTTCAACATTTATTAGTTATACGGTTTTTGCATATCGCAATGTAGCCTGACAAAAACGTACAAAATTAATGCTTCTCAATTTTTATACGTTCTCAAGTAATGTACATGTGTGGCGTTAAATAGCTAAAATTAGCTTTTTGATAAGCAATCATTATTAGTTTGATTTGAATGAAAAATTTTATGAATATTTGCAGAAAACATTTAAAATCATGGTGGTTTTAAAGCTGAAAAAAAACGGGAGAAAAATTATTTTAAAAAATTGGGTTTGACCGGGATTTGAACTCCACTCGTAAAATTAGGCGGTTATCAGCTTACCCACTACACCACGGAGACTGACTTTAAAGCGCATGGTAAAAAATAAGCTGATATTATAATTTTGCAAAACCGATAAGGGAGAAGTTGTTTTACGTTTTCGTATTTTTTCTAAAAGATATGAAAAGGAACATTACAATTAAACAATTACGTTTTAATGAAGGAAATGTGTATAATCAATATTTTAATGTCTATTTCGTATTATTTTAGCATACAGTTAAAACCATTTTTCTTCGCATTCTAATAACCGCTCCTATCATGTACTTCCGGAAAAACTATTCCATATGACGGCGGCGCCAGCAAGTTAGTATTCTAACTTTCAAAGTAATATCTCAAACAGTTTAGTAAAAAAGATGAATGGTACGAAATTCTAAGTTGATAAAGGGCCTTAATGGTTTTTTTTAACCCTTGACAGAGTTACCTTCTCTTGTCTACAGATGGGGGTAATGATGTTAACAAGCATTCAGTTTTATTTTAGGTTCAAGATTTAAAGCAATATCTCAAAGGGTTAAGTTAACAAGTGGATTTTACCCATATTCAATGTATTTTCTAAGTCAAAAAGGGGCATAATTCTGTCAAAAACTTTGACATAGTTATGGTTATGTACTCCTGTATATTGATGGAGGTAATGATGATAAATATGTATGGTACGTTTCAAAGCAATACCTCTGATGGTTTTGAAATAAAGCGGGGTGGTACGAAAAACTTAACCAAGCTCAATACACTTTCTAGGTCAAAAAAGGGCCATAATTCTGACAAAAACCTTGACAGAGTTATATACTCTTGTCTGTAGATGGAGGTTATGATGGTAAACAAGTATGGTAAGTTTCAAAGCCATATCTCTAACTGTTTTGAAATAAAGTAGGGTGGAACGAAGAACTTAACCAAGGTGTGACACCAACGCCGAGGCTGAGGCGAGTAGGATGTCTCCCCATTTCTTCGAAAAGTCGAGCTAAAAATGGCAACAAAGGATATCCGATTGAAAGAAATATCAAATATGGCACCTTGCTTAATCAGAGGCAATGATGAAACAAGAGTGACATCGAGGTTAGAGGTGAGTTCTAAGCCTTTGTGTATTGCTATTTAACGGAAAGTATGCCAGTTTTTCACAACCTTCATTTTTGTTTCGTTACAGAACCCACATACATCAACGCATCAGCAAACGGCACACGTGGTAAGATGACTTCGATTTAACTTTCTTTATAAGTCTAAATGACTTGAAATGTGATGAGATGGGACCCGATATGCTTACTGTTGATTATTTGAAGGGTCAAACTAAATTTGTACTAGGTTTATATGTTGTGCTCCCATTTGAATTAACAGTGTTATTTTGTAAAGTATAGGGGAAGGGAGGAAGCTGGGAGGTTATGCTAATTTGCTTTCCTGTATGATAACTCATAGGACGACAAGTTCAGTGATTAAGTCTGTAAGTTATCCCAACCTGGTAGTTGGTCATAAATGTGATTGTGTGTGGCTGTGTAAAATTAGTCACATAAAGCGGGTTTTGAATCATGCGACTTTAAGTCTCATTATCACTAGTGATGCCATAATAACATTATAGGATTAGTATGACATGTACCAAGAAAGGTGCGTTATCTGCGAAATGTACTGATATCCAATGACCCAACAGTCAATGATTGTATTGAACATCTACGTGTTTATTAGATGCAGAAACAGGTGAAAGTTTCCATGTACATTGTATTTCAGATGAATGTCGATAAACTTTCTATGTATTACAGATGATTACTCGCAGATGAACCTTTCTATGTATTGCAGAGGAATGTTTCTAAGTTTTACAGAGGAATGTTTCTATGTATTACAGATGAATGTTTTAATGTATTACAGATGAATGCAATCGCACGGTAGCTGATATAGTGTTCATACTCGATTCTTCTGGAAGTTTGGGAATCATCAACTTTGCGAAAGTGAAACAATTTGTGATAAATATAGTCAACTTTCTAGATATAGGTGTCAACTACACTAAAGTAAGTGTGATATGTACACATGTACTTAACTATCTTGATACAGGTGAACAATAATGTAATTATTTAACAATCTCAATTATTTGTATATAGACGTCAACATTTCTAGTCCTCCCTTACAAGATGTTGTAAGCCTCATTACATATCTGTAATTACAGCGTTAACACGAAGGATAGGTAAGACATGCTTTTTATGCCCCTGCCATTCGAAGAATGGTGAATGGGCATTCTGTGTTATCACTGTCCGTCCGTTCGTCCGTTTGTACACCCCAAAATTGGTTTCCGATCATAACTCTTGAAAAGTTTGTTTGATTTTTATTTATATTTGATGTCCAGGTGATACAGGTAAAGTTCGCTTTTAGTTACAATCCATTATTCTTTTGTTGGAGTCATGGCCCTTGCCAATCCATGTTCTTAAAACATATTATCGCATGTATGATGTATTGACTACATTTTGTCAAAATGCGTGCATTTGTTTGATTGCTTTATCTTTTATAACATTTTTCAATAGGTGTATGACATAAATCACATAGTTCAGATTTCGAAAGGACATTACATGCTTCTTGAAATATTCTTCTCAGTTGACAATATAGCGGGGACATCCGCGTCCTAAGCTTTGCTTGTGCTCATATGTACACTTGTACACAATGTACTTGCAAAGATAATGTTTGCCAACGAAAATAAGAGTTTCTGTTCTTAAAGGTTGGTGTTATCACATACAGCAATTATCCTACAAGACGAATCAATTTAGACAGCTTCGACGACAAAAATGACCTTATTAATGCTATCAATCAGATTCCATACTATCCAGGTAAATACTACCCGTTTTGAGCTAAATTTCAAAAGTTAATTAGTCCCTATCAATATAACAAGTCAATGATATGAAATGATTTTGGATGCTGTTCTTGTATTTCATTTAGTAATAATTTGACAAAATATAAGTTAATTTATAGTCGGACTTGCAAAGTAAATATTCCTGTGTAACAAGTAACGCTGTTTCTTAAAGGTATGAAAATAAGTTTGTCAACTCAAAGCAAAGACACATGTGTATTTTCAATGGCAAACACTACAGTACATTTTGAAACCTTTAGGAAACACAGAGACGGATAAGGCACTTGATTTGTTACGTCTGGAGGGTTGGGAAGGTTCACGCAAGGATGCACCAGATATTGCTATCGTCGTTACCGACGGTCTGTCAACTAATCCAGACCTCACCAACATTGCTGCCGGTAGACTGCTGAAAAGTGGAGCAGTCGTATTCTCTGTTGGTATGTTTTCATTTTATTTGACACCTGTGTATATCATGAATAAACGCAAAGAAAAGAGTCTGCCAGTTGACTCAGAGGTAAACATGATCAAAATTTAATAAACGTTCAGGTTATTTTAGGCTACGTTGTTTAAACCTAAAGAACAGGCGGAAAAGGGTGTGGAAAGGATAGAGGAAAAAAACTACCCAGCAACAAACTTCCTGCACCAAGGTACCAAATAATAACTTTCAAATATTACTTTTCCATAATAGAAATACATGTTGAACTACTTTCCTGTTATCATCCAAATTTTTAAATATTAATGCGGCATTATCTTAGAACACATTAAAGCAGAGCAACCGAAAATGATTTTTTAAAACTCAGCAAAAATATAATTTTTGGGGTAAGATGGGCATAATGTCACTTTAAACCACTGTACCCTATGAACTACTTTTGTTATATAGAATCCAAAAGATGATTTTAAAAGCAAAACCACTGTACTCAAAAAGAAAATATTTCGTTGTTTTTTGTTTGATAACGTCTTGTCTTCACTTAAACTAAATAAAGAAGAAACACATAAATATGTTTCGCCTAGTAGCGGGGATTATCTAGTTTCTTAAGAGAGCAACCGAAAATTACTTATAAAACTGTCACAAATTCTATGAAGAGGAGAAAGATTTAAATCGGACCCTTTTATTCCCATATAGAATTTACTACTTTTTTATACATGAACCTCTATATTATATGATAAAAGATGTAATACACCAAATGATTTAAGATAATACACTGTTTTTTTTTTTTTTTTTTTTTTTTTTTTTTTTTTTTTTAAAAAAAAAAAGGAAAAAAACATAAATTTTTTTTGCTTTGGGGGGGTGCACAACTGGTTACGGGCCCTTTATTCATATAAATACAATTTTATTTACATGTACCTCTTAGAAGATGTAATACACCAAATGATTTATAATTTGCTATATACCAAACAATTCTCTGAATGCATTTTACATAAGCATTCCCTGTTAATAGAATAATGCAACATTTTCTTTACTATTAATACAAGAGATGCATTAGCTATCGTCTGCATGTATACAAACATGTATAAGATACAAAATTCACCCTATTTTCCTTTATTTATGTTCATATCGGAAAAAAGTTTTAAAAATTCCCATTTCGTCGAAAAGACGCAAGGTCCAGGAAAAAAAGCAGAGAATGAACTCTGAAAACCTGTGTCCAAAAACAGTCAGCCGTGTGTGGACTTCACACAAAAAAATTACAATTTCAAATATTGTTTCATTTAATTTTTGAAACTTGATGACACAACAGTACTGAGTGTGCACGCTAGAACTGACACACCTGTCTAGTACATATACCTTATCACTTTTACTTTAATCTCATTGGTCAACCTTCTTTATAAACAATTGACTATTGGTCACTCTCTACACAATAGCTTACTCTTGACCTGAGCGGTTCAACTTACCGTAACTGGAAGATAAAACTTTCCCGCTATACTGCGAAACGCGGGAAAGTAAATATTTTCATTACAAAAAGGGTTTAGTTAATATAAGTCTCCGATTCTCCCTTCCGGTCGTGTGATATCACGTTGTCACGCTGAAAATAAACAAATATCAGCAGGAATAACTCGCTATCGATTATCCAGAGTTTACCAATGGTCAAAATTTAATATCACAACAATAAAATGTCAAGCTTTCACATTTATTTCAATCAGAAAAATGTGTAGAATATTTAGCAAAATAATATATGATTATATCAAAGTTATTAAGTAAAAAAGGAAAGAATCGTGCAATGAATTTTATGGGGGAAAAGCATTAGCATACCACTGCTACTTACAATCGGATGTGGTATTAATATTAAGGGAAATATAGAAAAATGATTTTTTTCGATTTTGATATTTAATTGGAAGGACATATATTTCAGATCTGGTAATTAAAAGGGAGATAATTTCAAATTGCATATCTGTTTTGACATCAATTACAAAACAAAAACACTTATAATATAACAACATGTATTAGTCAACAGTTCATTGGTCTCAGGTTGACCCTTTTTGTCCAGTCTTTCAGTTTGATCTCCTTTTGTCCATTTCTTCGGTCTAAGGTTGATCCCCTTATGTCAACATTCCAATGCATCAACTTCTTTTAAAGTAGAATTATGCACATGTTTTCAAGAAAAAATCCAACTGAAATAGGTGTGTGTAAAAAGGGTAGAGGAAATAATAGCTTTTAAACCAATACACCAAACTCTTCCTGCTACCAGTATGAAATAATAACTTTCCAAATAATACTTTTCCTATTTTGACTGGGAGAGTCAATTAAAAAAACTGCATGCAGGAGTTGCTTCCCTTCCACTGCCGAAATCTCTCTGCCAACAACTACAACAACACAAGGGAGATCACTGCGAAGGAAGGAACTTATTTTATTTCTCCAATTTTGTTTTATTTTTAAAGCACCAACTTCGAATACTAATGCGGCATTATCATTAGTTTAACACATTTAAATGCACAGCAACCGAAAATTGCTTTTATAAAACTGTCACCAAAATACACTATGTGCAGTAAGATGAGCATAATGTCACTTTAATGAGTTACAATGACGTACAATTCACTCTGATTGACCACGTTAATGATGCTCTCTAGTTCCATCAACAACACTTACTACGAGTGAAAATTATTGACATGTTAACATAACTAGAAACATTTACTTTGATAGCTTTAAAGTATGCAGTATTGATAAGAATATGCTAAAATGCAAAAGTATTTTCACATCATTAAGGACGTACATGTATGTGAAAACCTTGTCAAAGAAGATCTTATAGATGATCATCAGCAAAAGAGATGCAACTTTAACTTTGAACTTGAAATTTATATGCTCGGTTAGACCGAGGTTGGTACTAAGTGATAGACATTCCGGTGAAAAATGTTTTGAATTAACTAGCTCATCGTAATTTTATGCAGCCTGATAAAGAACTTTTATACATGCAAGAATTCATGACATTTTTATGCAAAACAGTTGCGTTTCTTTTGCCTAAGAGTATAAAGCTAAACATAAATGGCTAAAAATACGTGCTAAAGCATTGAAAAACAATCATGTACGAAGTAGTAGATCTTTCAGTTTTCCAATAATAATGTAGAATAAAAATAAAGTTTTAAACTAAAATGATATCTTAAATTTACATTTTCTTTTCTTTTAAGGAATTGGACAAGATGTAATTGACAGAAACGAACTGAACATTATTGCCAGCGACCCAGACAGTGAATTTGTGTTCTTTGTGGCTAACTTCTCAGATTTGTCCAGCATAGAAAACAGCGTCGCCAGGACAACGTGTTTAGGTAGGTTGTTAAAAAACATTTATCAATGTGTTACATGTGCTATGATGTTATGGCTGCATTATGTCTGTAATTAATTTAGTCTTGTAAACAGCTCGTGATTTCAACTTGTAACAATGTTTCTAAACTTGACGTTTATTTCAGAGAATTCATACTGTTTATTTAGAGGTCTGTAAATATTTACATGTATTCAGCCTAAACAAAGTTGCATTATATCACAGTAAACACAGCTTGAATTAATCTAGGTTTATATTTTCATAACTTAAAAACTTTGTTCACTGTGTTAACTATTATTCTGACTCTTAAAATCAAGATGAATTTGTTATAAACCATCTAGATTACCATTAACACAAGCTAACCATCAAACATGGGTAGAGTTATTTCTCTTCATTTATACTTTGTGGTATTACATCGAAAACAAATATTTCTTGTTACTTTGTTAGAAAAATGTTTTGTTTCTTTTCTCATGATGTATCATATTCTGTTGTAAAGGATGTCATGAAAAAAAAATTCTTATATTGATGGGTTGATGGTCTTTCTTAACATAATCTGCGAACGTATTGAATTATCTAACAGGTTTTAAATATTGCAAATTTAAAAATTTGAATTTATTTTGTATATAACATTTTAAAACTTAACAACATGTAGCTATAACAGATAAGTGAATAATAATTAACAGCAGCAACAAACAACAACAACAATAACACATATGAAAATCTTGAGCTGACATACTTTGCGATGAACTTTTACTTAAAACCGGTTTTGAAGGTGAAAAATATTAATGCGTGTTTACTTTGTAAGCTAAGTGCATGCATGATTTACAATCATTTACGATATTCGTATCAATGCATTGGTTTATATAATTTTGTTGAGCCAACTTCCTTATCGTGCGTCGTGTAAAGTTTCTCAAATTTCATACGAAAAAAGATGAACTTGTAAGAAAAGTCGGGTACGGACGTTCAAGTTTTTTTTCTGTTGTTAAGAGATTATAAGAAAGTTTCTTCCTCCGTGTAAAGACTATTCGTGTCAAAAGAAGCTGTTGGTACGAAAAGTGTCATAGACTCTTCACCTTCCAGTTTTCCACTGCGTTTTACCACTAAATCTATAGTTTCGACGAAAGCACCACGTCCAGTTTCACGGTGATCATCTCCGATTGTATCATTTGTTTTGTATAAATCAGTAAATTGTCCTGTATCATTTGTTTCAAGAATTCTGTCACCCGGTATATCGTTGGTGTTACACACAACAATTAAATCATTCATTTCTGTAGCGTTAGTTTCCTTCATTTCAGTAAGGGCGACATCCGCGGCTGGTTTCAGTTCTGTTTCATCGGTTTCTGCAATAATAATATCTTCAAAATTCCATTTCTCTGAATATCTTTGAACGGCGTTACCAAACATATTTTTCCAGTGTAAGTTTGATGAATCGAAGGCGAAGCTTTGAGACTTGAAAAGAAATTTCTTCAAAATCAATGGAAAAAATCCAGTGCCAAGAGCGAGTATAGCTTGACCGGCAGACGAAATATCGTCAGCCTGACCAAAAGCAAATATCACAATAAAAACGAACGCAAGAAACAGTAAAATTAAAGTAAAATCAAGCATGGCCTTCAGGTAAAGTAAATGAACCAAGCCTGGACATTGAAAATGATTCAGTTGTCCCGTCTGAAATAGAAAAGCTGTTGGTATGTAGGGAATGTCCGTCTTATCTAAGAGCAGAACCAAACGGGAGACCTTCCACTTAAGAAATCCTTCAGGCCCAGTTACGAGGCGCAATCGCTCAGGAACGTAATCTCTTGCTGGTACCCTAAAGGCAGTATTTTGCTGCTTCTCAATTGACTTTGAAGCTTCCTCTGTCATTTTGTCACCAACCATCCCCTGAACTTCGCTGCTTAGCCCTGTACTGAAGCCAGCGTATCGGCCGTGCACACCACTGAAACTGTCACACCCATAGATCGCTATCAGCAAAAGCAAAGATACGTACTTGAGAATGGTCTTTGGATTTAAAATGAATCCGACCATGGCGTACACAGCACATTCTACATAAAAAGCGATACACTCGATCACAAGAATAAGAAATAACCAAACGGATACAAATGTCATAATCAGCACAAGTGAATGCAAAAGTTTGTTCCATCTGGTATTCGCTTCATTTTTATTGACCACAATTATTGCTTTGAATTTCTTCTCCATCCAAATACTGAACTTACTGGGTATCTGCTGGTTACCTCGTCTGAACATATTTGGGTTTATGACTTTAGATATGTAGAAGATTAAGTTCACAAGCAACCGTACTGATAAATTTGCTATGGGTATAATTTCAATCACTATGACAACACAGTATAGCGGAAAGACTATCAGCCATAGTGGCAAAACGACGCACCCAATTACTCCATATAGTTTTAATGGACGCATCATATGGGATGCTATCTTGCCGAGTTCACCGAGTTTTGACGTATCTCTGGTATCTCGAAAGCACTTCCTTGTGGTACATTTTACCTTTTCTTTTATTGTCCCTGGTAGAACTATGTATATGAATAACTCCACTGCAAACAAGATATAAATCACAAGAAAGAATGGGTGAGTCGGAGAAAAGTAAGTGACCATATTTCCTGGGTATGGCCGCTTCAGGTTGAATTTCTCATATATGTCTAACTGATATTTAATCTGCTCTTCTTCGATTGAGTAGTAGAACCAAACTCTCAGTAGCCATGGGGAGGCAAGAAATAAGAGAACAACTAACACCATAATTCCACTAAGACACTGATACCATCTGAATACTGTTTTGCACGGCAATTTCACCCACATGTCTTGCATGCAACAGTCGCCTACCGAACGGATGTCATATCTAATCTTACATCGCACAAAGAAATCTTTTATGAAAGTGAAAAAACCGACAGGTGCATTTCCCTCTGCAACAATGTTACTGTCCCTTACGCACAAGTCTATACTTTTTACCATCAATGTATGGACTTTGTCTGGGGTCAAATTTTTCAGTTGCATTTTAAACTTCTCTAGGTGTGTGAAATCATTGAGTTCTGCTTTTAAAAAGCCATTGTCGATATTTGATGAATCAGTTACCATTTTCAGTCTTATCTGTAGCGATTTATCAGGTTCAGTGGTAAAACTGTACTTCTGAAATATACCTTTAGCTTTGTACATGAAGCCAGGCATGTAAATTGGACTGTATAAAATAATAAGCACCTGCAAAACTATGATAGATATAAATAGCAGTTGAATCCAGGTACTTTGGGTTAGTTCTGAGCAATGAAGTTGCTTCTCTTGATTCTGTTTGCAGCAGACGTAAACCAGTCGATCTCGATTTCCTTCCTCTTTCCCGATATCTTTATTACATATCTCTGCTCCTGACGGCAAAGTTTGTTCACTAGCTCCAAAGCTGTTAAGAAAATGACTTCTAAGGATGTTTTCAATCTGTTCAATTCGTTTACCACTTAAACAATTTGGCGGTTCTTGATTCAGTGTTACTGAATACGATTCCACTCCAAGTCCCAATGTATACAGAGACATAGCGTCGAAAGATTCTTTTAGCATAAGCATCGAGTTTCCGGTTAGACTCGTCGCTATTACCCAATGCTTAAGCCGAGTGTCTTCTGTAATGTGTGCACCGTTGTCTGCTTTGATCGTTACAGTGATTTTCACAAGTTGTTTGTCCGAGTTAGCAAGTCCAGCTATATCCTCTCCGGCGCTTGGCAAAACTGGGATCAATGTGCAAGTGTTCGTTGGTTTTTCACTTGATAAGGAAACTGTAGTTTCCTGTGAAGAAGTATTCGTATTAGAAATATTCACAACAGGAGCGTCCGTGCAGAACACCATCTTGAAAATTAATTGAATTAAGATCAAAAGTAACGCAACCATTTTCATTTTAACTTAAGTATATTACTGTTTTAATAATCCACTTACTTCCTAGTTTATTTCATACAGTGTATTCTTTCACTACGAGTCGTTGTGGTTAAACTAAAAATACAAACTGAAGTGTTGATTGTCTATTCAACTTAAAAACTTCCTGCAGTGTGTAATCGATAGTCTATTTAAAATTAAAAACCGAGCTATCTTACATCAGCAAGGATGTGTGTAAATATGTATCGGCGTGATGTGCATCACCAATTTGCTGTTGCATATATTATGAATATACTATTGATCCAGTTATCCAACATTGCAATCTGTTACCGAAATTAATTTCTTTATGCATCAAGTACTTAGTACATGTACTTTAGATTATCGTTTTCCTTTAAAATACCGAGTTGTTGAATGAGTTTCTAGACAAAATGTGATATTTTTCTCAAGCTCAAGTATATTGTCTTTTAAAATAGTATCGGTGAATCCTGTCCTTAGTTACTCAATTACTCGGTTACTGATATAAAAGAGTCATCATTTGCCCATTTGTACCCAGTTACTCAATTACTCGGTTACTGATAAAAAGAGTTATTAATTTTGTCCTTTTGTTTCTAGTGTCTACTAAAATATATACCTGTTCAAGCACCTATAATATCAAAGCTAAGTCTATATCTTTAAAAAGAAGTGTTTTGCAGAATTGTGAGTCAAAGGCTAACAACTTAAATCCAGATCAGACAACATTGTATTTGTCGTCTTGTAGACTCTAAACGACACATACGTACCTACCTTCCAACTTACATACATACATATGTCACACAATCAATTGACTAATCAACAACCCACCCCCACCCCCCCACAAAAAAAAACCCACAACAAGAGGGCAAAGATAGCCCAATGTCACTTACCTGAGTATATGACCTACTTATGACCCAGTGTGACCAAAATTCAACAATAAACTATATTCTGACCAATTTACACTTTGATTGCCTATAAAATGTGACTTCTAGAGTATCAACAATGTTTTCCTTGGAATTGACCTGGTGGCCTAGTTTTTAATCCCAGGAGATCTTCATTCAATCTTAATCAGAAATGATCAAGAATGTGGCCTCCGGTTTTGAATTGATTTGTTCTAGTGATCTAGTGTTTGACCCATGTGACACAGTTTTATTAAGACAAACACTCTAGCAGGTTTAATAATGATTGGATAGTAAATGTGGCCTCTAAGAGTGTTAATAAAGTTTTTCTTTGATTTGACAACGTGATAATGGTTTTTAACCAAGGTGACACAGATTCAAACTCAACCTAGTTTTTATTAATACAGCCATTCTGATAAAATTTCATGACATTACAGTGAAAAATGCATACACAAGATTTATCTATCATTTGACCGGGTGACCTAGTTTTTGATCTCAGGTGACTGTTATTCAAATTCGAGCTAGATTTCATCAAGACAGTCATTCTGACCAAGTTTCATGAAGAGCCAATGAAAAATACAAACGCTATTGCATGCACAATGTTTTTCTATGATTTGACCTAGTGACCTAGTGTTTAACCTCAGATGACCCATATTCCAACTCGACTTGTCTTATTACCTTGACCATAAATTTGTGTTTAGTCACACCTGTCTGGGCATTATTTCGGCTGTCATTACAACATCGTTTCCAAACTGAGTATCGTCATGAAAACATTACCTTCTATGACCATTGTTGAATTTGAATTTCAGTACCGTTGATGACAACCACAATCAGAACGGTTCCACCCACTCCTATCAGTACTGATTGGGTTACTCCTTCTACCATGAAACCAACAATTACATATGCACCAAGGTAACTACATATATAGTACAACCTCCGATATCCTGTCAGTGTCGTAGGTGTGATAGCCCCCTACCTTTTGATACTATGTACTTACATTTACTCAATATGTAACTTTCAAAAATAAATAAACTTATTTTCAAGCTGACCAAATATCAGCGAGTATTAATATTCGCGAATTGTTTATTTCGCGATTTGCCATATTTCTATTCATTCATGAGCTTTTGAATTATTTTATATATACATGTATTATAGTACGTGCTTCGTTGGCGAAAATTAACGACTTTTACAGGAGTGAGTTTAATTCTAAAACGGCCAAAAGTAAAGTATTCATTGAATGCAGGCTTACGACTGGCTTAGCACGATTAAACAGAAAGATTTTATTGTAATAATATTTGTACTGTGTAAGACTGTTTAACAACGTCCTTGGTGCATGAATCACAGAGGGCGCATCGGTAACACGAGGAGTCGTTGGTTTTAAAGTTTGACACGGTCCATTGAATGTAGCCTAATTCATGTTTTATCTACACATACATTTCTTAACACCCCTGATCACTTGAATTAACACATGCACATGATATATAGAAAAATGAATGTTAAAGTACAACTGTTTTTTATTTACTCATATTACCACATGCCTGTCAGTTATATTTATATCTCAAGAAAAGGTCTTGTCAGAAAGCGCTTCTGCTTATTTGCCATGCTATTAAAAGTACTACGCTGTATCTATAATAATATCATTCGATATAAAAAAATACGATGTAAGGAATGTTTTTTGTACAAATTACGGTCAATTAAGCTGCAAAAACATCTTTCTGGCTGATGTAAATGACATGAGCAAAAGTGGTCATGGGTCTCCACTTTATATGAAAAAAACTATGTCACTGATGAAACATGCATATTTTCAAACGCAATCTTTTTGTTACATTTTAACAGTAAGAATATTGTATTGACTACGGAGGCTTGTTTAAAGCATTTCGCTGTTTCTGTGTGTGTTTTGTGGTGTGTGAGACAATTTCTCAAATTACAATTATTCGCTACTATTACAACATATCAATTTCAGCACCTTCTCGACAGTTATTACGACGCCAAGTAAGTTCATCGCTCTTTTTTTTCAAATTGTATTAAAATTAACGAAAACTATTCGAAATTAAGGTAAAACTCAGCTGAACACATTGGTGCCTATGTGTAGTTTTTGTAAGATTTTTTCTCCAATTGGTATGAAATCACTAGAACATTTTTTTTATCATCAGGTAATGAGTGTACAAAGATTAACAACACTGTATAGGAAGGTCAAATCTTTTTACTGTACATTAGGAGTTTATTACGTATTGTTGTTTAGACAATGTTTCTTGAAAAGCACACCATGATGGTTTTTTGTCAGATTTCAGCATAATATTGTTACTGTATCATGAATTACTAAGAAGTCAATATAATTTGCTTTACGTTATCCACTGATAATTTTGCAAACACCCTTGTTTGCAAAGCTTTAGTTCCCATGTTGTATCTGTTTATTTACTCTTCTTTTTTCTTTTAAAACGCTCATTTTTACAGCATGTGTTGCCAAAGTAGCCGATGTTGTTTTTGTGATCGATTCTTCTGGGAGTGTTGGCGAACAGAACTTCTTGAAAATGAAGGAATTCATGAAACAGACCATAAATGTGTTTGATATAGGAGACGACTACACTCGCGTCGGCGTCATCACTTTCAGTTCTGACGCTAAGCTAGAATTTCAGCTAAATACGTACAACAACAGTCAGGACATTTCGGCCGCTATTGACAGTATCGTTTATAGTCAAGGAGGAACTAATACAGGTATTGTACGGTTATGATTAAAAGGCACGTGATCTTGCATGTTATCCTCGGACTTTACCATGTTAGTGAAGTGTAATTTACCGCTCGAAATCTTTTTGTGATTAGAGTTCACATGTTCAACTGAAATTACGCAGTCGAGACAACAGACTGTCGTGTATGCAGTTAATGAGGTACAAGAAGCAATGCTAGGTAACATCATAAGCTAAAGTTTTACACAGCAGCATTAAAGGCATATCTGTGTAAGTCATTCAAAATATTTTGACGTTCAAGGTGCTAAAGCATAATGCTGAAAAGTTCAGTAAATTTTGATAATATTTTTCTTTTAGGGGCAGCACTGGAGCTTCTCAGATTACAAGGATTTAATTATGAAAGAGAGAATGATCCAAACATTGCCATCGTGCTAACTGATGGAAGATCAAGGGACAAAGTTGCCACGAGACAACAGGTACAATGTATTTCACAAATCTTCGTGTCAATTTACACCCAAACATACGGTCCAAACGTACTTAGTACAAAGAATTTGAAAGTTAGATGGCTCCAGTTTCCTAACTTTTTGGAATCATTTTAAGCCACTTTTGCGTATATACATGTGGTTAACTCGGTATATATCGAACTCATTTGGGAAGACTTAAATTTGTTTTTTATGTCAGGAGTATGTTATACCCATATATAATTTTCATATCTAATAAAGAAGAAATCAATCGGGCTAAGAACATTTGTTCCTCATATCCGGAATTTCGCTATATCCGTAGTCGTTATATACGGAGTTTATTGTACTGTATTTGCAGAAGTGAATATAACAAGAGCAAGCAGTTAAGCTAACTGATCATTGGTCGACAATCTGCTCAGTGAAAACCTTTGTTTTAGCAGTCTATTTTCAGATGCTCCAGGATTTATTAGCTTACCTGGTACTTTGTGCCAGGGTGAGCTTTTCCCATCACCAACTGTCCGTCCGTCAACTTTTACTTAAAACGACATCTTCTCTGAAACCACAGGGCCAATGTTGATGAAACTTGGCAGGGAGGTTTCCTTCATGAAGCTCTACAAAAGGTGTTCAAAGAATTACATTCCATGCAGAACTCTAGTTGCTATGGCAACAAATAGGAAAAACTTTAAAACTCTTCTTCTCTGAAACCAAAAGGCCTTAAGCTTAGATATTTGGCATGTAGCACTGCCTAGTGGACCTCTACAAAAAATGTTCAAATCATGACCCCTGAGTTAAAATTTACTCCGCCCGGGGCGGGGGTCACTTGATTTTACATAGGTTTCTGTAGGAAAAAATTAAAAAAATCTTTTTCTCCAAATAACAAGGCATAGAGCTAAGATACTTAGTATATAGCATTGCCTAGTGGACCTCTACCAAGTTTGTCCAAATCATGTCCCTTGGGTCAATATTGGCCCCGCCTAGGGGATTACTTGTTTTACATATACAAATATAGGAAAACCTTTAAAAATCTTCTTCTCCGAAACCACAAGGTCTAGAGCTTAGATATTTAGTGTGTAACAGTGTCTGGTGGACCTCTTCAAAGTTTGTTCAAATCATGCACCTGGAGACTAAATTAGCCTCGCCCAGGGGGTCACTTGTTTTACATAGACATATATAGGACACTTTTAGATATTTAGTATGTAGATTAGGCAATGCTTGCAAAACAAAAATGTAACATGGCATTTATAGATTTTGTTCTTTTTGTCAGGAAATGATTGCAAACAAACCTGACAACATAATTAGTATTCCCCTTGTTTGTTTTGTCAGGCAATGCTTGCGAAACAAAATGGCAACATAACCATTATAGCTATTGGTATTGGCAACGGAACGGATGTAGATGAACTGAAAGACATAGCGACTGTAGATCCAGCAAGTGGTCAGAGTCTGGTATATACGGTGGGAGACTTTGGAGCACTGACGACGCTAGACAATGTTGTGGCACTAGTAGCATGCGGTGGTATGTATGTAGTCTTCAATTAGACGTTTTCTATTCGATTACACGATTCTATGACTTAAAACAAAGGAATTTCCTTCTAAACAGTAAGCTGAACAATTTGAGATTATAATGCTACAGGCCGTGGAGAAGAAACAATTTTTCCCCTTTTTTTTGCAACAAAGACAAAGCCCTTTTTAAAATAATTTGTCTATTTCAGTATCCCAAAAGAAAAAAACGCCCTTTTTATGTAATGTAACGTAGGGGAGAGTGATGGGGTATTATTATAAAATCACTTTACCATGTGGTCAAACATGTTGAAGAAATGTACACCTAACAAACATACAAACGAACGAACAAACATACAAACGAACGAACAAACAAACACATATAGACTGCACGTTCCTATGTTCTTCAGTTGAGTATATAAATTAAATATTTATATGCCTGTTTCAGTGGTTGTCACCGTTCCATCTACAACGCCTGCAACAACAACAACAGTTGCTGCTGTAGATTTAAACTGTACTGATGAGGTAGAGAATTGCGAAGAATATGGGGACGATATTTGCTTCGACTACAAACCATGGGCTAACGCACATTGTCAACGCCATTGTGGATTCTGTGCAGGTTTGTTTCTATTTTCTTACTTGTATTAGACCGTCTGAGAAACTGTAATCCCTCGAAAAAGAAATAGGTTAGCTGTTACGGTACAACATTATTTATGTGTCACTAAGTTACTGTTAACATGCATTTGTTACTTGGATTGATCTCCAGAAAGTGTTCGACAAAGTCTAGGCAGACGGTCCCCTTGGTAAATTACTACGGAATGTGATTGTAATGAACAAGTGAATCAAGTCATACCTGCTCAACAGCAGGACTAGAGTCAGTTTTGATTGGAACCAAAGTCGTAAACTTTTACAACGACGTGGTTATGTTGAGGGATGTAGTGTCAACTAACCTCTTTCTCCTCCTAATAAAATGACTCAGTTTCACATCTTTCCAAAGGGGAAACAAAGGGAATGCCCTCTATGCTTATGAGCTTGTTCTCTGATCTTCAAAGGAACATGTATCAGCTGTTACTTGCAGGATGCAGCAAGCATATCAGACACGCATGAGCAGTCAGTTAGTTCCTACAGGTAAATACAGGAAAGTCCTGTACAACAAGTCAGCTAGCCTGGTGCCATTAAGTTAACCGGCAGTGGAGGAGGCTACATAATTTATCTATTTGTAACGTTCGATAAACGACTTACATTAGAGTCTTCAATAGCCTGAGGCGAAGGTAATGCCAACAGAAAGTCAGCGATATGTGAAAGCAAGCTGGAACGTACTTTGGAGCAAATTAGGAGATACTGAAAGCAGTATACTAGTACTTGAAGAAGGTCAGGCCAAGCTCGAACATGGCTCCGCAACTTGGATGACACTTTCAAAGATAACCAAGTGCTAGATACGGTCCAAAACCAGGCTTTAGAATATTTCCTCGAGCTAAGGATACAAATCAAATTTCAAATTAAGATCACGGAGACAGTAGCTGCCGTATCACCGCTCAGTAAAAGATGCGAAGGCACTCATGTGAGCCAGAAATTATAATCAAAGAAATGGACAATAGTCTATCTTGGACTGCCATCACCTCTGGACCAGTCAGAACAGCCCAAACTATGGAGATACCACCTGAGTCAAACATAATTATGTGGAAAACTTAAAAAATGACCAGTGATCTCGGAAGACTATACATGAGTGGCATGGTCCCATGTGTACACCCACGGCTCTGAAACAGCCGCTATACAACAGAGCAATGCTGGTATTTTCACCAGGAACAGTACAGGTCGGTCCGAGATAGTTAGAATACCAACCGGCAGACACAGTTTCAACTACAAGGCAGACGTAGAAGCATCATACAGACATCGAAAAGTACTGAGTGGTCAAAAGAGGACAGCCGTCATGTAGTCATTCTGACAGTCTGTTATCAGCCCAGAGTATCGCAGAATACTCATTTGTATATAATGCTTGACTGTGGTGAGTATGACAATGAGCTGGCGGACAAATTAGACAAAAAAGGAGATAGAGGTGACAAGCCACGCAGTATACTAGTAGTCACCCATGAAGAGGAGCTCGTGTAGATCAAGACTCTTACAAAAGCAAAGACGCAGAAGGATAACTAACGTCTAGATAACAAATTGGAAGAAGTCATTCTATTGTGACTTTACACAGGACACAACATGCTCAATCCATGAAAAAATGAAACTGTCCTAATCACTCAACTGCTCAATCTGGTTTCTCAGACCAAAGAACAGTAACTAAATAACTGTTGCTACTATAGCATCAAAATGACATTATCACACCCCACCTAATGAAGTTGGAAGTGGGGGTATATTAGAATCAGCTTGTCTGTCTGTCCATCCTTCCGTCTGTAGACATAATCTTGTGGACGCAACTGATCAGCTGTTTCCTAGCACAGTTACTACACATGATGTGCAGATGTACATGAAGCGAAGAAGTTGTCAATGTCACAAATACTGTCAGAGTTATGGCCCTCATTTTTCCAAAATTTGCTATATAGTACATACATGTATAGTGTTGCTTTATAGTTCATATAGTGAACACAATCGTGTTGACGACAGTTTTGCACGAGAAGCTTTATAGCTTGACACAGTAACTAGACGTGGTGTACAGATGTGCATGAAGCGAAAAATTTGTCACAAATTCTGTCAAAGTTATGGCCCTCAGTTTCGATAAGTTTAAAATATTTCAACCATAATTGACTGTGTTTAATTACCAGCACAGTATGGCCGTTTCATTCAAAACTAATTGTGTGAAAGAAACACGCCTCCATACAGATCATACAGTTGGCATCAACATCAACAAGATCACCCTTACATCACCATAATTATGCCGAAGAAGAATGACATTTAATTTTAAATGGTATGTCTCTGGAAACTTCTTATAAAACAATTACCAAAGTAACCAGACTATGTTCAACACTGGCAGAAAGATGGTCTTAGACCTTTGCGTCTAAACTGAGCGAGAGATACTTTTACCTGATACATTATACATTTACATATGTACAAAATCTTGTGTCATTTAATTAATTTGTCTTAGGAACTTACTTTAGAAAAGAAGTAATGTATTTGAAACATTTACAGGTCCAGTGACGACCCCGGCACCTTGCGCAGACAGGTTGAACAACTGTCATGAATATGGGACCTACATCTGTACCTCGGTTTCCCTAACAAAATGGACAGAGAGTAACTGTCCGAAATACTGCGGATTTTGTGGTAATAATTTATATACTTGTTTTAGCAGTATCACCAAGCACGGAAGTGGCATTAATGAATTAAGCAGATGTTGTTAAAGTAATACCAACTGCAATAAACACCGTATATAACGTACTCCTTGGGACAATTCAAATTTGTTCCTTATATCCGGAGTATGTTATAGCCATATAGCATTTTCATATTAAATAAAGAAGGACTAAATTCCCAGAAAATGTGTTCCTTTGTATCCGAAATTTCGCTATATCCGGAGTTATATACGGTGTTTACTGTAAACATGTACTTTTCACGATAGTATAGAACATGTATCTGTAAGCTTAATGTGTTAAAGTTGCCAAAAAAAGAAAGATTTTTTCTAAATTTTATATTAAACTGCATATAACTCATATTTTTGTCGTCACATTACATATAGGTGGTGGAGCTATTCCAACAGAACCAACAACATTACCGACAACAATAGGGCCAACTCGAGGTATCAGAATTTAATTATTTCATATTGATAATAACCAGCATCACTACTTTTGATTTGGAGCTAAAACAATTTAACAACATTTCGTCTTATGTCTAACACCAGTCATTGTCTAAAGATTACAGTTAATAAAACCTGGATGGAGTGTGTATTTACATCTGTATCTTTAACACTTACCCGTTAAATGTCTTTGATAGACTTGTAATCCTTTCAGCTTTCATCTATTTTGTTCATCGAATTTTTCACTGTGTTTTCCTAGCTGACATGTAAACAACGCAAGTCATGATTTAGCAAATTTTGTACAACTTTTGTTAGATTACCTTTTACTCATTCTTTGTACTGTCCACCCATTCTTTCGTAGTAACTATTGTCGATCCTTTTTATGCCAGATATAGACATATACACATGTTGACGTACCAACTCGTTACTGGCCAAATTTAATTTAAGAAAGTCGGTTTTAGAGAATGGTCTTTAAAGTCTGTGGTGTTGAGGCTTTTTCCCCTGGTATATCTATACACCACATTCTTGGTCTTACAGCCTCGGTTTGCCGGAATGAAATTGACAATTGCGCCGAGTACGGTGGCACAGCCATGTGCCACCAACAATCGTACGAGGCCTGGGCAAAATCTCACTGCGCAGCCTTTTGTGGATTTTGTTCCAATTATATACAATACAAAGGGCAAACCTTGAACAATGTGACGTAAGTAAAAATGTACTATACTTCGTAACAAGTGACAAACAAAAATAAAAGATAACAATAACACTTCATAGAATCGACAGGTAGAATATATGGCAAAATTTTAAGAATCTAACCCTTAAAACATCAGGCATTCTATACACTTGAAACAAACGTTTTTGTTTTGCATAGAACAGAACATTGATATAAGTCTAAGTTAATATGGCATGTTTGAACTTTATAAATTTGCAAAGAGAGAGAGAGAGAGAGAGAGAGAGAAATTTAATACATTGTATATCATTTTGTTATATTTTATAAGGTGTGCATCACAAAAGTTTCTTTTTGATGGAACAAACTGATTAATTTTTACAAGAATTACAACTACATTACCGTTATTTTCAGATGTCCAGACTGGAACCTTCCTGTGGCCTGTACATTGGAACAAAAGGATGGAGACTGCTGTCCAATGCCTGTATGTCCGCAAGGATATACTCTCACTGCAAAGACAGCTTTAGAATTTTGAGTCATTTGCATGCCTGATTCACCGACAATTCTACATGCCTTGTGTTTCGCAATATTTCATGGTCATAAGCTTCACAATTTTTAGAAATGTGTTCTATGTCAATAAACTGTTGAGTGTCAAGTATTTTATAATTATGCTTTTTTTCCATTCGATACCACTGCCACTATCGCACAATATCCTCGTCTCACTTTTATCTACACAAATTTTCAGTATTAATTTACGTGTAGGGCGCATAAATGCTTGCTGAACAAATGTACTTCTATAAGTTTCTGAAGAATATTACATCAGCAGACTTACAATATTTTTGTATTGCACTCGCTTGCATATAGCCCGGCGGGGTTGTAACAAGTGTGGTCCACAGTATGTTAGTACGTCTTTCCAATTTTGTCTGGACTATAATTCATCAATTGCGTGATCTTCCAACAAATTCACACAAGCTGCATATTATTCCTGTTCTGTCGGGAGTCATAACTCAAGAACAAATGGATAGAATTTCATGAATCTTAGAATAAGTGTGCAATAGCATAATGCCGCGGCGCACACACAACTTTCGTCAAGATTAGATTAGTATCTCCTAACCAGAGTTATTGTCCTTTAATAGTTATTTTCTTCTATATTCAATACAAAAACATTATAATTCTATTTCTCTGAAACCAGTTATCAAAAGTAAATTGTAATTGGCTCAAATAATTTTATGATCACTCTAATATCCTTCCCCTACACTTCCCGATTTTTTTTTAGAAATGAGGCCCCTCAAGCGGGTGTAGCGCTTTTCTTACACATACTACTAAGAAACTTAGAAATGTTTGCTAATAGAACTGTTTTACTTAAACTTACAACATCTCACTTCTGTTACACTGTAAATGGCAGAAAAAAGAATTACCTCTCAGAGATGAGGCCCCAAAAATTGAAATTTTTAAAAATGTCTTTTTTCTGAATAGGCTTGTCAGAATTTTATTTTGTTTGGCACAAATAATCAACATTGTTTGCTCTAACAATGAAAATTTAGGAACTGCATTTTTACAGAAATGGACTTAAGGATATGTAGTGCTTTCCTTACATATTTATTCTGTATAGAAACTTAAGAATTCTTGTTGTCTGAAAGTAGTAGTACAGATTTAATTTAACTTATAACAATTAAGTTATCTATGACTGTAACTTGAAGATAAAATATCATCTCAGTTATGAGGCCCCAGTGGGGTGGTGAAATTAAAAAAAATTTTTTTTGGGGAAACAGCAATAGATTGTCCAATTGTTCTTTTTCAGCTATTTGCTTATTTTGGCAGGGGATATTAATTCACTGAATTTGCTTGTTTACACTTTCAATTGAAACGACTTACTATCTGAAATGCACATGTATGTAGGAAACCTATTCCAAGCATGCATACGAATAATATAACTTGGTTGGTTGGTCTGGCTCAATCCACTGCTGTTGGTTTGAAATATGGCAGAAGACCTACGTTTTAGTTTTTCTTAAACATGGTTCATACAGAATTTCCGAGACAAAATTCAAGTACTTTTCAAGCACTTTTCAAGGACTTTTTCCAAATTTCAAGGACTAAAATGATGCGCAAAAACCGACCTTATGTCGGGATACATAGTCAATGTCGCCTTAAATCATATTTGGAACACAATGTTAATATGTATCTTGGTTATTCAAATTAAAATCAAGCAAAAGTCATGTTGATAATCTCAATATTTACATGCTATTCAAATCTATATTCTTTATATAATTGTCATGAAGAACAACTGTATTGACTCATCGGAACCTTCATTTGTCAGATTTTTTTTTATAAATGCTTTACTCTCGTTGATGACTCTTCAAGGCACCTTCGCCCATATTGCGCAATGTCTATAAGTTTATCCATCACAACGCAAGAACACTTGTGTTTGTTGCTCTTAAAATCCTTTATCCATGCTTTATAACTATCATTCGTGAGCAATGTCGATGATCAAATGCTCTTATTTCGGCTAACTTTCACAAATTTTCCGCGACCATGACTTTTGGTAAAGGGAAATCACTCTGGTAGCAAGCGCGTCTAAATTCCCGAGTCCGGTACGTAGTCGATACATCACACGTGAGCAGGTTCGATGGACTGATATTGACTGTTTTCTCGTCATTTAAGGCGTGATACAACTATTTTGGACGTTTTTTTACGCGGAACATACCAATTCAATGACTTTTTAAAGAAATTCACTAGTTTTATTTTCAAATTCAAGTACTTTTCAAGGACTTTTTCCCAACACAGAATTCAAGTACTTTTCAAACACTTGGCATCAAATTCAAGTACCTTTCAAGGCCTGTGCGAACCATGTTAAATCACACTTAATTCCAAATTTTGTTGTAGTCAGTTGTACCTATGCTACAAACTGCTTCCAGAAAGTAAAAATAAGGAGTCATACAGTAAAAGAGATAGTGATTTTATTTGTGTGCATTTCATATACAATAAATAATTTTACTTTATACAAATTCACAGGTCAACAATAATTAAATGTTAAACAAAATATTGGCACTTCGCTAGGAGTTTAACTGGAATAGGTGTACAGTCTAAATGACGTCACGGAAATGAAATAATAAGCAAATATCTCCCGTGTTTGACATTACTCATTGAATTCAGACATTCATCTAAAAAGAATGGTATTGTTTCAACTATACTATTTCAATACAGACGACCTACATGCATTTGTTTTGAGAGAGTTTAATTTATATATATATGAAAGTACAATGACCGTCACTCACTATTTCAACCATGAAAATACCATTAGCTGCTTGCAGCTGATGTGATTAATGCATTGAAAGTAAATATGAAAAACAAAGAGCACAAAGCAAAGTGATTACGCTGAAATAAATTATTTCATAAAGCAACTTTTAATGGCCTCTCGTAATTATGTTAATATAAGAGTTTGAATATAAACATAGTACAATAACTCAGATGGTTACACCACAGTTGCCAAGGTTACGCCTGGCTGAAAGGGCTTCCTTTGTATCTTGGATGGCGGTTGAAAAGCATTTAATTTTGTAAAAACCTGGAGGGAAAAACATAAAACAAATTGATATAAACACGTACCAACTTTTGAAGCAGATTTTAAAAAATCACTTAACAATGATAACGGCAGTGTACAAGTAATACAGGAAATGTAACATTCTGTTAATAAAGTCTAGATGTGAGTCAAGAAGCTCAAGCCTGCAAAAACAATTGAGTCACATATGCGAAACTAAGTTGCAAAGTTACATGTTGTCAACATCAAATAAAAGTTACACGTCTGGTCATAATTAAAACTAGGCAACTTGGCCAAATTGAAGTGTATGAAGGTTTGAACATACATGCACTTCAAGCATTTTCAACTTTGTTACCAATTTAGTAAAATAAGACATACAATATTGTATGTTAGACAATCAGTCCAAAAACTACCGTATGATTATCCATAAAATTGAAATTACACTACTTTAAAAAAAGCCCTCTGAAATAACAGAATAACTTCCAACTTTACCAAAATACACTGCAAAAATTAAGGTTTTCAGTCATTGTCCTATAAGAAATAAACAAGAGCTGTCCCTCAAAAGTGACGAATGCCATCTAAAGAAGTGCCTCACAGTCTGTGTCCTCTCCATGTGCTCAATAATTGTGCTATTTTTAAATCCTTCAATGCATGACAAAGTTACAGTCCGGACACGAATGTGTGCATATATACAGGATTCCATTACCTTCAAACAAGAGTGACCTTGATCTTTGATGTAGGGACGTGGGTCTTGCATGCGACACATCGTCTTGATGTGCTAGATATTTGTGCCAAGTTATTTTAAAATCCTTCAATTCATGACATGTTACAGTGCGGACACGAATGTGTGCATATATAGAGGATTCCATTACCTTCGAACTCTAAATGTGACCTTAACCTTTGAGGTAGGGACGTGGGTCTTGCACGACACGTCGTCTTGATGTGCTGAACATATGTGCCAAGTTATTTCAAAAGCTTTCAATGCATGACAAAGTTACAGCCCGGACACGTAGAAATGTAAGGCAGGACGCACAGACGAACGGACAGACGGTGCGATTTTAATATGCCACCCTTCTGGGCATAAAAATATCAAAATATACCAGTAATGGCAGCTACCATTCCCGTTATGTCAGAATGTATCATATGAACTGCAGTAGATAAACAAGAGCTGTCTCTCATAAGTGACGAATGCCCCCAAAAGAGGTGTCTCACAAAGGGGTTTAGTCTTTGTCCTCTACATTTGCTCAACAATTGAGCCATGTAATTTTGAAATCCTTCCATGCATTTAAGAGATATCATGTATAAAGTATTCCATTACCTTTTAACTCTAAATGTGGCCTTGATCTTTGAGGTAGGAACGTGGGTCTTACATGCGACACATCGTCTTGATGTGTTGAATATTTGTGCAAAGTTATTTTCAAATCCTTCAATGCATGACAAAGTTACAGTCCGGACATGAATGTGTGCATTATTAATATGCAGGATTCTACTTCTTTCAAACTCTTAAGTGTGACCTTGATCTTTGAGGTAGGGACATGGGTATTGCACGCGACACATCATCTTGATGTGCTGAAGATTTGCGCCAAGTTATTTTAAAATCATTCAATGCATAACAAAGTTACAGCCTGGACATGAAAATTGTAAGGTCAGACGCACGGACAGACGGTGCGATTTTATTATGACACCCTTCGGGGGCATAAAAATCAGCTGTCCAAAGAGATAAATCGTTCATTTGCTAAATCAGTATTCCCAACAATGCAAAACTTAATTGAGATTATAGCATCTGAACGTTCTTGAAAACTGGACAAAGATATAAATGAAATAGTAATAGTCAAATAAAATTGGAGAATAGCATGAACTAGTTTTATATGAGCTGTTTTTTATTTGCATGCAGTTTTTGTTTCTTTAAAGCAATATTATGGTTCAAAGAAACCACCACATATTCAAGAAAGACACTAGTCACTGATTTATACTCCCTAGAATAAAACATAGCCGAAGCTATAACAAAATATATGAATATGTTTTACAGTTTTACTCCCGATGAATATAGAGAAGGCAAGGATAAACATTGACTATTCTAGTCCAAATTTCCATATAGCTTGTTTTTTACGATTTCAAACATCACTTTCGTAGTAATTCAGATTTTAAAAATTATCAGTTGGAGCCTTTTTGTTTTAGGTATCTTGGTCCTTAAACATGTAATCTTAGTGGGTTTTTTTTAAATTTTGATTAACATTCAACACATTATACATACTTTAACAAATCACTCATTTATGTTGCATTATTATATCACTGAATCCCAAACTTAACAAAATAAATAATAAAAATTTGCCACGCAGTAAAAATTACATGTAAAAATACATTGTATAACAATACGACACCAAATTTATCACAGATGAGGTACTTGAAATCACAGCGATCAAACAATTGCATGCATATAAACCGACTGGGTTTCTGTATTTGATTATAAATTTCATTTGGAATACTGAACAATGCAATGACACCATACGCTAGTACTAACGTCACTGTATACTTTAAAAGTCTCAGGAACACTTTGGATGAATAATTTCTTGTAGCTCTTAAATTACGAACAAAGATATCTTACACTATTTATATTCTGAAAACAGATTTTTAACGGTCTCATGACAGCACGCTCGACTATTCGAAAGCTTGTCGGTAAAATGGTTTTTTTGTCTAAGAACAAGTGAAGTGATGTCTATAAAAATAAGGTCAAAGATATGAAACTTGTTCAAAGACCTTCCTAAGTTACATTACATGCAAAGCCTTACTCTGGATCGTAAGCCAACTGGGAGGGGTAATTTCAAAGAAAACATGACCTTGTATATTGATCAGCATAACTTTGTAACGTTTCAAACTTGATATGAAAATAAAAAAGCATGACCGCATAATTATTCAATGACATTTCAAATAAAGTAAGCCATTTCAGTATTTCCATATAATAGTCTGGAAAAACTGTGACAAAATTCTAAGTAAAAAGGGGCATAACTATGTCAAAACTAAAAACATTGGTGAAATGTTGATAGTAAACATACATTTTAAGTTTCAAGTCCATATGTTTGACAAATGGGGGGGGGGGGGGGGGGGGGGGGGGGGGGGGGGGGGGGGGGGGGTGGGGTTTTTTTTTTTTTTTTTTTTTTTTTTTTTTTTTTCAAGATATAAGACTTTCTAAAATCTTTAACCAAAAGTTTGGGGGGGGGGGGGGGGGGGGGGGGGGGGGGGGGGGGGGTTTAAGTTAAAAAGGGGCATAAATAAACAAAAATCGAAACAGAGTATGGAGATGTTTCTCAGGTGAAGATGTTGAGGTGGACATATACTGAGTTCAACATACAAGAAAATTACTTAAAAACTTCCAAAAATTGTAAAGGATAGATCCGAAAATCAAAAAGGTATAGTGTTCTATTAGTGATGTGACATAACTTTGATTTCAAGCATACCTTTATATATTCAAATATTGAATTTATAAAAAACTTAACCAAAAATGTAAAAGGGCTAAATGTCAAAAAAAACAGAGTTATTTTCTCAGGTTATTTACTAAACATATATTTGGTTTCAAGCCAATACCTTTATTATTCAAGATATTTAATTTATAAACATCTTAACCAAATTAAAAAAGGCATAAACCATCAAAAATCAAAAAGGATTTTCATTTTTATATACATATCTTTGTTTCAAGCAATACCTTTATAGTATTCAAGATATTTGAATTTATAAAAACTTAAACCAAAAATTAAGTAAAAAGGGGGTAAACTGTCAAAAAACAAAACAGAGTTATGGGATTGTTTCCTCAGGTGTAGAGTGATGGTAAACATATAGTTTGAGTTTCAAGTCAATACCTTTGATAGTATTCAAGATATTTGACTTTATAAAAAACTTTAACCAACGCAGACGCCGACGCCGACGCGAGTGCAATAGCCTCCTTATTCTTCGAATAGTCGAGCTAAAAATGTGTTTCAAAGAGTTCCCGTATTTTCGATACAGATTTATACGTCAGAATAGCTGTTAACTGGCAAATTTCCAGCAAAGAGTAAGGTAAGACTTAATTTTGTTAACGACCAATCAATAGGTGACGTGTCTAACAGAACAAAGAATAAATGGTACCAGCTTATCATGTCAAGATTTAGCTAACATAGTACCAAATGAATTTGGCTTGTCGCCTAAGGAAAATCTCTCTTAATATTGAAAATATAGTAAATGTAATTATTTACCGCAAGCAATTTCTGGTATTTAATTGAAAACTTACATCATAAATATGATTATGCAACTGCAACATTTGTTCTCCTAAAAGTTATCTATATTTATGAAAAACATGAGTTTATTTTTCACTCAGTCCTGTGAAATTAACGCTCCATTTAAACAAAAAAGTAAGTTATGACTTTTCAAACTAAATGAATGTTTTTGCACATATACAGCAATAGTTAATCTGAACCATAGTGAGGATGTAGTATGTTTTTGTAAATATGTGTACTGAAGATTTATTCCTAATTTTTTAAGGAAATGTATACTGCAGTACAGCCTTTGTTTTGCAAAAATTACAATGAAATGTCATATTGGCCCGGAATATACAGGTATAAACGGAGGAATGTTTGACAATATGCGCCCACCTTTATGTTCAGCCACTTAAACAGACCAAATCCTTAGCTTCCTTTTGACATTTGATATGGTATTCCCATCAGAGTATTACTGCCTTGATCCAGATGGGCAAACATGTCTCTATTACTACAGAATAGGAAAGCTTGCAATAATTAACGTAAATATATATACTGTTTTTTTTAAAAGATGAAACATATACTAGTATGTAAAAGTTTGTTTTCCACTTAACAAGTCACTTGTATCAATGTGCAAGTCTTTCTAGTGACCTGAAATAATGCCTAAGAGCAGTAAGACATCCGTACATATATTTAGTAATGATCTTTTAAACATGATCCTCCTTTATAGTTCAAACAACACACCGTAATAACACGAACACCTGATTTCTTGTACAGGATGTCAATGAATCCTGCTCCTAGCAAGAATATAATGAGCACAGTTTGCATAGCATTAAGTTTTTCAGGATATGCATATCACAAGTCAGGCAAAAAAAAAATCCAAAAATTATGGTACATGTACATAATACTGCTGGCTGCTCACTTTCTTGCAAGTACCCGAATATGTCACTCATAATCTCCATAAACGTTGGCATTTGGACAATATATTTGGCAACATGGATAACTGGCACTATCCGAATTCGTTAAGCCTATATTGTCTCGATTTACTGTCTGCCCAATATCAGAATAAAGTACAAAACTAATACGAACTAACCCACAACAAATTGTAGGTCTTTAAGATTTCTATCAGCTGAATACAACAGCATGATTTTCACGCATCTCCATTTGGCGAAGACGTATATTATTTGAGGCTCCTCGAATTCGTTGTGACTTAGTTGACCTTAGACCAGACACGTTTGACGCAGTCTCTGACAGATTTGAACTTGAGTGATGAGAACTAACACGACTGATGGACGACGATGGATTGACGGAAGTGGGCTGTCCTAGGTCAGGTCGCTGTATAACTGGGGCTGGACCTGAAACATATACAACAATAAAATGATATAACGAAACTAGAAACATGCATAACCCCCAAAAATCAATCTTACAATGTGACAATTCTTATTTGCTAATGAATACAATGTAAAGGAAAAATATAAAAAAAGAAAGTAATATACAAATGTTAAGAAGAAAGAAATCATATGGGAAAATCTGCTTAATATTTCAATCAGATATATATCGTTGCATTTTCTTCTCAATAGTATACTTATTAGCACATATGAACTGACCTTAATAAATGATGTGAATCTGCCTTTAAGTTATGATTTTGTGATAACTTCTGATAATTATTGCAGATATGTACCTGATACTACAGACAGCCCTGGGCCGCGCTGGGAAGGATACCGTTGCAGGTCTGAAATGAGATAGTAAATGCAACTTCTGAAGTCGAAAAATAAGGTAATGCATATGAATCTTATTACGTACTGTATGTAAAGACTGACTTCATAATATCTTTATCTTTGCAGACGTAATTCATATATGCCATTATATAATTTTACACGTTATGAATTAATAATATTTTGATAAAAACGAACTAATATCTAGTTAATTTGTACAATCATTAACACAAGACTATATCAAGATATAAGATCTTAATTCGCAATCAAGAATTTTTAAATTAGGGTAAAATGAAATATAAGTACATGTATTTAATTGTTCTTAACTAATGTTACATTTTCGCCCTAAAAAATTAAAACTTGCTATACACAAGCCTATTTAAGTACACTGTACATGTACTGTGATTAATAGTAAGATGAAATTATTATGGCTCAACAGGTTAACTTTTGGAAAATAAAGGAATGATAATCTTCTCTATAAGGCGTTAAAGGTAATATCTACGACACTACTCAAGTCATATACTCCACTACAAATTTCAAAGATATACAATGTATGCAATTTTGTGAACAAAATATACATAGGTGACAAGAACAACGCTGTAACCAAAAGGTTCATTTTTTTGCCCTATGTACCTGACAAAGGTTTATAGAATATGGAGAAAAATTCAAATAAACTTCTATACTGTGAAATTAGTCATTTTGATTCAACGTAAATCAATGCATGTACAAGCTATGTTAAGGTCATACTTTGTTCATTTCAATCTATGAAGACTGATCCATTTAAGATCACTGTCATTGTTATTGACTTTCATTTGCTTTCAGGGAAGCTTGGGTAATAGTACCGCTATTCAGAGTCCAAATATCCATTGACCAGGATATCAAACACTATTTTCTTGAAACTGAGTATCTTGCCTGCACATGTGTAAAATAGTTGTACAACATGAACATGGGGACAGTTTTAAGGTAAGTACTGATACAAATGTACTACAAACAGTTTACAGGTTACTGGCTCTGACAAATCTAATGGTTCTCCCACAAAGGCATGAGGATTCTCCTATTCCTGTACAATTACATACAGAGAGATATATCAAAACACTGATAGCTTATAATATCATATAGTATTATCAAAATCATTTTACAACAGTGTTCAAATTTATTTTACTTGCTAAATGCAATAGAAATGATTTATTTTCAAATATCAAATGGACAAAAGACAGATATTCTTTTTCATAAATTCCTATGTTGGTTCATTTTAGTTTACTACATTGAAACAAGCCAAAATGGTTTCATGATGGTAAAATATCAAGCTCAAGAAGGGTATGAATAAATTTATATAGATATTTCCCTGACAATTTGTTACATGTATACAATGTACTACATCAAATTTTTTTGGTAAACAAAACTCAGATCCATGCTTGTAGAACTTGTTTCAACGAAAAAACATCCTAGCTGAAAACTGATTAAGTAGTGCCGAATTTGAACACTGTACAACAACTACATATATTTATACACGTAGAAACTGGAAATATTCGATTCGTTTTGTATGTACACAAAATAGGTCTGCGTCATATGATTTCATTTAAAACACAAGAGTTGTCATCGTATATGCCCCAGAAGTGACTTAAACCGAGGACCTAAGAACTGAGCAAGACAGCCCTCAAAAGCTACCCTGTAATTCTGCGAGGCTTGTTAGATAGTAATATAATTATATTAAAGATATGATTCACGAGACACTATTTTACTATAAGTCTATATGTAGGTATTGAAGACTAGACTAGGTCCTTGACCATTTCTGTTACGTCAATTAAAAAATTCACACAACAAAGTTATGACCAAGAAACAATTAGACAGGACAAAAGACAAACATCAGACGAACAGACAGAGCGACTACTCTATCCCTGCACTTATGTAGCAGTAAAATACAGCCTTTTCAAGCACTGAAGACTGATTTAATGAGTCTAACAAGTTACAGGATTATAAAGTAGTACTATCATCACCAAGCTAAAGCCTGTAAGTAAATATTTATCTACATTGTGATTTACGACTGAGTCATCTTATGTCTCATAGCTTATAAGTTATGAATGTTTATCTTGCTAACTGTTGTATAAGATGGTTGTATGAGCTGAAGACTTGCGTAGCACAGAACATGCAGGATGGCACATGCAGGATGGTGACTTGGTCTTATGACGGGTTTCAAAATAGGTAAGTCAGTATTCATCAACATTTATGTATTGCATGCAGCAACAACAAACTGCTGCTTTGAGATCAATCAGAACCACAGCTTAATTAATGGGGAGAACATTTATCTTCTGACCCAAAATATCAAAGCAAGTCAATTGCAAATCAGTATCAACTTATAAAAGGATATCCTGCAATCAGTTGTAGCAATTTCATAAAAAGAGTTCACAGCCACTTTGATATTTCACACACTGACCATATCATGTATTGGGATTTTCTACTCATGATAATTTAAAGGCACTGACAAAAAAACACAGGCTGAAATATTAACCGAACTCGATAAAAATTTATGTTGTACTTTAAAAAAAAAAACAACAGATAAAAAGTGGTTTAATATTATATAAATACCATCATCACAAATTTTCACACAGCCTTACAACTTGATAATGCTAAAAAATTCAAAATTTTCTATTTTTTATTTTAGATTTAATAATCAATCAAGTTTACAGTAAAGGTAACGAGTTTGAATCATGCAAGTGGTTCCAACTTAAAATGCTGATAAATACAGACCTGTTATATATTCAACACAATAATCAAACCCGAGTTATACCCTCTTATGTCAAAATATTTCATTGTGCTTCTGACTGACATATGTTCTGTCCTTCCCTACTGTAAGGTCTTGGTAAATGCGATTTCAAAATTCTTTTAAGTGATACCTGATTTAAACTTAAAAGATTTATGATCTTTGACAAAGACCCGTTTTCCTTCATCAATACTGTTGTGCCGTAATAGAATTTAAAAGTAAAATTTGAAGTCTTTTTTTTGTTAACTCTCTGGATCCCTAGCAAACATTCTTCATGAAAATTGGTGGAACTAAACAAGACTGTGGTTTGGATGTACTAGTATATGTTTTTATCAGAATTGCAATGCACCTGGATTCTGTGAAAAAAATATTTCAATACTTAACAAATAATTAAATGGAAGACAAGTATTAAAAACAATAAAAGTTTACTATTCTGTTGAATATATTTTGGCTAACCCAGACCATGTTAAGTATGGATAGATATCTATTCTAACATGACTCGCGATTTTGTCTCTATATACAAAGAGTTGAAAAATTATGTTATATTAAACCATAAACAACATGAAAACCGATATGCTGTAAACATGATGTCATATTGTGCCGCATGATGTTAAATGAGTGTTCGCATAGAAAATAACGCTTTGTATTTATTCACCTTTTGTAATGTCTGGTCATGTTAGAATCAAAATAACATCCTTTTCAGCGTTGTTATCGTCTACTAAACAATGATTTGTCGTTCTGATGCGCAGGTATAAACCACTCAGGCCTATGGCCTTCGTGGCTAATTACTGTATATCAGTACTCCAAATCATTGTTTATTAAATGATGAACACCGCTGGAACGGATGTTATTTCATAAGTGAAATGTATTGAGCAGGATTACTGTTGTCTCAATTCCATGCACTGTTCTTTTAGCTCAATGAATAAAAGTGGTGAGCAAAGACGTCATGCGACAAAGATAAAGTATTGTAACGATTAAATTAAACTTTTCTACATGGAAATATAAAAAACGTGTTAAAATGGAAGTGGGACAACAGTTATGAAACAGGTGAGTATGTATGGAATGAAAGGATGAACAATACGCTACCCTGCCCTCCGATTAGATGGTACTGCCACAGTGGGTTTGACTGGTATCCCATGCGAAAACCTGAGACACATATAAAACACAAATCCTATACAAATTGCCTGACACATACAGACACAAAACACAGTTTCTGTACGATGTACCTGAACTTAATATCACCAGAAACATAAATCACAAACTGACACTGTAAGTTACATCTACATGTACCTCCTTTGACAATGTGTGTTGTGCACGACACAATTTGCAATATTTATTATGTTCTATAATTCTGTAAAATTCTACCTAAAATCCCAATTGCCATGTTGTTCTTAAATAAGCATGACCTTGACCTTTATGTTAATGATCTTAGTAGTGTTTATGTCGTTATCTGCAATTCTGTGAAGCTTTTATTAAATTTCCATATAAGGAACAAATTTTGGTACAGAAATGGACTGCTGCTCAGCATATTCAGATTCAGATCTATTTTGAGGGCATGGGTGGTGTGTGTGGCTTATTTGTACATGACGTTCTTCAGTTAAGCAAAGCTGTACTGAATAATCCAATCACTAAAGTTGATTATACTATTCTGTAAAGTTTGTTTCATAATTCAATACTTAAATGTCAATTTCAACATAATTCACTGTCAACATTCTATAATACGAGACAAGGTTAGTAACCAATGACCGTAAGGCAAAATGAGAGAAAACTTAAGAGATTTCACTTTCTAGCATAACATGAGTGTATACATGCAAGTACACAATGTATACATGTCAGAACAATAAAATGTTTGGTAATCTTACTTCAATATGTAAATATACATATTTAAAATGTAAAATATTACATAAAGTAAGACAAATTATACAGTAAACAAAATGGTGACAAAATTTTATATCCTTTCCGGACATCATTTATAGTAAGATCCAAGTCCCCTCACATCTTATATCTTTACTTAAATCCATACTAAATACACCAGGTAAAATAAAATGTTTTGCAATTAGGCCTATATTCCAAAATGTGTGTTAATATAAAATGATCTGAAAGGTATTAATTTCTGTATACTCACTTTCAGATAGACAGGAAATTACGAAACAGTATTTACCAAAACACCAAAAAGTATGCAAAGTTTTCAAAAATCATATGGTTTGATTTTGAAGTCCTATAAAAATGTTTCGAGTGGACAAATACAGGAACATACTTAAAGCAAGTTACACACAGGTAGACTTTTTTATGTTCGCTTCATGCTTTTTAGCTAGAAACACCCTGTAAACTAATTGGTGATGCAAGAGTATATTTTAAAATAGCCTGTGTATTCTGATTGTACAATTGTATGCCTCTTTGTGAGTTGAACTGGTGATGCACTCATTATAATCCAAGCGTGACTGTAAATCGATACTAATTATTAAAATATATATGAAAATATATTCGTAATACTAGATATCGAAGTAATATGTAACTAATTCATACATAAATGGTTGGTGAACATTTTCGTATGTACAAAAAAGTTATACGAAGCTACTGACTATGATGGAAAAAATCTGTAATTCTGTGTAATAAGATAAATAAAGAACATGAAAAAAGAAAATCCAAATATGAAAATGTAACAGAAAAGCAGAGAAATATGTTGTTTGCAACCAGTAAGGCATGTTAACTAGCGTATGCCACTTTAACAATGGATCTTATACCATTCAGTTTAAACAACACTTAAAGGTACAAGACGTTTTCATCAGGCAAATCAAGACCTCATAGGGTGGATATTTCTCATATTACTGTTGGGAACGGACAGCCTGGTCAAAAGAATGGCAGATTAGATGCCAACAACTAACAAAAAATGTAAAGAACAAGGTGAACAAACGTAAGTTTGACAAACTGTTATGGATCGACACAGCCCTTTGTATAATTACTTAATAAATGGGAAATTTAGAATTTCTTAAACAATGTCCAGTTACCGACTTTTAAACCAATTCTAGTATTTCTTACCAGGCTGTCTGTTCCCAAAATCAAACGCTTCTCAGTAACATGATAAAATCCATGCTGATCGGTCTTGACTATGCACCGTGAAATACTATTGTAAGTACATAAACCTTACAGATGTATTTAATTTTACCACACTGGTCATTCATTGATCATTTATGTCCCCAATCTCTGCAGTTAGCATGATCCCTTTTCTGTTATTCAGCTAAAAATTTCAGTATCTAAAAAATTGCAGCAAACTGATTCTAAAGAAATTTACTTGTTGTTTACTCGTTGTTGACTGCAAAATATATTTCAATTTGTGAAGCAAACATTCCACTCGTAGCAGCTCTGGAGAATCCAACAGAATTCTTAAAAGCATTTACGCAATAAGTAATCCAGTTTTAGTTTAAGCACGTTTTTTTGCAAATCATGCACTGAATTAGAAAAAAAAAAACAAATTATCAAAGGCTGCTTTTCAGTATGCAAAGCACTTTATTTTGCATGAAATTAGTAACAAAACACTTAAAAATTACAACAAACATGTGACATCTACAATGTTAAGGAAACTTTTGTTTTAGATTCTGACGATTATTTAGGACAAGGAAGCATGCAAATGTGTTGGGTAGTTATATACATGTACTGCAAATGAATCAGACTTACAGCCTGTAGTTAGCTGAAAAACACAGACCCAAACTCTACCGTCAGTCAATAACATGTGAAAATAATGACCTCTAACACGAATTGAAACAGAAATGTCTTTAGAACATTGTTGCTAAATGCATTAACTGAACAAATATATAGAACTAGCGACCAAAGCAAAGTAAAAAACTCCAATGTCTGAATGAAAATATTAAAATCTGTTGCACCCCTCTGATAAGTAAAACATGTAAATTTTTATTACAAACCTTTCCATTTGTTAATATCAACAAGAAAAGAACTTTTTAAAGGCTAGAGGACAAGAAAGGCAACCCATGTTATAACAAAATCTGATTAAGGATCACGAGATCATTCAGCCCCTGGCTCTTGTAACATCTACATCTAAGTTCAATGTCCCTATACTACCGTCGTTGCAGGTTCACAATCAACCTGAATGTAAGCATAAATTTAGTATATGCTGAGGTTGGTCTGTAAGAAAGGACTTTTTTCTTTTGGTAGATATGCTTATTGGTCAAGCCACGTATAACTAAGATACCTTTTCAAAGCCCATTATGGCTTCAGATTCAATCTTCTGGAAACATTTCAATACAGAATCTTGTGTGCACGTCTTTAAAAATCACCATAGAACATAGAGCCTAAAAAAGTGGAATGTACTACCATATATTGGCCATATTTTTCGACGTTTCTCATATTTTCTACTTGCGTTAACAAAATGTAATACTGTCTTGGTTATAAATGTGTGTAATTAAACCCTGCAATACGACAGCCGATTCTCAATAATGCGTAATTAAACCCTGCAATACGACAGCCGATTCTCAATGAAGAGGACAGAACTTCAATGTAAATGTTACATGTACATGTATTTACTCAATGAATGCAATGAAGAAGACAATGTGATGTGTGCATTATTACTTCCTTTAAAAACAACTAATGGCAATGACTATGAATGAAAATGTAGTAATTCTGAATTAAGTAATCTTGCATATTGAGTTAAAATGGGCAGCTTTTAGTATGGATTAATTTGGCGTCAAATAATTAACATTACTGTGAATACATGTTCTTTCAGCTACATTCAATCATTACTCAAGGCAGGTCATCCAGTACCAGTATTCACAAATTCAGTACCCACCCATCCCAAGTTACGTTTATGTAAAAAAAAAAAAAGTTCTTAAACCCTTACAATATGGAACCTTAAAACTCAAAACAATCTGGTCCACTAAAAAATGTATTGGAAATTTCTGCACAGTAACGCATGGATATTAAATTGGCAAAGGAAGTACAGAAACTATTCAAAGTTCAGGCAGGCATGTAACACTTTATAAGCCTCTTGACAAATTACCTAGTTGTTTATGGTTAATACTTCTGACTTGTGACATCTGAATAATTTTACTTGCGGGGGCAAGTTTTCGGTACTTCTTTCCTTTCTTTTAGTCAACCAAAAGGAGTACCATAAAACACATCACTTGTCCCTCATTACATCCAGTGAGGTATAAGTACATAAAAAGGCCCAAAAATTACAAAAAAAAAAGATCAAACAACAGGACATTGGGGATATTTACACAGCAATGTAATCACTTCAGCACATACCGGTCGCCTCACTCACATATTTTGTCTTAATCTGTGGCTGAGCCATGCCATCTAGAAACCAAATAGACAACAAGAAAATAAAAACCCTGTTATATTTCTGACAAGACAAGATGAAAAAATAAGTATAAAATCAACATTGCCAACTAGAATGCTTCCTCATTTTTACCCTTCTTATTCTGAAAAAAAAAAATGAAAGTCGGGCAAAAATGTCTTTGTCTGCTTCAAATTTTTTTATCTGAATATAACTGAGGCAAGATTCATACATTTTTACTATTTGTACAGCAAGATTGCCATTTAATTTCAACTTGTGTCCAGTTAATGAAACTTTAGTCATAAAAGTAAAAGCCACAAACTTTGTTGTCTCATTTTTAACCATTCATTATCAGCAAAGCTAAATACATTAAGCATTCTGTATTTAATCAAACATTTGAAACTTCTAGGCCTTTAGCCTATATCTTTAAACTCTATACAATTGATAATTAGACTTAAAACATTATGACAATCCAGAAAAAAAACCATCTTATGAGGAATCATTCTTGTTACAATAAGCTAACCCGCTTCCCTCACATCTACTCAAGACAGCCTCGGTAAAGAATCATGCATACGTGAAGGTGCAAGAACTATTTTTTGTATTGCTCAAGGATTTGGTACAGCCATTTTTCTGAGAGTGTAAGAGACCCTCGTAACGTGAGTGTGACCGTATTTAACGAACCTGAAAATCATCATCATTATCACATCATTTTTATCCTTTCTCGATCTGATGTTTAACACAATATGTTGAATGATACTAAAATATTTAAGTCAACCCAGAGCGTTTGTCACCCATAAAACACCATTCCACACTGCCAAAACAGGAAGCTAAGGAATTCATTGAGAGTTTAACAAACAGTTAAACCAGACCGAAGCCTGGCAATATGTTCAAGTGTTTCTTTCTGGCTGACTCTTTACGTCAATTTTGAACAGCAAGTAGCTTTGATTCCCTTTAACTGGACCCCAGCTGGTCAGACACTAAAATCTATTTTGTTTAAGAGTAACCATCTGAAGAGCAGCTTCTAAGAAAGTAGGAAAACTAGACGTCAATGTTTTTCTGTGTCAGCAGGGGCCAAAACTATAATCAATTCATTTTAACATAACGGTCCGACTATAGCCTAAGGTCTATTTAGAATTTAAAATTATCAATATAAAAACGTTATAAAGGCACTGGGTTGACTATCTTTCTGTTGTGAAAATAATGATCACGATGATTATGTTTGGCGCTGAAAATCGATAGGAAAAAGCAAATAATGTTTGTATCAGTGACTGAAATATCTGAGAAATACTTCTCAGCTTCACAACAGTGGGAAATTGGTGCAACTATTAACTTCTAGAAAAACATGCAAATTGGGAGAGCAAAACATTTTAATTTGCTGCACGAGTCAATAAAAGTGAAATAAACTTGAATTTTATCCTGCCTAAAAATGTTGATGTTATGTACATTTTTGTACTTGAAAATGATGAAAGTAAAGGAATAATTTACTAAGGTCAACCAAAATTTGCCAATAGTTCCCAGATATTTTTTAAACATTTTATGTATTTGTAATATTGCAGAGAAATTTAAATTTCTATTGGAAATAAAACTGTAAAAATGTCAAATTCGTTGAGCAGTAAATTTTTTATGAAGTAGACTTCAGTAACAATAAATTGTACCAAGAAAAGTAGGAAATCTTAAATATTCCATATAACTTCTGTATGTGACTAATTCTTCATTTTACTTTGAACCTGTATGTGCTTTTCCAAATTACTGCTCTCATACCTTACAACCAGTGCTGACTCATACAACTTCATGCATGCCAATTTCCTTTTAAAGTACTTATGTTTTCTTTTACGATATCGCTGCATCTTTTACCAAATAGTTGTAACAGTAGTTAAGAACTGTTTGTGCAATGATATAAATATATCAAAGAGTTTTGTTTTTGTTAGGCTTCTAGTCAGAAATCTCGTCTGTCTGGCTGATAATGTAAAAGGAAACATAAATATTTCAATGCAAGGAAAAATAGGATTTCTTGATATAAACAGTACACACTTACCCGCATCTTTTCTCTGACCTGAAGCACTTAGCACTCGTTTTTGGTTTGAATTTGGGGTTATGGAATCTGGCCTATTATCTGATGACGTACTTGTACTGAAACCATTTTTAGCCAGGATTCTGTTGCGCTCAGCTTCAGTTTCCAGCAATGAGGACAAGTTACGGTACTCTGAATCCGGTATCACGGCACCCGGGCCACCTGTTCTGCCAGTACTTCCAAGGGGCTTTCGGATGAACTTGTTCCGCTGTTGATGTTACATATAATAATTATATTGCAATGTTTAAAATACGTTCATATTTTAAAAAGAAATATTAACAATTTTACACAATTTCTTAAAAAAGAAAGAAAATTTATGCAACACTTACTTTCTTATATGGCATCTGTAATTTTTCACCTAATTTAGCAGATACAAACTTTTGGACTAAATTTAGAACCGGCAAAAAAGGCCAATTTTACTTGAAATTTATACACATCAAAAGAAACTTTACGCTATTAACAAAAAGAGGTGTGTACTTTAACATAAAAAATCCATATAGAAGGTATTAAGGAAAATACGGGGAATGGATGTAAACCAGGAACATTTTGAAGCTTTTATATTTGAATTTAAGACATGAAATATTTTTGGATATTATTAATTTTTATGCAAGATGTTTCATGACCAAGATCATATATCATATAATAAACCAGCTGACTTTAAAAGTCTAAGCACACTGCACTCTTTAGTGTTTTCTGTGTATAATTCGAACAATATTTGCAGCAGTAACAAGCAGGCTCCATTGCAATGTGTCTAAAAATAGCATACCAATGTTTGAGCCTAAAACACTAGCATTAAATCTACATCAGCTCTAGTTAATTTTCTCTTGATGTTAACACGCTACTACTTGTACATATAAATGAACTATTTCTAAGCAAAATGAAAAAACATAGAAAACAATTAACAAAACTGAAAAAAAGAAGACTGTGCAAAATGATCCATAGTCAAAAATCTGTTGGTAATACTTTTGTTTTTAGTATCGTAATTACTGTCCAGTTATGCAAATTTGTCTTAGCAATGGGTCACTTAATATCAGGAAACTGGTCAAGTATAATTTGTTTGCATATAAAGGTGAAACATGCCAATTCCCAACATAAAAGACCTCACTGCGCAGAAAGTTTACATTTATTTAACTGGCAGAATAATACCCTCATTCCTTTCAGTGTCGTAACAATTTTTTTAAGAACTTCACAACTTCTGCTTAAAAACAAAAATCTCACGTAGACGTGACGTCTCACCTGGTAAGAAGGTACCGTTCTTTCATTGACACTACCAAGGTTTCCTGCTGCACTTGTCTTGTGTGTCCAGCTGCGTCCACCATGACCAGGCTGAGATGTGGAGACAGTATTGTTTGAAATTGGTACAATTTTGGACAAACCGGTCGCAGCCGGTAAAATGGGCTTAGCTAGTGGGTTTGGGGGTGGGTACAAACAGATGTTAGTCGTAGTGTGAGTGTTTGAGTGCGTGTGCAACGAAGGCTGAGAACTCAGTGACAGTGAGCTTGTAGAGCTATTTGAGCCAAACTGAGTCGGCTGAGCTAGTATGCCAAAATCACTACTTGAACCATAGGTGCCAGTTTGACCATTAGAAAAACCAGACATCACGGACGTGATACTGCGATCTGGTTGCAAACCAAAACTACCGGCACCTACACTTATCTGGCTGTCAACACGCTGACTGGAACTATCCTGCTCTGTCTGAAAATAAACCAGAAAGGTGGAGAAAAGCTGTCAGTTGTGCTGTGAATACGTTATTAATGGAGGGTTACATTAAGATTTTGAGGTGATTACATTCAGTGCATACAAAGGAATTACTTAATGTGCATTATTTTTCACACGTAAAACACACTGAACTTCACATGCGAGGCAGAGGTATTCCTCTGTAGAGAATTTGTACAAAACCCCCCAAAAATCTGTAAAATTTTCGTTAACACTACTTTTTATGCAGTTGCATATCACACTAATTTGGAAGACTGCTGTCTTCACCCACTTTACAGCACTGTCGAAATAAAAAATCTGAAAATTATTGCGAAGAAGCATAATAGTATAGAACTAAAGCAGCATCATACTCAGGCTAAATTTTGGTACCTCACTGAGGGCAGCTGGCAGACGACTAATACTCTTACTATTTTAAAACTATAAACGTGCCAACCTACAAATCTGTAGTTTTTTTTTATACAAATTTCTATATTTTTGAAGATCAAAAGATTAGTCATACTTCATTATATTCTGAATAAAAACAAAGGGCTGTAACAATTTAAAGCCACCCGGTTAAGTGCAATTTTCTGAATTTTTCATTTTCTCAGTTTTGTAGCAATTTAGACACCTGTCATTTAGACACACTGAATTAATTATACATCTTTTTTGATGTTTGGTTAAAACATGCTAAAACCCAGAATAACAAATGACTTTACATGATGTTAGCATTATTGACCTTTTGGCAAGATGAGATAAAACAGTGCGTTTTAGTATGTGAGTATTTACACTAAATTGGAAGACCACTAAAATGGTTAAAAGTCGCTCACCTTAAAGTCATATAATTAAACTATATCTGACAAAAAAAGAGAAAAGGCTATAATCTTACCTCACTAAACGATTAAGTTTTTGTAAGGATGGTTCAATTAATTTTAATACAGAGCACAGTTTCAGTTTTGACAAATACTAGCAAAGTGAGGTTCAAGTGTAATGCAGTAAAACAGGACTTAATTTTTTAATCTGAACCTTCAGAATAATGAAGGCACTTGAGTGTGAATGGAAACACAGCATCTATTGTGCCCACTTTATCGGACAACAGCAATCACAAAAGCTCACCTTGAGAAAAGCTCAGGTGAGCTCAAAAGATAAATGAGATGAGAAAGATACAAACACACTATTGAACAAAAAAGGAACTCGCATTATTATAGTGTACAAACTGTTAAATACTTGTTTAATTTCCTGTATTAAGGTACACCTGATAAACTGTAGAATTTCATTACCCAAAATCTTCAAACATTTTAACGTGTTTAGAAATTATGTAAACTTACACAATGTCAAATCTCTAAACTAATAAAACAAAACATATGATACTGCACATGATACGGAAAGAATAGGACACTAAATGTAATAAAACGTCTTACCAATCATAAGTTTTTGATAAGGCTTGCAGCTAGGTCACAGTAGCCCTCTACACGTATACCAAAAAATTTTGTTGCATCTACTTCAGGTAACAGTGACAAAGATATTAATATTAATTTTAAACCCTTTAATATGTGCTATGAAAGAAATTTATAGTCCCTAATCACAAAGTAATTATCATAAAATTGTACCAAGTAATATGCGTGGGACACACGAGTTCCCTCAAGCAGGGTAATTGCACTACGAAATTTGGGTACAGGAGGCTATCCCAAGCTGTAAGCTTTGTGAAAAAATTGAGGACTGGTAAGAAATTTTATTACATAGTTTAGTGAACTATATTATCATTTGTTTTGTGTGATTTCTTTAGAAATGGAAATGACCTTTCAGAAAATTAATATGAACACACTTTCTTAACACAATAAGAGAAAGAAAAACGTTTGAAAATACTGGCTATAGGTATTCTAGCTTTATCAGGCACTACCTTATCATACATATAATGTTAGTACTAAGTTAGTTGTACATATCTGCTGTTTCCATCAAGAGAGCCGCAAGGTCTCGCGCACGGCAGGACAGGCACACCCACACACCCCACATAGCTAAGCCCAATGCATCATGGTTAAAACAAAACAATTGTAACAGTTCAATTATAACAGTACAGCAAATAATACAAAACAGAAATATCTAAGCCTTTCAACCCCTACAAGTCTATAGCTAGAGGCTAAGAGCAATCTATAACAGACAGCCCAGTTCATTATAGAAATGTAGGTATGACAGGCTGAAATAACTCGGTTGAAAGAAATACCTTATTCTACAATTTAACTAAAATGTCTCTATAACACAGTGATTAAACTTCTGTCTCCTTTTTTAAGTGCCACTGCTATGTAACATAAAAATATTACACCTTATTTCATATTTAATCTGTTACGAAAAATTTCTAAAATTAACTACCAGTATAACAACATGCACATCTGTTACACACTTTCTATGTAATTCATTCCTAGACAGGTATCATGCAATCAGGGTTCATGCAAGAACCTAACTTTTCCGAGGAACGTTTATTACATGCTTATATATCCTACATACACTTAAAAACTATAACTTTCTTTTACATTTGCCTGGTATTTTCATCGAAAAATCTCTTGCAGTTCTTGATATAAAAGGTAACAAATTTTGCACATATTGCTTTCTTGTCCATTACATCTCAAGTTCTGTTTTTATTAGTGCAAAAAGCAGCAAAAATAGAGTTGCTGTATTAAATTATTAATACGGAGCAAAGCTAGTGATTGTGGTATTACTATACAAAGATGGCTGCATATAGTGACTGTTTCACATAAATACTCATTCACATGCTTCCCCGTCTGTTTATCAATCCGCCAAAAACACATGCAAAAGCATAAGAACTATACAAAGCAGAAACCATCAACAAAACAAACATTAACATAAATTCACACAATTTGTGTAGGCCGCAAACTGTGTTCTGAAAGCATTAGTCAGACGCAAACTTCAAACCATCAAGTCAGGGCCATAAAGCCTGACCTTGACCTCAAACTAGGTCAAGGTCAAACATACCTCCATTTCAAACACTTCTTCTGTATCAGAGCCTTCCAGAATATAAGGTTCGTGAGTTAGGACCACTTTCCTATCACTACTGCTGTACGACAGTCTCACATGCGGAAACTGACGATTCAAATCTTCTTTACTATTTATACCTCGACCGGGAAAGGTACGATTTGATCTATAAATAGTATTGTCTAATCTAGAATTGTTCTCATTGGCTAATGCATGATTCTGGCCAAAATATCGGTCAAGGAGTTTTTTATAATACTGTTTGTCCTTGATACGAATCGGAGCCTGACGTCCAGAGAGGCATGAGTCCATCTGACGATTTGTGTACAGCCATCTTTGATTTTCCTACCAAGTGCAAGAGGAGAGGAAAATAAAAAAGAAAGCCATCTCAACAAGTGGATGAAAAAAAAAACTACACTAAAAGAAAGCATTTATGTGATTCATGTGAACAAGCGAGTCTAAAACTACAGTTGGTATTCATAAATTGCCATGTCTATAACATTACACGCTCGTAAAAAATGCAAAATGCATCTAACCTTACAAGCTCAGTCTTTCAAGTAACCATTTGATGTTGTGCTCATGTACCACATAAATGCAGAATGACACAGAATCACAACATGTCATTTCAGGAAAATAAAGACATCTGGTGATATACTCAAACTCAAGTTTACACTTAAAGCTGAAAACGACTTCCCTTACTCGATATCAATAATCACCACATGTCTGTGCAATATGAAGTATTGCTTGAAACTTTTATGCAAAGAAATCACAGTGATCAAATGTGCTGCCAATTACATCGTAAAGTAGGATTTGTTTAAGTCGGACCTTATGAGGTGCTGAAGTTAATCTTTAAAAGTTTCTTTCACATCGGTAAAGTAGCATCATACAATCAATCATATACTAGTATTTGTTAAATGAAACATAAATTAATTAATATCAACCAATTTGGATTGAAATCTTGATATTATACAAAAGCAGATAAATGTGTTATGGCGTAAGTCCCTCCAGTTTTCTTCTTATAAAATAAAACACCTAAAGACTTCAAATCAAAGAATCCAATACCTGTTTCTTGTTGACATAAGTGTATTCAGCTTCATTTCTAATTATACACATGAAGAAACTTAAATGAAGCATAAACAACATCCCCAATTTTTCAAAATTTGTAAAATTTAAAAGTACTGAAAATGTTATAACATGAATATTCATGTGTGTAAGGTATTATAGAAGATGCTACTCTAGGGTAGATGTTAAGACTAAATCAGTATTAGTCTGTGGAAATTTAGAAATAATAGCAACAACAAGGCTGCCACTGACTTGACAGGAAAAAGATCTGACACCTTAGGAGCCTAAAGATACAAAAAGCGAAAAAAAGGACAGACTGGTTACTAGTTTACAGTTTATTTCAAACAGCAATGGCAGCCCAGCAGAGAAAGTCAAAAGGAAAGATTTGTTCAGTTTAATCTAGAATGGATATTAGTAAAAGGTGACATACCTGGGGACTGCCAAGATTTCTCAAGGCAAGCCTCCGAATATTGTGTTTTATGTTCTGTCGGTTAATAAAGGGAGATAAAAGATTATTGTGACCTGTCTATATGAGCGGTACAAAAAGGAAAAGGCAATTCTATACAAAATTCTCTCCGACAGGGAAAATATATAATAATATATATATAAAACATCTATGCCACAAAGATCTAAAGTCCTTGTGAAAGTTAAGCAACCATTTTTCCATGCTGGCAATTAAATAGTAAATATTTGATACATAAACAGTTGAACCTTAAGAGAAAGACTGTAAAACCGAGGGTACTTTTAAGACTATACAGTTTTTAATGCGATTAACGATCGCACACTGCCAGCAGTTAAAGCTCGTAAGTATAAAAACTATGCATCATTTTAGTTCACTAGCAAATGAAGCCAACGCAAGCCAGTGAAATAAGCTAATGGTATACTAAAATCCATCTCTACCACAAAGAGCATAAAGCGGTCGTCTCAAGTTGTTAACGTCTATCAAAAGTGTATCTTTCTAAGCATTTGCATCTGGATTGCAATCTGACTTCGGAACACTTCAGTTAAACTTTTCACTTGATTTCACCTGATTATTTTTTTTCAAAATGTCCTACATATATAAAAAAACCTCTACTATCAGGACAAATCTATACTGGATAGAATGTATTCTTAAATGAAATGTAAATTAGGGGACACTGGTGCGCATGCGTTAAACTAACGATTCGAATCCTTGACAAAAATGATCCTATCGAGGATTTCATTCACTATGGAAATTTTGTGTAAGTAATTCTTGAATAGAAATTTGTACATTTCATATCTCTGTCTTTATATCTTAACCCTGGGGTCCATTAAAAAAAAACCTAGCTTTACAAAAATGGTAACTATCTTACATTCTCAGACGAGTGCTTGAAAGATAATATCAGAGATCCTTTATGATATTTGGACTTGAAGCAGCTATTAAGCATTAATGTTGTAACCTGAAAGCTGAAATTTTGGTTTAAATCAGACTGAAAATTTACAACCGGAGTATAGTATGAGTTATATTTCTTAGTTTTTATTGTTTAATTACATGTAGCTTGCTTTTACTCACACCTACACTTCCTATGTTTTTACTAAGCTGAATATCAAGTTCAAAGCATTACAAAACACATAGATGCTGATGAAAAATGCAACTTTGAAATATGCACTATAAAACACTAGAGTGGTGGAACTTATGCTCGCGGTATCCCTATGTTTGCTGTATCTCCAAAAATCTGTTATTTCAGAAGAACAGACGAAGACATATGTTTCAGAGTATGTTCAACATGGGCAGTCGATTGTATGTTTTATTGCTAACGTAGCGATAGCCGGGTGTGCGGCTCTGTGACGTAACAACAGCCAAAATATCTGTACTCAATCTATTTTGCGCTTGAAAAATTCGTAATTTTAATGCCAAAATCACCCGTTGAAAGTTAGTACTTTTTATAAAACTTATTGATACTTATGGATAAAATATGGAAACTGCTACAAATTCTTAGAAAATTTATCTCAAGATTTATCACTTTTTTCACATCAGTGTCACATTTGATATATTGCTCAAAAGTGATGCAACAAAGATGCTCTTATTTTAACAATGATTTTAAGTCTTTTGCCTATCAGGATCAGTTTTATAACTATATGTCTGTTTTATATGATGCATTTTGAATGAAAATATACAAATTGACGAATTAAAGCGAACGGCTATGCATGATATTCATTTTACTGGCTGTCGTCAAAAAAATAACAGATACTTTTCCCTTGGGTTTGTAGATGTACCTGTACAATGTACTACTAGTACTCCGTTATTCAAATAAGTGGATGCAACATGAATTTGACACCTGGTACACTTCTATGAGTGTTTTCCTGTTGCCAGTGAAAAGATCAATGTCGATCTTGACATCATCACTCTTAAAGATAAAGTGGCTATTTCCGAGGTGAAGGGAGGAGTAACATTGCCATAATAATAAATCAGAAAACCATTGGTTCACTTGCAGAAATACAATGGTGTCTTATTTTCGAGTACTAAAACAGTTTATGTTTGTAAATCATTATTCTTTTTAAAGTTGTTCAAGTTAATAATTCTATTGCTGCAAGACAATTTAGAACAAAATAGACCTTATGAATGAAAAAACATATGTTCATGACATAGTCTTTTGTGCGCACAATTAAAAAATATTATACTGTAAATGTTTATCAATTGTTAGTTTTAAACAATTAGGTTCTAAAAACTGTTACCCACTTGTGGGTTGTCGGTTATCACATACCGTGAGCACTGGTTCCCTTCGGGATGAAATTTCAAGTTTTGACATGTGCCCATGTGCTGTGTCAATAGCTCCCAAAACAACGTAGTCATGTGATGACGCACATTAACATTTTATTTCGATTTAACAGGGATAACATTATGTTTTTGGAGAGGCAAATCAAAATTGTTACGTTTTTCTGCTTTCTGAAAAGCTGATACATATTCAAAATACCGCGAGCATAGGTCCCCTCACTCTAAGGCAAAAAGAAACAAAACAGGTACATGTACTTAGCACTACATTGCTACATACATATATATATAAGCAAAAAATTGAACGGACAACAGGTCCAAGAAATAGATACAATTGGTAGGTGACCTTGATTATACCATGTAACTCAAAAAGGAAATCTTCCGGAAATAATCTAAAACACTATAACAACAACAGAGGCAGCAACTCTTTTTCTCTAACGGGTAAATATAAATGACCTTGAATCAAGATCAACTTGGATATACCACAATATCTAAACAAAGGTCACCAACTCACAACTTCGTGATGTTTCAAAGGGCAGTTAGGAGGGCATAATTTAGTGCACGTCGATCTGACGTCATCGTGCGATTTAGACACAGGGGTCTTCCTCTTTGAAACCTTTGAATGCTGCATTTTTGCGCGCTAAAAAAAGATGTGCAATTATCAAATAGGCATGATGTTATTATAATGCAAGTGTTATATACAGTCAGAAGAGAGTTTTATTATATTGTGGTAGCTGTATAAAGCTGTGTTACACTGTATTGAAGCTGAAAAAGGAATCCTGTTTGCAGATAAACAGAACTGTTGATAAGCTGGTACATTTTGTAAATGCTGCACCTATATAAAGTTAATTTATTAAGCATTCAAGCATCTTACATACAGATAGAGGGCACATTGGAAATCAATAACTTTCTGTTTTATCTACATTAATATGACGTTACTATGTTTATTTGTAAGTGTTTTCACCTTTTACACTTTAGCTACAAAATCAACAATTAAACTTCATAAACTTGAACATTTATGTAATGTCGACGTATTACTAGCTTGACCAGAAGTAATACATATTTCATATTATATGTTTCAATTTGTCATAGTTTATGTGGCAAACCAGATCTACATTAAAACACTTAGATTCAGACTTCGACAGTGCATCATTGGTTCAAAAATAACATATAAATAATGTTGACATTAATAAACACTAATTTTCATCCATAAACAACTACCATCCTTGTATTTCATGTGCTGGTATATTGGCCTGTACTTACTTTTAAAAATTACTACAATTCGTTTAAATTCCTAACTTTTACATTGAAAGCCACGTTGGTATTTTCAAATTGTCAAGTATACAGATATGAAATAATATTATATCTTTAATGATCATTTTACAGTACAATTTTGTGACGGCCAAGTATGGCTTTTTAAAGTCAAAATACAAATGAAGTTTCGAGGAAGACAATAAAAATGAAATTAAGTTAGTTACCATACGATGAATGAAATGTATCTTGAATGGTGAATTCAAATAAGCTTGTAGAGTAAAATAATTTGCAAAACACAAACAATTATATAAAGCAAGTTTGGCCTAGTGAATTCATACATAGAGCTCTATTATAAAAAAAACAAAAACAACTTGCCAGCAAAATTTAAAAAATAGAATTAAAAGGCAGCTTCAATTATGTTTTGCTGTTCAATTTTCAGCAACAAATCACGACAGAGCAAAATATATGCAGCTTTTCAATCCAAACAGTCATCTAATTACCTGGTTTTGACCATGGCTCTGACCAAAAACTCCCTGACAGAGAAAATACAGTTGTCTCAATTTTCACAGGAATTTCAAGATGATTTTTTCACCGCTCAGCTATGTGGCAGCAGAAATTAGTTTGTTTGTTGAATTGTTCCTACCAATACCTCTGTGGGACCTTTTGAACCTTACAGTCCTTTGTTCTTTGATATCTCTGAACACATGTTTTGGGTCTGTTTTTATGTTAGATTTAGGTTTATGTTTAGGTAAAATTTGTCAAAAAACGCAATCTGAACTACATATCCATGCAATGTAATCAAAAAAGCTTCATGCATGCATGCAGTTTTTACTGACTTGTATTTATCAAAATTTATTTATAAAAAATCTAAAAATATCTACACCCTGTATTATTTCAATTTTAAAGACAATAAATATTAAAAACCTCATAACAAGCTTGTGCAATGACCATTTCCCGTGCAATGTGTATCGTTACTTACCGGAATGTTGTAAATGTAGCCATAGTTAAAATCAGTCAACAAGGGAGGTAACTGATTGAAATAAACAGATCAAGGAATTTGAATAACTGTCGCAGATCAAGGAATTTGAATAACTGACATAGATCAAGGAATCTGAATAATTAACACAATTAAGTCAAGCATTTGAACAATAGACATAGAAAAAGGATTTTGAATAACTGACATACTAGATCAAGGAATCTGATCAATTGACACAAATCAAGCATTTGTATAATAGACATAGATCAAGGAATCTTAATAACTGACATAGATCAAGGAATCTGAACAATTGACACAGATCAAGCCTTTGAATAACTGGTATTGATCATGGAATTTGAATATTTGTTGAAATTATTGTAGATCAAAGAATCTGGACAAGGAATATATTCAGGAGGTAATTTTACAGTCATTATACAAACAACTGACTACAGTCTTCTGTAGCTAAACAAAGCACAAAAGTCATGGGTAAAAGAGGTTTTGAAATGAAAAATACGGGAAATTATCAATGATACTGTGTTAGAGTTAAACATTTAAATATTCATTCATAAAAATATCCCTTTTCCAGGATGTAAAGGTTTAGGGTGGGTAGTTTATTTTGTCATGCATTTATTTCCAATATATATTACTTAAAGACGAAATATTCAATAGATTTATCCTATTTAAAGTCAAATTTTGAAAATGTTTCTGCATTTTAAAGTTTTAGTTAAGCTCTTAAAAAATTTTCTGAACTTACTGTCTTTTTAATTTTCTTTTAATATATCTTTTTACAAAATTGATACTGATCACTAACAGTTAATCGAACTTTTTGGGTTGTCAAAAGAAATTATACTTAATACAAACAATATTGCAAAATTACAAAATTGTAAAAGAGTACTCAACATGCAAGTGGGGAAAAGTTAGTGGTCAAAATCAAGGAATTATTCTATCCTAATGATGTTTAAAAAACTTAATTTGGTAAATTTTCTGCCTTTTTTTACCTCTTTAAATTCTAGACTGTTACAGTTTCTGATAACCACCTAGTAGGTAAAGCACAATAATTTGATTCAATAAACATGCATTTAAATGTTTTAAGTCTGAAATAACTTTGTCAAATTATTTTGCTACAGTCTAGTGTGTGCAAGAACCTGGTTGAGGGTTGATTACAAATCTTTTGTTTGTGCATTTAAATCAAGAAGCAGATACACAGTTCCATGATCAGCCCCCCCCCCACCTGCCCGCCTAAATTATGTTCAAGGATTTATTCTAAACCACATAGACTTTAGCTATAATTTTCGAAATGCTGGTACCTTCAGTCCTGTGATTTAAACATATGCAATGCCAGTGTTATGAGGATCTTTACAATCTTAATAATCACACTTCAATGGCAGTCCTTTGAACGCTATTTTTCAAATTCCTGTGCAGTTCAAATACATACATACATAAAATCAAGCCACTGCCTACTTTAATCTTCATTTTCTAAATAACTTCTCACTGAATACCTCCAAGATAAGATAAAACTAATGCAAAATGTTTTTTAAATTAAATGTCAGTTGTTTCACTTTTGCTTTTCCAAAACTAAAAGAACATTTTCTGTTCTTTTCACAACTTCCCACCTGATATTTCTATGTAGTAAAAAAGACATTTTCATGATTTTTGACAGTTCTTGCATGCACTATGTTGTACACCTGGGATAAATTAGTTTCAGGCTTCCTAGAAAATGACTGGTTAAACATCCTCATCTATTCATACAATACCAATAACTTACAAGAGATATCCGATACCCGGTTCTCATTCGCGACTAAACAGAAAATGTATATTTGACGTAATTTTACAGATATCCTTTAATTACGTCAATGATTTATGGCCAATGGCTCCATTGCTTAGACTAAAAGAGTGATTTGAGTACAATTGCATTTTTCTGTTAATTTAAATACTTCAATTATTTCTATTTCTACACCTACAGAAAGCTGGCAGAAGTAAAGAGTTGACTAACTAACATCACTAAAACTTACTTAAGTCACTTTAACGGAAGCATTTTAAGTATCTTTAAATGAAATAGAGTTTTTAGATTTTCTTTTCTAAAGACAAACAAGGTGATAAATCCTCAAACTATATTTTTCCAAATTTCCTAATCTACACAATGTACTAATTCGATTCAACAAAGGAGAGACAATAATGCTACATTGTACGAACTTTAGAACAAATGTACGTACCAAAGGTGGTGGTAGCGGCCGCGGTTCGGACTTGAGTACTCCCATCGTTCCGGGAGTGCAGTGTAGCAGACGGTACACGTGTTCCACAATGCCGAGTCCCCGTACCAGATTATCACGTTGCAGGAGGCCACTTATACGCTCCAGCTCTTCCTCCTCTAATATATCCAATGGTTTCTTCGTATCGATTGGTTCATCTATATTCACCTGTCTTGATGACTCACTACTTAGAATCTATGATTTAAAGATAGCAACATTTTAAGCCATTATGATATTTCACATACATAAAACCACAGAAAAACTGTAAATAAAATCAAAAATATAGTTACAGAATATTCAAAATCTAAAATTTCTCTATACCGCTGATCTTAATTCCTATGTCTATGTATCACGAAATAGTTTGCATAGGACTGAAAGTAATAGATCCTCTGTATAGCCAAACCTTCTCACATGATCGAAGTTCGAAGTTACCCCTTCCTGTCATTTTCAAAGTCTTGGACTGGAGAAATGACACTAAGATGTATCAAGTCTTAATAATAAGACTGATGTTTGGGTTATCGGGACGGTTCCATATGACCAACACCCCAGAAGAGTTTTTATTATTTTAGGTTTGGGGGGTCGGGGGATAGGGGGAGATACAGAAAAGAGGCGCCCAATTCCAGAGACACCCCTGGTTCTTTATCATGCCAGGTTTTCACCCTACATGGGACCGGGCTGTTTTAAGTCTCATCCGAAAGACGTTAGTAATTTTAGTTGGTCAGCACGGGGAGGATCGAACCCAGAACCCCGAGATTACAAGTCTCGGCTCTACCTATTGAGCTATCCGGGCTGACAAAGACTGTTGTTATGGTACTTCTGCTTTATATACCTAGTAACTAACACTAATACCCCTAATTTTCTACTTTGGACTTGTCCACCTTTCAGTCTGGACAATACCATTCTAAGTTCAAAGGGGTGATCAACAGAATTTGACCAACAAACATAGCAAACTGTGAAGCAAACAGGGGCAGATTTATCACAGACTATACCCATCAGAATGAAAATTACGTCTTCCTGCAGAGTGACATTTAACAAAGTGTATACAGAGTTACAGATCCGGCAATTTGATTCAATCAATTATCCAAAGTTTTTTTTAACTCTAACACTGGGTGCCCTGGTATAGCACTGATAAATATATAATTTCAAAAGTGACATAAATAGGGTTTAAGTGAAGTAAGATATATACATGCTTATTAAATTATATGAATAATTATGTTTCAAAACTTTAATGAAGCAACAAACTTACATCTAGACTGGTTCTAGAACTTGACTGTATTCTACGAGCAGGCATGGTTGTTCTGCGTAAGGACCGTCTTCTCCGGCTCCCTGGACTTTCAGGTCTGGCTACACCTGTTGTATTCTTCTTCCCTTTCAACATGGATTCCATTTTCTCTTTCTTTCTTGAGATTTCTTCTCGTTGTTGTCTGTAATAAAATAAGAATGATCGTTTCTGATAAACTTTTAATAATGACTTTCTTTAGTCTTCTGCGATGTCTCTCTAACAAAGCACACAAGGCAACATTTTTTAAAAGGTACCTTACTTTAAAAGACATGCAGTGTAATACAATTACCCAGATCGAGATTTTTGTATCAGATGAATTTAGCCATTATCTTCATTATCCATGGTGTAGATAAGCTACATATATAATTATGCACTTCAACACACATTCCTCTTTAATATGTACTAGTACAGTTCCTATGCCAAATATTGAGAAAAAATATCCACACCACTAAAATTATTTTTCTTTTTCTTCACAGATTTACTTTTACATCATTTTTTGAGGCATATGAGTACAATCTATTCATTCAAGAAAAAGACATGATGCACTAAACATTATATCATATATGAGACAATCATACATATTGCTGATTATGCCACACATGCAAAAGTTTATAATAAGATGAACACCAAACAGTTTTGGATGGCAGTGCCCACGCGGCTCTGGTTCTCTTGTGATACAACACTACACAACATACTCAAAAGACACAACTCTTCAGATGAAACCAAATGTTATAATATTTACTTTGTATTCAAACCCCACCCAAGTCCTCAAATACACATTTTTATTCTAATCATATACCTGGCAAGTTCGCTTCTTGCTTTGAAAGCCGCTGTTTCCTGGAACAAGGTTCCGCTACTATGAAAGAACTTCTCGTACTTTTCCATTCCCGAGTTTGGATAAATACGTCGGAAATTTCCGAGGTGATTATTCTCGTATTTTTCTAGAGATTCTACGTACTGTTGTTGCGCCAGATCTAACTCTTCTCTGAAATTACCCAGAATGCAATAGACAAATTTCTGCTTGTTACATTCTTAATTAAAACGCCTAAAGGGAAACAATGTAGGGGGTTGGGACATGATTTGATCATTTTATCATGGGGTAGGAGTTTATCTAATGATACAAATGTACAATAAATTTGTTCCAGGCTTCACCTCACTACATTCACTGGTCCTTGCAACAGCAATTTCTATGTACAGATTAATTTTTCTTTATAAAAAATGCCAGTATTAAAATGGTAACAAAAATGCACCACATCAGTAGTAAAGGATATACATCTATAAATTCAATATAATTATAAAAAACAAAGTAACAAAGAAAACACAGGACGCATTGGCACATTTAGTTGGTTTTAGATTTTTTTTTTCTTTATCCATATCAAAGGCAAATATTAAAGGAAAGACTAAGAAACACCCTAACAGTAATATAAAATATTTTAAACTGTGCAAATACAGTCGTATAAATGATCTATTTAATTGACTGCTATTGCTCCATTGTAATTCGAAACAAAAGTTTTTTAATACACAAATCGTTATTTCACCTGGATTCCTTCCTGTTCGATTTGCCCAATAATCTGTCTTTGATTCTTCTACGTTCTTCTTCAATACATTTTCTCCTATCACAAGCACCAAAGTTTACGAGTTGACATGTGTCGTAGATTAAAGCACCCTTTATTTCCCTGTCCAGCTCCGAGTCCGTGCCGAAACTTGGCGAGTGGTTCACCTGCAAAACAACAGTATGTGTAAGATTTGAAACTAAAATTCAGAAAACAAAATGTACTTGTATCATCTTGGATGTATCATGACTTTAGCTTGAATACTACTCCCTCAGATGACACCAAATAAACTGCTATTGTACTAAGATTATCATACAATATATAGTGGTTACTAGGCAACAAAGTAAACAATTCCAGAAAATTTCTACTTACTGTAAAGTTAGCTTTCTCACACACATTTTTTCCCCTATACATTGTATACTTTGAAGCAGTTTGTTCCATTTAATTAAGTATTTCAAAATGCTTTACATTTTTCATAAGATACGCAAATAAATTCTGAAAATATGTATGCCATCCATAGAAATACTACCTCTTACACATGAGGACGTGTTCTTTGCTTCAGAAACTGAGATTGTTATAAAAATGAAACCTAAAATGTGACTTACAAGTAAAATCTTTGATAATGTATGGATCTGATAAAACCTTTCACCAGAGGATGATTCAAAGTTCAAAATGATTTCTTAACAGTTTCACAAAATGCACAGCTTAGTCTTTCAATAGCCAATGTAAAAAAATGAGTTTTTTTGCAATACAAGGAAAAAAAGTCAAACTAAAGAAAAACCTTAACATTACTTTTGTCTAAATTTTGAAGTTTGGGTTCAACATTTACTGTGGCCAAGAGATTTCAGACAAAATGTACTTAATTTTGTCCCTGGAATGGTGTCCATCTCCCACGTGCCCTAATTCAGTTACTTCTGGAACTACTTTTAATACAGATACATATCAACACAGGTTATCAAACAATCAAGTAAAACCTTCTGACGAGTTTCAAAATTTAAACAAGACTCTAGTCAACTGTCTTCACACCTGAATTCATTCGACTGATTAACCATAAGCCAGACTTCAATTTCATCTTTTATCTATACTAATTTATTTAATCTTGATTGTGAAACAAGTTATTACAACTTATTTTAATTGCTCTTTAGACTCATTCCAGATCGAATCAACCTTGAAGAGAGAGAGGCAATGTGGAATTATCTGTGTCTTGCCTAAGGACACTACCACTACTTGGGCACTGGTGGGGATCAAACCCAGGACCCTCCAATCCAACCACTACACCAAGTCAGCTCCACAGTTTCCTTTAAAACTTCATCTTTGACCCCATTCATTCTATAAAACTCACCTCTATCACGTATGGCCGCAGTTTTCGATCTAGAATCACATCAAATCCGAGAATTTCAAAACAAGCACTTCCTTTAACATGATTCGGAAAACATGTGCGGTAGTTATGTTTTAATACTGAATGCGCTGAGATAAGCGTTTTTATAATCACATCGTCAATGTCTGCCCACATTTTGTCAACATCATATCCTTTTTGTGCCATGTATCTATTTGTTGTACTAATTCTACGTTTACTTCCAGCCTCATCGTCTCTTATAAAATCCTCACTGTGTTTATTTATAGCATAGTTCGTTAGATGCATGTACACATTATCCTGTTGATAGAAGAAAACAACCAATACGTAAATTGCAACATACAACATAATCTTTGTGGTAATATAAATAACCATTTACAAAACAGTCATAAGTCAATGTTATTTAAAATTTCAAAGAAACTGTCTTAAAACAGGTTATTAATAACCGGATAGCTTGTATTTTAATGCATTAATTGGCATGATTTTATATTTATAATTTATGTGCATATAATTTCATCCTGTTATTGACACTCATCCCATTTGGGGCAGGGTATTAGATGTCAATCAGTTTTCTAAATTTCCTGGATCAGAAGCTGGTACACATTAGTCATCAAAAGTAACAAATAACCTAAATCAAGGGGATGGAGATCAGCAGGCATGGCTGTGATGTGTTTAGGGAGTCAGTTGGAGAATGTGGGGATCTAACCATATCAGGTTTGAATACCTACTTTCACAAAATTATAAGCATGGTCCTTTGCAAAGTATACCTTCTCAAGTTCATCTGACACGCCTCAATACAAAAGCAGTACTTACTATATTTCCATGAGTTGGCTCTGTGTATTTGTGGGTGGCAAATCTTGAAAGTCCATCTTTGAACACAAATATTCTCAGTGGGTCACAAGAGGTGACTAAGGTATAGATCCTCAAGTCAAACTTAAAACCATCAATCAGAAATGGCTGAAATAAAAACAAAATTTTAATGTTTACATTCATTGTAAAAACATATTTTGATGTTAATGTTCATTGTCAAACATATCTTAATGTTTACATTCATTTTAAAGAGACAAATATGAAGTGTTGTCAGTCAGAAACACATTCATATTTCAAGTATCATTTTGTTACCCAGGCTGTCTGTGACAGGTAGGTGAACAGTACGGACCAAGATCTGACTGATGTACGCACAGCCTGATCTGGATCCATACAATGTCCAAAAGGGTCTGATTTTGGCTTTTCGCACAGTGGGTTTCTTTGTGTCTATTGCCTTATAAAAAAAGCTGTACATGACATCAGGCATTTTTATTGAATTGATGGAAGCAATAGCACTGAAGAACTTTTTCAAGGCTAATTGACTACATAAAGTTAGGTCATGTATGAAACTTGTTTAAAATACTTTGTACAATGTACACTGCATATGGCCTTACCTGGAGAAAGCAACAGGGGATGTGGGGATAATTTAACGAAATACATTTCCTTGTAGAATGGAATATGCATAATTGGTTGTTTTTACTGTTTCAATAATTTATAAGTACTAGAATTAAAAAGCTGACACCTATATGCTGCATAAATATTCTATGACAACAATAAAAGAAAGCATATTGAGTAATTCCCTTTTCTGGAAATTGACAAAATTCTAAGTTATAAAGGTCATGAAATGCGTGTCAAAATCAAAATGCACATGTGGTGAAGTGTTGAACACAAGTAAATAGCATTTACCCTTGACAAGAATGCGGCAGATCATGTGCTCATGAGGTGTTGATATCTTATGGGGTTTTTGATGTCCAGATCAATACCTTGACATAGTATTCAAGATATTTGAGATGTACAAAATAATTTTCTTCTGACGACAGTATAAAAAGCTTGGGATAAATCTCCGTCAAAAATCAAAAAAGAATATGGGATTTCATCAAATGTACAAAATGTTGATGGAAAGCAATTTTAGTTTGAAGTCAATACTTTTAAAAGTAGTTCAAAATAAAGGAAGATAAAAAACTGCAAAAATGTCTCAAGTAAAATTCAGAGGCATAATGTGAAAGAGTCAAAACAGTTATATTTTGACAGGAGAAACTTGGCTAAACACATACTTCCTGAATTTCAAGTAATTGATTTATTGTATCCTGTTGATATTCTATAAAAAACTTTAACTTGTCAGTTTTTCAATTTAGAGAAGGGGCATCGTCGAATATTAAAACAGAGTTATGGGGATTGGTGACTCAAGTGAAGATGTTATCATACAGTTTGAGTTTCAAGTGAAAAGCCTTGGACAGTAGACAGAAATTATGAGATTATGCAAAGATACAAAGTCTGATCATGATCTACACTGGTCTCATGTGTAGAATGTCGAGCTAAAAACCTTCATGAATCAGGCATACTGTATGGTATTAATGAAAGTACAACACCAAGAACTTATCTTAGCTTATCTACTAAAGTGGAAAAAAAAGTTTACAATGTATTACTTACTCAGCTGGAAGGCACCATGTTTTAGGGAAGACATTGTATTCTTTTGGAAACATCTTTAACATTCTGTTCATGTTCCTAGCTAACAAGTCCTTTCTACAAATTTCACTCATTCCAGGGACACCTATGGTTAAATATCTTGACAATAAAAATATAAAAGTGCCTTAGCATCTAATGTCACAATTCAATTAGAACCTGGACAGGTGTAAGTTATCCTATAAGGTGTGCTGTTCGTTCTGATCACAAGTAGCTTTACCAGTGCAAGTATAGCCATTCCTGTCATGTAAACTTGGGGTTTTGGGGGCCGGGGGTTTGGGAGCTTGAGATCAACTTCCAACTTTAATGTATGACCTTATCAATGATTTTCTTAGAATAAGATTACTTGTTTTAAGTTGTTTAACATGGAAAAGAAATACATAACAAATAAAAAATGGTTTGAAATGCATTTTACACTTTGAACATATTTCTTTGCCATAGTTCAAAATAATGGAAGATAAAATCCTTGCAACATGTCTACAATATATTATACATTGTATACCAGGGATAAACAATCCTACTATTATTGTAACTGGGTAAATCTGTATAAGACAGACACCTTTGGAACTCAAACATGTATCATGTTCATCCTCTCAAAACAACACCTGCCAGTTAATTAGAGAAGCATCATTTAATCTTGTTTAGATGGGTGATCAATGAATTATATAAGGAAATGACCTTGGTCTGACAGAACAAGACTTCGCTAAAACAAATACATTTCTGATCATGTTCCAAAGGGTGTCTCATGTGAGGGGTTGCAAAACTAACAACAGAGAAAAGGGCTAGATACAGTACAAACTAAATTTATAGCTTGAACTCCGTAAAGGAAACAAATTCATGATTCTTACTCTCACATTTTTTAGGGAAGACATTAATTGTTCTGACAGCATATTTTCAAATAAAATTCGGTACATGTTCCAAGCTAACAAATCCTTTCCAATTTTCACTGGTCTAGGGAATGGTTGATTTTACGATTCAAATTTAAATACGAGTGTTAGCATCTGATCTAAAAGTAGAAGCTGGACTGTGATTTACCTGGTATTTCTTGATTCATGACTCGTTCACAAGGCCACTGAATAATCTGTCCAGTACAGTGTCCAGTCATCATCATCAGACACCTCCTTGAAACCAAATTTCCGCGACACTTTACGCACTGGAAAATTAGAAAGTGAATTAACATCAGACTATTTCTCTAGTCCAATGTAGATAAGGATAAAAAATAAATGTTATGCATATACTGGTGTATTAGGTTAACTGCCTTAAGTGGCAATTAACCCTTGGCCCTTAAATTTCATAAATTGTAAAGGAAATAACTTTGTGACATCTTTAAACCTGATCTAAGTGTTCCTTAAGTTTTTGCCAGAAAATTAAAAGTATATAGTAACACATCATGTAGTATTCACTTGATGATGAATAGCTATATTCAGGTCAATGTGTACATAAAATTCTGTTCTGTTCATATGAAATAGACCTGTGTAACTGGTTAAATTAACTGTTTTATATGCTCAAGTATCAACAAGTATGTAAACATCAAAACCCTGTGCTGATATGTATTCTAGTAAGTAAGTTTGTTTTAACAATTGCCTGACACCTAGTTCTACCTATAATTATACAGTAATTGCTCTTAACACACTATCAATGATAGAGACAACAGAGCACTTACAAGAACAAGATACAGCAATTTTCATTACAGGTAACCATTTAAAGCTATTATATTGAATTCACAATTGTAAATGTGTCTTGCCTGAGAACACATCCCAAGTACTGTGACCAGGGATGGAAGACCAGGCATTGAACCTTGATCTTATCAATGAGTTAAGATTATTCTGAAGCTGTGGTTCACATTAAAATTACACAAGAATTGATACAGAAGTGTGCTTCTGTTTCGTTATTTCAATGATGTCACATTTTTTTTGTCATCATACAACTTTTTGGTATATTCAAGACCGTATACAAATATAGTATACATTGTATACCTGAAAACAATTGTACCACTACATATGTTATGAAAATCTGTACAAGCTAGACCTATGACTCAATCATGTGCAGTTAATACCCTCCAATAAACAGCTTTCTAAACTAGGAACACATTTTCCCATTACGTAATTATACAAGAAATGATCTTGCAAAAACAACAATCTCTAAAATAAAGATATTGTTCTTGTTCCAATTACTTCTGTAATTAGTCAAGATAGAGTTATGGCTAGTGACACTGCACTTCGCACTCACTTGTGCTGGACCATTATATATGACAGTTTGACATGCATTCAGACCAGTAGTTTTCAAGTACAGTAGGCTCTTATTAAAGCTAAAGTAAAAAAGGGCAATAACTTTCTTTAAAAACTCAAGATAGAGTTATTTGTTCCTGTCACTGCACTTCCTCAAATTGATTTGGACCATTGTAGTGAAGTCGTATTAATTTCAACCAGTAGTTTTAAGGAATGTCCAGACCTAACGAAAAGTTAACAAAGGGCAATAACACGTAATTAGTCAAGACAAGAGTTACCTGGTATTCTTCCTGTGCACTGCACTTCCTAGGCTCAATGATAATTGTCCAGTGTATGAAGTCGTATCATCAGACACCTCCTTGAACCAAATATGTTTTCAAGTTATGCACTGGAAAAGGAAAAAGTAACTAACTGGCTAATAACTCTAGTCCAATTAGTTAAGGATAAAAAATAAAGTTATGGATCTGGTGTATTAGGACTTCCTCTAATTGTGCTCAGACCATTGGCCTAAATTACAGAAGTTATAATGAATGGCAACCAGGTAGTTTTCAAGTAAATGGTCCATACAAGGGAATTAAGGTTACTAAGGATATACAGTAACCACTAAAATGATGTCAATGAAATAATTATGGTTAATGTGTACATAAAATTCCTCTTTCATATGAACTTGTAACCATTGTGTGAAGTTGTTAAATCTGAGATTCTTACTGTATAGAGTTCAAGTTAAGCAATGTCAAGGTAAACATCAGAATCAATGGGCTAGCTTTGTAATTACTATAGATAGAGTTATGGTTCTAAGTGTTGCCTGAAGCAGTTCCCCTATTCTAATTGCTCTTGACCATCGTATGAAGTGTTTACAGAATTGCAAAAAGTAGATTTCAAGCAATTTTCATTACAAGGAAAAGTATTAAAGGGCTATTAATTAACTCACAATTGTAATGTTAGTGTCAAGCTTGAGAAACATGAAGTACTTGTGCACGGATTGCACTTCCTGGAAGCCAGGCTTGAACCCTACTTGATAATCAATGAGTTAAGATTGAATTCTGCAGCTAGTGGTTTTCAAGTTAAAATCTAAAAGGAAAATGCAACGAACGCTTGTCCTTATTTCAATGACGTACCTTTTTTGTTATCATACACCTTTGTGGTTGACTTCCCTAAATTACCCCCCAATACATATGTTTGAAAATCAAATATCCACTTACCAATATCATACTTGCAGTTCATCAGACATATATAGAACCATCTGAAAGTAAAGAATAAGGGAACACAATGTAGACAACTTCTATATATAATACAGTAAAGTTCCTGCACTGAGACCACCCTCTTAACTGGTCAAGTAAAAGCTGGTCTTGTCAACGAATCCGTCTTATTAGTGACACCTTTTTAACTATGAAATTGAGCATTTGGTTATGAAATATCTGGACTTAATATAGAGGGCGGCCTTAATATCGGGTGATCTAAATAGCATAACTGTACTGTAATAAAAATTGAATAAAGAATAATTAAAAGATTAGAATAAAACTATACAATAAATTCAAAGTGAGAATTGTTTTTTCAACATTTTTTTGTAGTTAGTGTACATGTATATGTGTATGTGCACAAAATGGGACAACAACAATTTTAACTGCCTCTGTGTTTGAGTTGTTGGCTAGGCTTGAGGTCTGTATGCTTTTTTATATGAGAAAGTATACACTTTCTTACAGGGAATATGGTACTAGTACTTGTTCTTCCTACGGACAATGGTTTAGGTAAACTGCCTGCCTGTAAAAATAATTGAAATACCATTGAAACAAGCGTTAAAACCCGCAAGAAACAAAACGGGACAAAATTTCTTCCCCTTATTATGAGACTCAGTGCTACATAGGAGAAATGTCAGGATTAGCCTACTTGTTAAATTTGGAGCTATAACTGTACTATGCATACATACAAAAACCACAATTATGTTTACTTATTGAAAAATCTCAACTCCCGATAATCCAGTGAAAGGGAATGTTTATTGATTCATTCTTATTTCAGTGGCAAAGTTTGATCAGTCAAGTGATAGTATATACCTAGTTCTGTTAAAGCGGATCAGTTCAGTGAATAAAGTATTTACATTACGAACCAAGTAAACTCAAATGCACTTTGTGGTATAATACTGCACTAAGAATGATTTGAGAAAAGTACTTCAAAAAGTATAAAGAAATTCAATGTGATCCATGGGAAACTTAAAATATTAGTGAATGTATGATTTATATGTGTACAGTTGACATCTTTGTGCACTCCTCACATACATCCAAAAATAAGCCTACTTTGACAAAAAATCCTGTTTACATAAAAAGATAAGATCCCAACATTATGAGGCAAAACATGGATATTATTACAAGAGGAGAGTATATGAGATAACAGCACTTGGTAATTTGTTGTATGGGATTAGCACCGGTTTCAACCGTATTTCTGCTACTTGTATAGGTGGGTAGTTTATTTTAGGATCGTTCCTGGGAAAAAACAGCACTAGATTCCTATCCTCTATAAGAAACTGCCAACTTTGTTACATAATGATTTATAGTCAGTAAGCAGGGCTCGAACCCATGACCCTTAGTCAATGAGAGGTTACAGTGATTTCCAGTCGGTGTCACTAACAACTCGACCACAGAGGCACTGGTCAGGTACATGGTTAACTGGAGAGACAAGACAGAAAAGGATGCTCCTATCTTACAAGTGTACCCTATAGTATACTGCCCAACCACACCTGTTACCACCTACATTGTACCACTTCACCTCAACAAGTGAAAGTCATTTGTATTATATAGATTTCATATCTTTTGACACAAATGTTTGGGGAATTTCTCATTCCAAACTACAGGAAATTTGTCTATGATTATTTTACTTATGTTTTAGCTTGGCAAAATAACTAAGTAGTTTCTAAAATAATCTAATTTTAACAAAGAAACAGTTGCAACAAATTAAGTATCTATAAAAACAAGTCAGACACTGGCTTTATCTGTAAAATTTCATTCATAACTTAAGGTTTAGCTTAACAAAAATGAAAGACGAATGACTTCTTCAATCCACTCTACAGCTTTATACGATTAAATACAAATCTACTTATTTTTTTTAAAGACCGTTTTAAATTTAGACGTTAATTTGTGACATTCTATTCAAGTATCTCTATCAATACATATTTTGTTACACTCAACAATGCGTCTGATCGGTCGATACATGTCGCTGACAAAGTATTTCAATGAAATAATATGATAAAACATAAATTTTGCGATAATTTAATGAAACATGAATACCTAACATACACGAAGGTTGCGGGAGTAATGGTTAAGGAAGCACGCACTGTAGAACCTTTTATTTAGGATTATTTGCCAATATTTAAAGCTTTTCAAAATTAAATATGCAATTCACCATTAACTAAATGGAGACTTTATAGCGTTTAAATGGTGGTAAATGGCTTTTATATCGAATCCAATGTATAAAACTGTAAACAAGCAGTTTTTATTTTATCTCCGTGTCCATTTCACAGCTGTGATCTTATCTGATAAAGTTAGATTTGTCGTAACTTATTATTCACATGTTTTGCAAGTCATTTAAACCATTTCTTAAATGATATTTGACTTCCATCATATTACAAATGGACACATTTCTAGGTGAATCAACAACATTTTGATAGTTAAATATTGACATATTGACACACAGAGGTCTACAACAATATTCTATTCTGCTAAAAAAAGATTTTAACTGCTTGCTTTGGTTACATGTAGTTCCAAATAAAGTGACTGTAAATAATTGACAAGACCATGTGGCAATATATATTAATGACTTCAAAGACACATGGCAAAAAAATGGCTATAAAAGACTGACCTAAAAGACTATGTGGCAAAGAAAGGCACTGTAAAGCATTAAGTGACATTTTGATGAGATTGACTGCAAAGAACATGACGCAATAGAAATGACTGCAAAGACCGTGACTGCAGCAAAAAGGAATTACCTCAAAGGTCATTGCAATAAGAATGACCGCAATGGCCATGTGGTAAAAGGAATGACTGCAAAAGGTAATGCAGCAAATGGAATGACCTTAATGGCCATGTTGCAACAGGAATGACCAGAAAGACCATGTGACATTTAAAAGGAATTATTTCAAAGGCCATGTGGCAACAAGATTGACAGCAAAGGCCATGTGACAACAGGAATGACTAGGAAGACAATGTGACAAAAGGAATGACTTGAAAGGCCATACGGCAACAAGAAAGACCATGTGACAAAAGGAATGACTTGAAGTTGAAAGGTCATGTGGCAACAAGAAAGACCATGTGACAAAAGGAATGACTTGAAAGACCATGTGGCAACAAGAATGACCACAAAGGCCACTTGGCTAAAGCAGTCACAATGAGATGAGACACATCCCAGCTGTAGTATGTTAGCAATGTCACATGAAATTCAAGTAAAAAATAACCTGATGTCACAACGGTTACCGTGAGATGACTGCAACAAATGATGTGTAGTATCAAAGTGAATATCTGAAGAATTATCTTATGGAAAGTAAATAAGACCTTTATAGCTATATGTACCAATGTACTAGATAATCATAACTCTGGGTTATGCAGAGCAATCTGAGCTGATGAATGTGTTCTAAGTAAATTTAACTTTAAACATTTTTAAGTTGCCCATCCCATCTGTGTCCAAAACACCACTCAAAATCTAGGCTTTTAACAAGGGAAATTGAACATTTTAAAGCACATTAAAGCAAAAATTATATCCTACTTTTTCTTTTTCTTCTTTTTCTTTGGAATCTTCTTCTCTAATTCTTTCTTGTCCTCCTGTTCTGTGGTGAAATCTTTAGTTGATTCTGTTGCTGTAATATCTTCGTCTGCCTCGCCTTCCCCTTCTTCCTCATCTGCCTGTGTGCTGATACCCGTGTCTGAAAAAGCCCAGACCCGGAAATCAAAGTATTAATTAAAATCATTATTACCTAGGGCTCTTCCATTTTCTATCATTATCAAGGGGTATTCAGTTTTCTGTCTACATAATTCAGTGTTTTTTCATTCACAATCAACATGATCTACCATCTAGAACACTTCCCTATTCTTTCAACACCATCAATATTTCCTCTCTTTTCTTTCACATTTATCAAGGACTTCCAATTAGATTAAAATCATCTCCTCAGAAATGTGTGGCAACAAGGGGAGCTTCTGTCTATTAGTCTGATTTGGGCTCTTTCATTTTCCATCATCATCATCAAGGGCTCTTCCCTTCTCTATAAACAGTATCCAGGCCTCTCTCCCTAGTCCCTATAAATGAGCTTATAGTACTTACCGGTGCTAGAATTGTTTTAAAATAACTAACTACTGTGACACCTCTGTTTTATACACACGAAATATAAAATTTGTTATCAGTTGTCAAATATAACTTGAGACAATTTTGGAAACAATAGTTACTGATATTAATACTGAAGCATCAATCTAATGTAAATTATGTAATGAAAATTATGTAATGAAAATTATGTAATGAAAATGAAGCGCCGAAAGTTGCAGTAAAATGGTACTCTGAATCCAAGCAGGCACTCAACCTCTATTTTTAGTTGCTAAAATATTAGTACAGCTTATAGTTAGTAAGTCATATTAAGATGGACAGAGAGATACAGTCAACTACAAGCTTTCATGAACATTGCAGGAACTAATGAAATCTTGATAGAGGGTTAAGAGTTGAAAAATGCACAACATCAAAAGATGTCAGTTAATACTGTAAAGTAGGGAAATTTTGTGAGTTCTTGAAAGAATTTAAAGTGTAAGTTATATAGTTGTACTTATTTATTTTACATCGATAAAAAGGCAACACTGCCAAAAATTCTAATTGGAGATTTTTTTTAAAAGTGCAACACTAAAACAGGAGGCAAATTGGTGAAAATTTGAATAAAAGTTCTTTGAACAGAAAAGCAGCAGTATTTATACTGATTGTAGATTCCGTAACTCAATCACTAGTGATTCCTAGAATTCTGACCAGTACTGGAGTGCAGAATTAACTGTCAAATACGCTGGTGGGATTCTAACCCATGACCTATTGGCTAAGAGTGTAACTGAGACTCTGCCCCTACACCACTGTGACCGGTGTCTACATTTTGGTATTATAAGTTGTAATAAAGAAAATCTTCACTACTTGTTTAATTTGTAATGGAAATTGATAAAAACAAAATCATTGTATTTCCCCAATTTACAGGTACAAAAAATAAACCTTATTTTCAAGATGAAAAATAAAAGACTTCTGGTGACACTGAGAATGATACAATCATAAGAAAAAAAGGAATGATAAAACATCCGGAGAAGCATAAAAAATAGCTAAAAAAGAGAACATTTGGAATCTGATGTAGATGTTAGTAATGTTCTATAAACACTGGTCCCTTTTCGTGTTTTTGGAAATTTCCAAAATCTTCTTTCAAAAGTGATATCATCCTTGGTCACACCCTATCAAATATTACTGTCTGCAGGGCTCTCGTTAGCCTTTTGAGACTGGGGCCAGGGTCCATATCAGGGGGGAATTTTGCATGATTTTCAAATAATTTTCTTTGAAAGGGGAATTTTGTTATAATCAAAATGTAAAGAAAAAACACTATCAAATATCATATCCACTTTTACTGTCAATTTTTTCGGGGGGGGGGGGGGAGTGGCGACGGGGGGATTTTGCGACCGGGGTATGCGGAGGAATAGCTGGGGGGGGCTATAACGTCGGGGGGGGGGGGGGCCAGTCTGTTTTGTAAAGGCCTACCAAATAATTTTTTTTGGGGGGTTTCGAGGGGGGGGGGGGGTATTTGGCCCCAAATTTTGCCAAACGAGAGCCCTGGTCTGTTTTGTAAAGGCCTAACTGAAAGCAGGTTAACTCTGACTGCTGAATTTCTGAAATGGACTTTTTTTATTTGATTTGAAATAGATTTTATCAAGGTCCGTCCAAAAACTAAATTTTTAGCTTATGTTTTGGATGAGACCCCGGCATGTCTCCCTTCATGCCTAGAAAAGTAGAATTTTGAAGCCGAAAAGAGGAGAGATTTACCTGATTGCAATTTGCAGTCAATTTTAGCCAAAGACTGAATTTGATTGATTGCCAAAAAAGTAGGCCAATCGAGGTCACCAATTTGATCTGTGAGTGTGATTGACCTATTCTGTACTGGACTTGTCCATCTTTTGTTTTTAATAAGACATTAGATATTATAAATCATTCAAATGGGAGCTCAATTGAAACAATGAAGGGTGCAACTCATGATCATACTGTATGAAAATGCAAAATTAACATTGCTAAACTGCTGGTGGGATTCAAACCCAGTTAATGCCAACCAGTAGGTAATGGACCCTCGTTATACATGTACAATGTACATGTACATGTATTTGAATTCAATCAGATATCAAATTTAAAAACACCAGTGTTTACAGAATTATCTCATTAATAATTCAATACTAAAAAGAAAAAGAAAGAAAACATTCTGGAATAATTAAAAACTAAAGTCTTTGAAATTAGCTTTATGTAAATTGTATTAATCAGGCATGAAGTCTTCAGGGGAATTAATTTAGTTAATCTATGCTAGTTGATGTAAGTTAATTTAACTTTTTTCAGTTTAATAAGGTCAGTCTCTAAAATGTACAATTATAATTAAGTTGCTGATAGAAGTACATGTAATGGTGTATGGAATGATAGTTTTGAAGCCTCAGAAATCTAAGAGATGCTTGACAAGGTTGAAAACTTTATCAGTCTTTTCGATTTTAGACTCTAAAGTTTGTCTAGCGATTATAATGACTTAGGACATTGAAATTTACGACACTCAGAAATATACCAGTATGCAGTTAATTACAGTAAAGTTTCCTATTAAAACCAATAATCTGTGATTTTAAAGAACCAAAGTCTAAATTTTGAACAAAAAAGTCTACTATTTATAGGCTGACTCGCTATTTAGACCAACACTTTGCCTGGATTTAATAGCGTAGCTTTAATGTACAGTAATATACAAGGCCTATTATGCCGATGGAAATTTTCCTAGGAAAGTTATTAAACTTCTTCAAAATGAAATTGGGCGCAAACGTTACGGTTATTTTTTAATTACATGTGACAATACTTTTGTCATATTGTAATATTATACATGCTATATGGTTGAGCTAATTTCTAAGACTTATAAATCCCCCTAGAAATGTCACCTTGTGAGGACATCACCAGACCTGCTTCTGCCGCGACCTCACCCATCAAGTCAAGGGGAGGTAAGTGTATGCATTGCTGAATATGTTGTATACCAGAAGATCTTTCTTCATCTACAAACTCTATATAGGCACAAAACGTTAATAAAAAAAGTTTCACAAGAATAAAAACATGGGGTCATCCATCTGGAAGTCTTTGATCTTATGAGCTTAATCCTAATCCTTTGCCTTTATTTTCAGGACACTAAACGGCGTAAAACTTATCGGGTTGTCTTCAGATACATTTAAAAATGACGGCAGTCCAGTCGTTTTTTTAAATAAAAGGAATGCAGATTGGATAATACTCTTTCCATCATGAAAATGACGTTGAACAGTAATTAATATATTTTAAATACATGTAATTTTAATATACTGATAAATTCTCATTGAAACGAAAAGAATTTTAAAGCATCTTAGTAAATATTGTAAGTTAGTCGACTTGTCTTTCTAACAATTTCTGTTTTGTACAAATCGTTAACATGGTTTATATGTACCATGATAATCCAATCAGTGGGCTGACACAAACCACGTCAGATTACAGATATTCAACAAAAATCCCCTAAAAAGAATTCAAAACTGTCATCAACATTTTACTACTGTGCATTAGTATTTACCTGTCACTAATAAATACGAAGTTTATTTTTCTGTGTGCTAATGCAACATACAATGTAGAGCACTTTTGACAACCAATACAAGACTGCTAAATCGACATTCATCAAATCATATTCATAAATAGCTTAAACATGTCCGAAAACATTGGCAAAGATTATTATAAAATACAAGTACCTATAATGCACAGTTACAGTTCACTGACAATAAAAACACTGAAAGCATGATACATGTATACTATAATATAAAAACTTACCGTCTTCTCCTTCATCTTCATCAAGTATAGACGGCTGAACCAGTACGGACGGACCGTCATCTAACAAAGTCAACTCCTGTGAACCGTTTTCATTGTTGCTAAAGCCTGAGTCTTCAGGCTCACTTTCCTCCGAATCTGAACTTTCACTTAGAGGTACATCAATGTCGTCTATTTCATTTTGGTTTTCATCATCCGCATAATCTTCTTCGTAAATTCCATCGGAATCCATTTTTGAATAATCCTTCCTTCCTGGAGTTTAAATGTAAGTCATGATCAAATGTTACTTTCTTTGTTGTTGTTGTTGAAGTTGTTCAACCTTTCCATTAAAGCAGAGTGTTTGTCAGGAGGCTGAGAATTTGTTTTGTAGCAACATTTTGGCTGAAATTTGTTGAGATGTTACTTTTTCCCCATCATGATATCTCAAACTAGTTGTGCCTGCAAAATAAATTTTATGGTGAAAAAAAATGCTTTGAAGTCTAAAACAATGTGAATGGTTAAAAAAAAATTCAACTTATTTCGGTACATTTGGTGACAATTTGGCAAATGCTAGGCGAGGCCCTGATACATGGTAAAATGGTTTGTCATAATTATCTGTTGGCAATTCAGAGATCTTGTTTAACAGAATAACTGATGCCACTGAATTCCTCGAGAAATTTTTCAAAGAAAAGTGTTTGTCACCTGTTTTCTCCTAAACTAGAGCCTGTATACATTTCTACATAAATCAGGATGTTCGAGCAATAATTGAAGAATATATTAATCCCGAATGTCAACTTCTGTCACAAACTCCATTAATTTTTGCACCACTTTTTAGAAGCAGTTCCATTTCGTATGTGACATTGTGGAACAACAGGAAACCCTGTTACTACATTCATAACAGAGCTTCAAACTTCATTTTAAAAGTTCAAAATTGATTATCAACCATACGTTATAAGCTAATATTCCGCACTTAAGTCAATACAATTCCTCTATGTCACTTTATTCTCTCCTTCAAAAACACATTTATGTGTTTTCAATAAAGTTTTTCATCTTTTGAACCGCTTTCCAATGATACTATGAAAGCTTTTCAAGTCCTCTTTCTATAAACGTACTAAGTCAATATCTCAATTGGAATTTCAAGTTCACAGCAAACATCCCATGTTTACCTTGAAAAATATGATAGTTTGAACAATATACCTTCAAACACCTCTAAATTTGGGAATATCAAAAGTGTTAAATTGATTATATATTTGTACCCTGCCAATATAGTTAAACCTGCGGGAACCCTAAGCCTTGGCGTACATAGCAGAAGTGACCTTTTAAAGCAGGTACTGACTGAGATACAACTGGTCTGGCTCCATATGACAAGTGGCTGCTATACACATGCAGGCAGAAAAATCCGCGAGTCGGGTAAACATGATTATTTAACATCTAAAGATTATGTCATTATAAATGCCTGCTAAACTTTATGGACCCTAAGATTTTGAATTTTCTACAAGGTCACCGGCCTTGATCTTGAATTATCTGCCTTTGAAAAAAAACAGTAATACACAGAACTGCTGGTGACCTTGGGATGGTTTTTAATTCTTATTTCTTTTTCACATTTAGTTTTCAGTCAACATTATTACCAAGCTTGCAGAAATTCTCTGATTAGGAAATATTTTGTCAAATATATATATATATATATATAATTAAAGAAAATGGTAGAGAAGGCCTTTAAAGCAAATAGTTGAAGACAGACAGAGGTACTTAACAAAGTACCATCCATGTATGCATCAGAGACAAAGAATTATATTGATTAAGTCCTAGACTTCCAGAGTTCTCTGCAGGGAAGTCCCTCTGTTCATGTACATCAAAAAAGAAAGAAAACCATGATACATTTTGTACTTTGGAAGCACCGACTCCAAAATTTTGAAGTCATATACTTCCACTGACTCCCACAATAAATACCTTATTGTTTTAGCTCTGAAACAAATACGGACAGACAGTGCAATTTAAATACTATCATCTGCCCACCTCTTGTGGCACGAAAAAAAAACACACAAACATGAAATTGTAAATTTGATATTCAAACAGATGTTGGCATTTTACATCAGTGCACTTGCTCCATATTACTATATATAAAGTTTAGAAAAACAACCTTGAAACTCATGTCTCATTAAAACATCTCAAAAACCCATTTGTCACAGTTTTCTTTAACTGTCTACAGTAAGCAAAAGTCTACATTACAGTATTCCATTAATAAAACTAAATTGTTTTCATTCACCCACACAGTATCCATCATGTCTTTATCGTTTATTTCTTCCAATGTCAAAAACACTCTACTAAAATTATCAAATTTAGACTTAAAAATAATCATGGCAAATATATCCAAAATTTTTAGTACACTTCATTGAAATAACAAAAAAAAAATGACACAAAGGGATTGTAATTAAGTCCAAAGATAGTTGTTCTACCCAATATAAGAATCATAAACTGTCAGTTATTACTGACCTAAAATTGATAACTGACAACAAAGACAAACGCATAATTCCTCATAAAGTCGGGCTGATCAATACTTTGCAATTTGGCAGGTACACAAATCCATTAGAGAAATATTCAACATGTAAGGACGATTTACGTATCTACAAAGGCAAACATAATAGATGACTATTGAAACAGTCGAGAATGCTGCCAGATGTTTGATCTGTGTAATTTATGTCAGAAATTAGCAACATAATGCTACTTACATTGCACATTTAACATTGTTTCGGTTAATTCAATTAGAACTTTTAGGAACTACAAATGTACAAGAGTCCCCGAAAGAGACAAAATACCGCCTCTTAAACTCAGAAACATAGTAATAAACAGTTAATAGGAGAAATAAATCTGAAATGCTTTTACGTTGTATTAATGCATTTATTTCAGACACATATAAAACCATCAAGGCATCTCTGCAACAAAAAGAGCACAAGTCATGCCAAGAAAAAGGATTTGCGTATGTTGGGGGTTGGGGTGATTCCAGTCTAGCTTATTACCAGCAGTCTTTGCCCTTACTCTTGATGTATTTCTACAGACTACAGGCCTCTATCATAGTCAGGCTCTATGAGTTGTACACCCTCCTTGCTTGATAGCTTTTGGTAGATTTGTTTTTGACCGACCATATGACAGTATCCAACTGATTTTAACAAGAAATACCAAACTTATAACACTGTTTTATATTGCTTATTAAACAACAACTTAATGCAGCTTGTCATTTTAAGTAACCTCAGATAAAAAATTTTCACCTACAAAGACGTAATTTGGAGGCAATCAATAAGATAATTGACACCTGATTAATTTTATAGGTTCTGCTCATGGCAACAGAGCTATGTGGCAGTAATACTACCTTGAATGACAAAAAAAGTAATTTTAATGTCCGGCATTTTTCCACCTTCTATATTTGAGGCCTATATTAGGCTAGTCTCCACAATTCAAAAATAACTGTTTTTTACAATTGCGAATAGAAATTTCACAACTGAAACACAAAATTCAAACAGCAAACAAGTAAGAATTCGCTGAGATTTTTGTTGTAAATTCTTTAAGTTTTATTAATATAATGGATAAACTGGTTAAAATGTTAGGAAGAAATACTATCACACCTTTGTCGGAATCCAGCAGCTTGATTAGTCATAAAAAGGACAAAAAACTTAAGAATAGACCCTGATCATTAGAATTCAAATGTCACAACTTTCACAGTATCACGAATCAGGTTCTTTACAATTTTGGTAAAAATCACGATGATTTTCACAAAAGCAGCAGGCTAGGGAACTTAATTTCACAAAATTGGGTGAAAAGCTCAGAAAAGATATCTTACTATTGCAACTGAATCTTATTTGTACAAAAACCATCCTTAACTTTGTTTTATTAAATCAACAGCACACTCATTCATAATATTGCAAGATATAAAGGCAGGTTGCTACAGCCCCCAAAAGTTGGAAATGAGTGCCTAACATCTGCTCGGCTATACCTGTAAATGAAGAAACAGTTGAACAGTGTACATTTAAAATTGCCATAACAAAATAAATCCAGGAAGATTTATTTTGGGCACCTCGAAAGTAGAATAATTTCCACCTGAGGTACATGCTTGTATTGTCTCATAATATTTCATACTAATAGTATAAAGATAATTTAATAATCAGGTTAGACTGTAATAATACCTAATACATTTCGCAGTATTATGTGTGACTAATCTGCATGTAGTCTAACTTGATTAGAAATGGCCTGTGACAAAAAATGCTTAGAAATTCCACATTCCCTCTAGAGTATTATATTACAAGTGTTAAACAGGTACATTCCACCGAACCTTTGAAGTAATCAGTAGTAGTCGTTGTATTAGTTTAATGTCCATTTCAACCGTCATTTTGACAGACAGGCAGTTTACCTTACCATCACTCCGGGGAAGAACCAATACAGTAGATCCCTATCCTCTGTAAGAAATTGCCATCTTATATAAGTTATATACTTAACCTTGAAATTTTCGTACTTTATATGAAACTGTAAATGTTATTTTTCAAGACGATTTTCAGACTTGAGTAATTCGTTTCAAAACATTGTACAAAATGTATATTAAAACACAATGATTTGATACCCAGCTATACCATAACAAAGACATTGACTGCCTTTTGAGCAAAAATGTTTTAGAAACTAAGTATCGTCATTAAAAGCAATGCCTCATGTAGTGGTAAAATGTGTTATTTCAAGCAGTAATACTCAAAATTATACACAGCATGCAAATAAAAGGTGTCCAGGGCTGTCTACCGTCTGTTTTTGGACCGAATTACTGCCCCATTCTACCTCCAAAATAGGCTGTTTTTTGACCGAATTTCAGTCCCATTCTACCGCCAAAATAATATTCCCCCCCCCCCCAACTCAGTCTTAAAATCCCCCCTGCCAGATTTTTTTTTTTCAGGTACATGTAAAATATTAAGATGACATCAATACCTAAACAATTCTGCAATCTGTAATGTGTTTAGGATGTAAAATTGTGAGGCAGTGTGTAACAGAAAGCATGCCCTCGGTGATCAGTTTCCCTTAGGTTATCACTTTAAAAGATTTCCCCTTTGCCCTGAAAATAACGCATTTCCACCCCTCTCACAATAATGGCCCGGCCCTATTCCCCCAAAAGCCAGTGACAGCCCTGGACTGTCTATTGGAAGATACTTGACATTCATTGTCAGGCAAGTACACCTGCTAAACTTTCTGGAGATCTATCATGTCCCAGAAGGTAACCTTGTAGAAACTGTTCAAGAAGATTTAGGAGCCCCATCATGTACGAAAGGATGCACATGTATTTCAATACAACAGAATTGCACATTTTTTCCAAGTTCTTTAAGAATTTTCTAAATTCTTTCTTTTACTTCATGTACAAGGTGAAAACTCAGTCTTTACCATAGCTTATGCAAGTTTAAATTTATAACAAAACAAAAAGCTTTAAAATAATGTAGAATTATAATCAATTCAATAATACGATTATAAGCTAATGGCAGGCAGTCTTGGATTTTGCACATTTAAAAATTAAAAATGAGCAGACCCGAGTGATAAAAGCCGAGGAATCACCTGTCCCAAATTTATCAGTACCTGTATTTGCAAAGCCGAGAATGAAATGAAATATATATTTACTGTCAGAAATGAAATAAACATGCATAGATTTTGACCAACTAACATGGATCTATGGAACCCTGTCGCACACCATTCATTAGCCATATATGCCCTGTTCCTACTAAGATTTCGTGGCTCTTAACTTCAAAAATTGCACATGCGCATTGCATTTTACTAAATGCAATCAAAAAACCAATTACGTTTTCGGTAAGAATGTAAAATGTAAACAACTTTTTCAGCTCTGAAACAAGTAAAAAGGATTTTACAGTATATAACACTGTTATTTTTTAAATACGAGTTACCTTTTACATTGTGACCATTTTACCAGATAAATCAAGTGGATACTTTCTAATCGAAATTTTGTGGCTCGGTAATTGTAAATGTCTATAAATAGCACTCCAAATCTTGGTAAATTTCAAGCGTAAAATAAAAATTGCTTGCAGGATTAAGATTATATTAGAGTGATGTAACAAGATGGAAGGAGAAAAAGTTTTCTCTTCAAACAGGCCTGCAAATGTTTGCGCTTACAAAATTACACGCTTACAAGCACTAGGCAGCTGATTTGTCAATTACGTGGAATACCAAAAACGGGGACCCCCCCAAAACCCCGGTGATCTTCCAACATTAAAAGTAAGGTTTTATTACAAAATATTTTGTTTTTCCTGTTTTTTTGCATTTTTTGCCGCTGTTGACACTTGTTTTTGAATCAAACTTTGTGTATACATTAGCGAAACTTGCATCGGAGTGATCGGATTCGGTGAAACGAGTGTTTATACAAAACTTTGTACAACTGGCAACGTAAATCCATAGTACGACACGGAGTCGATAGGAACACTGTAATCTCACACACCATTCATAAGGCATATATGACAGTGGTATCCAAATCACGGCCAATAGGATTGGCCATAGATAGCTTATTATGAAGTTACAAATTCCTGTCTCTTACAGGCAAAGTTCCATTTCATATAATCTGCAAAACAAGTCTGTCATTGCAAAATTTAAATTTTAAACAAAAATGAGTAACAACAAAAACTGCAAACCCTATTCTATGCTACTCTAGTATTGAAGCAAGGTCGATTTCAAACAAATGGATATCTTGTATATTTTTAGGAGTATACTCTTACCTACGTGAAGTTTTATTTAAAGATTATGTACTGTCTTTTGATGTGATAATGCAATGCATCCCATTACTGACTGAATACAGTTCTGTTTCCAGAATTTACACAAACTGTTTGCACCTTTTCGTCACTGATCCGCCATATTGTTTAAAGATGGCGTTGACCGAATTACCGAATTCTATTTACAATTTCTAAAATACTAGAAACAAAAATTTGTCAAAGATAGATATTGATTGTACTAGTATATACAATGTAGAACATATAATATTACATTTTTAGCGATGTCATTCACTGTTTATCGATTAATCAAGTGGTGAACTTAGAACTATTTCTGCGGCCAGGTTAATACAACATTCGCTTGTTGACAGGAAGAGCAACTTTGTGTGATTTGATTGGTTGATTCGTTGTTGTGTGTGCAAGGGGCATAAATCTTACAAACAAGCACCTGCTACTTTCACTTTTGCTTTTGATATGACCTTATATCACATCTGCAGAAAAGGTAATGGCATTTCTGATTTATGTCATTTGCTAGCGTAAGCTGCCCGGTTAGCGCCGTGGTAAGCGCACTCGCTTCTTACCAATGCAACCAAGATGAGATCCCTGTCCGGGGTAGTATCAGGAATGTTTCTCGTATTCTCAATAATACAATATGCCCATATATTGTTTTATTCTGCTATCTATATCATTTATTTATTCTTATGTTATTTGTTATAAGTTTTTGGATTCTGCAATTTGGCAATCATAAATCCCTTTCTTCTCATTTCTGAGGATGAGGGGGGAAAAAAATTGGGGTTTTTGTGGGGGGCTTTTTTTACAGATTTTTTATTTTTTAATTGTAACACTTTTACGACGTAGAAGGTGACACTATATATCAGCCATACTTTAGCGAAAATTTATAGAAGGAGAAAAAAAAGGGTCATGCAATTTATGGTGATCTGATACTGTAAAGGAGATCAGTCATGCAATTTGTGATGACACCAACTGAAAGATGAGTATTTTTTCTATCAAATTACATGTAAATAATGTGGCTAAAATGTGTACTGTTTTATAGGACCTAGGTAACAAATTTACATGCTTAGCCCCCTGAGAATACGAGAAAACAGGATAGACTGTGCCTGGTAGTATATTTGTTGAAAGTACCACGGCATTCTTAGCAGGTACGGTACTCCATATTAGGCAGAGGCATTGCCTGCTTACAAACTGACTTCGCCCTCGTGAATTATTCCGCCAGGCACATCACATCCGGGAATGCTTCAATTTCGATAAAGCACTCCAAGTCATGTAGATTATTTCTTAAATAATGCCAGTCATAGCTGAATACAAAAAACAAGTCAACAAAAACATGGACTATAAAATATGACCTGATTTCTTTACATTTGATAATGCATGTATTTGGAATTAGTTCCATCTGGACCGAGTCTCGAGAGTGATTTATCTTATTTGTAATAACTTGTTTCGCTATTGAGAAAAAATAAATCGGAAGCCTGATAGAACATTTTCACCAGTTACTACGATTAAATTTATTCGATATTTTAACAATATTCTTGTATGTTTTATCCAGGATAATAACAAAAGATGCTGAGTATCCGAGCGTTGATTAGTTTGAACCGGAAGATTGCAAATAGTATACAATCCACCAAGACAGTAATTCTTAACTCGTCTAAAAATTTTCAAACAGTCGGAAAACGTTTCTCTGGGGAGTTTTCAACGGATACATGCCGGTGTTCCTCGAACTTATCACGTTCTTCACAAAGGAATAGATCTTCGATGGTTCCACATGATAGACACAAGAAACAAATCAGCGGAATTGATGTAGGACCAAGGAAACCTTTTGAGTTCCGCGAGCTATCTACCATAAATAATTTACCTATCATTTATCTGTTTACAAAAGATGGCTGTACCCTGTGTGATGAAGCGAAAGAAGCTCTGAGACCACATATGCACAGGGTAAGGTATTAGATCTCTCAACCGTTATATAACTTCGCTTTACGTTTTATTTTCCATGATCGACTGATGCATCCGGTTAATATTTCGTTTCAAAGGTCAGGTTGGTGTCAAGTAAAAGACGAAAGATTTTTTATATGAATGGTAAGGGTAAGATGACAGATTTACTAAAAGCAAATCAGAAGGTAAGTGTTAATTAAAAGTTTAGTAAATGATTGTAACGCTGGTTATGAGCAAGATGGCCGGTAAGTGTTGTGCATTTGTTGGCAAGTATTTGAGAAACGGTTACGAACAAGGTAAATTAGTTTATTAAACAAACACTTTCGCCCGTTCCATAGACGAAGGTAGTGTACAAGCCTCGTGGACTGGGCCAGTTGAATTAGGGGTTTGAAATTTAACCCATATTTACCAGAAAGTTTTCAACGATGGAAATAGTTAATATTTTGTTTGAAGAGTTCAGTTGTCAGGAAAGATATTTCAATACTTAAATGTCAAAAATGCTAATATAATTATTTCTTTGCGGCCGTAATAAAGGATGTCATATGAGTGGCATTTGTAGTTTGTTCCAAGATATAAAACAACCCTCATAATATTATAACGCTATTTAGCAGCTAATTACGTAAACATATGGTATTTCGTTGACATTTTTATCACCCTAAATATCAAATACAGTTCCTAAATAGACCAAGTTGAAAACACATTCGAAAGTAGCTACTAAAGTGCGTTACCACAAAAGAAGGTTTAATAGCAGAATCGTTGAACTCTAGTCATTTCTCTAGTAATTTGTCTGTTCCTGGGCTATTGACTTGACAATATCACTGCAGTACAAACACTAGAAACTTTCTAATTTCAGTTTATATTAAAGGAGATTGACATCACTTTACCAGAGAATGAGAACTGGTTTGACATGTATAAGTACGATATACCAGTGTTCCACATCTATGAAGAATTCTTGTTCAAACATCGAGTAGATTTTGACGCACTGGAAAGTGGCTTGGAGAAATATAAAGACGGATTTAAGAGTTCGAAGTGAAAGCCGAGGTTGCTTTGTGTGCAACTGTTTTGAGAAACATGGACGAAAATATTATTTTAGTTCTACATGAAGGCGATATTTTACCGACACAGATGCAGTCTCACTCTATAGTCATCAGTGATTCTTTTTTACGAATATATACATAGATGTCCAAAATACGAGTCTTTTTTACAAATATAATACCTAAAGTTGTGATTCTCTTATACGAATGAATACGTAGATGGCCAAGTTTGCACGATTGATCAGTGATTCGTTTAAGCTCACCTGACCACGAGGTGGTCATAGTGAGCTTTTAGGATCGTTGAATGTCCGGCGTCTGTCGTACGTCCGTCCGTCCGTCCACAATTAGTTTGTTTACATTCTAGCAGCTACATGTTTGAAGCAATCATAATGAAACACGTACACAATGTATATGGCCACAAGACATTGGATGAGTTCGATTTTGGGTTTCTCTGAAACCGTAAGGCCTAGAGCTTAGATATATAGCATATAGCATTGTCTTGTGGGCCTCTACCAAAATTGTTCAAATTGTGACCCCGTGTCAAAATTGAACCCGCCCGGGGGTCACTTGATTTTACAAGGAAAAACGTTAAAAATCTTTTTTATCTGAAACCTAAAGACATAGAGCTTAGACATTTGCCATGTAGCATTGCCTGGTAGACCTTTACTAAGACTGTTCAAATATTGTCCCTAGGGTCAGAATTGACCACACCCAGGGTGTCACTGATTATCATATAGACTTATATGTAGGAACAACTTTAAAATTCTTCTCAGAAACCACAAGGCCTAGAGCTTAGATATTTAGTTTGTCATTGCCTAGTGGACTCTCACAAGTTTGTTCAACTCATGCCCCTCAGGGTCAAATGATTATGCCGGTGGGTCACTTCCTATTGGAACAGCTTTTAAAATCTTCTCCAAAATCACATGGCCTAGAGCTTAGATATATGGTATGTAGCATGGTCCAGTTGTCATCTACAAAGCTTATTCAATGCATGCCTCTTGGGCCACTGGGGTGGGGGTCCCTTGTCTGTTCATAGTTTTAGGCAAAATCTAGTTTCCTGTCGAATATTATAGCAACAAGCGACTTACCAAGCAACCACTGACTTCCTTAGCAACCAATAACTTCCGTAGTAACCACTGACTTCCCAATAGCAACCAGTGACTTACTTTGCAACAAGGGATCCCCTCTTGCAACAAGTGACTTCTTTAGCAACTTTTGACTTCCTTAGCAACAATTTAGTCCCCTAGGAACCAATTAGACCCCTAGCAACCAATGACTTCCTTAGCAACCAGGTACTTCCCCTTACATCAAGTAACTCTTTTAGCAACCATTGACTTCCTTAGCAACAATTTAGTCCCCTAGCAACCAATGACTTCCCCTAGCAACAACTGACTTCCTTAGCAACCTTTAGCATAATCTTGCCACCAGTGACTTCCTTAGCAACCAATGGCATCCTAAACAACAGTTGTGTTCTGCAATCCCAAACTTTCCAATACTGACCAACGATTCCCAAAGCAACCAGTGACTTTCCCTAGCAACCAGTGACTTCCTTATTTAAGTGCACTGGTACTTAGTTGAGCGATATAGGGCCATCATGGCCCTCTTGTTTACGAATATATATATATATGCAGGTGGCAGAGTTTGCACGATATATACAAAATGTACAGTTTTTGACATTGGTTCCTTCCGAAGTTTGTCGTAGATTGCCGAATATTCGTGTTGGGTTAGAAACTTGTAATAAAACTAATGTAATACTTATAACACTCTTCAAATTAAAGTCATTATATTTTGTATCATGTTAAGAAAGTATCTATGTCTACTTATTTAATCTCTAAACAAATCAAACTAAATAAATGATGGTGCTTATGATTACAAAAAGAAACAGGTTATTTGATGTAATTATCAAGTTAAACTCATCTTCAAGATTTGATCAAGATATGCTACCAAACATTGTTGCATTTTATACGTTTGTCCTTGCTTAAGGAAAGAGTGTCACAGAAGTGTTCAATGTGAGTTGTTGTGATCGACTTGTGCCCATCGTCTATTGTATGTTCACATTAGACCTTGTGTATGCAGTAGAGGCTGCATTTTTCACCTTGATTTTCATGAAACTGCCTTGATAAAATCTAAGTTGAGGTCGAATAAGGGTCATCTCGGGTTAAAGGCTATAAGGTCAAATCATACAAAAAAAACCTTGTGCATGCAAAAAATGTTGCATTTTTCATTGGATTTTCATGAAACTTGGTTAGAATAATTATCTTGATGAAATCTAGGTCGAATAAACGCTATGAAAGTATATGCTGTATGGCATAGAAAACAGATATCCACAACCAGCGAGTTGTACCAGAAAAGATCATATAAACCGATACCATAAAGTCAATTTTTCACAGGATTTACATTTCAAATTAACGATTGGTGTAGTCGCTGTCGAAGGGAAACAATCTTATTAGACAATGACGACAGATAGTCAAGGGAAACTACATCTTGTAAAACAATCTTCAATGGGACCTTGCAACACTTGGAATTTTTAATTTTCACTTAGCGTGACATAGACCTCGTCATATTTTGATTATCGAAAATTTGAAAATTTTATGCTAGCTTGTCATCTTTGTAGATTTGACGAATAAATATATGGTTTCACTATCAACACTACGAATAGAATGAAGGATGTTAACATTCTGAAAAAATACTCTAATTTTTATGTTACTTTAAGGTTTTAGTGTATTTATCAAAATTCATGTGATTTCAACAGAATAAAGGAAATTTCAACAAAACATAATACCCGGTTGCTTGTGACGTCGGAAATTATTTCTAGGTACATTCATCATGACTGTATATTTTCGACAAATAAATTAAAGTTTTGCTTTTGTGCCCGTAGGCCCAAAGTGCGGCAGGGTTTTTAACTTGAAGACGTCTCTAGGTAGTTCCGAGTCCCATTTGCCAAGTACCATACTGGCAGCCAATCTACCAATCTCATCGCTCGATTTAGCAGCATAACCGTTACCACCGATAGCCACACCCAGTTGGTCATGTATCATGTCGATATATGGGCGGTCAGTGGGCGTTTCTGTAATAACACAACTGTCACCTTTCCAATAGTTGAACTTCAAACCTGTCAGTTGAAAAGAAAAAATAGCTGATTTAGAATTAAGATAATTAGAAGATCAGAAGATGCATTAACATTGTATCTTGTCGCCATTTTTATAAGTTTTTTTGGTAAACGAATCTGATTAAAAAAACTTTAGAAGTAACCTGGCAAAATTCATCGACACAGGGATGACGTAGTATTCGTAAAAGTTGGACATGTTTTTAAATATTGTCTGATTTGAAAAGAAAATCGATTTTTCTGCACACGATGTATTAAATGAATTCCTGAGATCAGCATATACATTGGCATGGCATTTGACTTATTTCAAATCGAGTTATTAACAGAAAAAATACCTTGAAACAATGAAACTGTAAATTTTGCAACATTTTCTTCAATTTTCGAATTCCCCTCGTCAAACCACTTTTTGACGTCAGCAGATGACATAAGCGGTTTGCGATTACCATCATACAATCCGAGCTTTATATAATACCGTCCTGCAAAGAGCATTTGCAATGTTTTTACGTATAGTTTTGTTATACAATATTTAGACACACAATGTATGATGGCATTTTAAGAAAATGTAGCGTTTGACTATATATACTCTCTATGATTATATCTTTAAAGTGACATTATGCACATTTTTTAAAAGTAAAGTTCCAGCTGAAATAGGTGTGTGTGGAAAGGATAGAGGAAATAATAACTTTTAACCCAATGCAACAAACTTTTCCTGCTACCAGTACGAAATAATAACTTTCCAAATATTACTTTTCCTATTTTGACTGGGAGAGTCAATTTAAGAAATAAACAAATGCATGCAGGAGTTGCTTCCCTTCCACTGCTGAACAACACAAATAACACAAGGGAGATCACTGCCAAGGAAGGAATTATTATTTCATTAGTCCATTTTTTTAATTTCTAAAGCACCAACTTCAAATATTAATGCGGCATTATCATTATTTTAACACATTTGAATGCACAGCAACCGAAAATTACTTTTATAAAACTGTCACCAAAATTATACTATGTGCAGTAAGATGCACATAATGTCACTTTAATCTTCTATCTTTATTTTATTACAATAAATCACGCTTGTCCGGTACATAACTAAAAAACAATTCAATGGAATAAGTTCATTTTTCACGCAATGCAAGTACGAACAAATGCTAGACCAAAGAACTATAACTCTTTAAAATCCTTTTCAATTATCTTTCTTAACTTCCTTTATGCTTGTCCTCATAACTGAAAATCTGTTCAAGCGACTAAGTCTATATTACAAAGGTGATAAATAGTCTTGTGAGGAACAGCAGCATAACCATACATTGCCATAATTTCATTAGCTCCCTCTATTGTATTTCTAGTATGCACTTAACATTGTAAGCCTTTGTTACGTGGTATAATTCGGTTTTTGTTTAAAGTAATGCACTGTTTAGTAAAGTGTTCATAATTTTTCATCCTATGTTCGGTTTATGTTATTTGCTTATGTTAATCGATATAAATTTGACTAAGATAGTCGGACTGATTTTCACTACATTCACTAGAAATTCAACTTGTATAATTATTTTATAGTGTGACTTTATTCACAAAGTAAACCCTAGTGCTATAAGTTATAAATAGATAACTGTTTACGAGAATAATTACGCTATTTGGAGGAGGCATAGTCTATGATTAATAACGTTATTGTTCGAGCAAACAGTTCTTTATCCAATTTGTATCATAAGTCAGACTGAGTACAGTTTTAAGCTCCGCCCCTAGTGAAAAGTGTGTGTGTTTTTTATTTTGTTGGTCACTTTGAACAGGAATACCGCTTTATCATATATTAAACTGACAAAAAACTTTTACCGTCCGGGTATCTTATTGGTGGCAGCATGTAGAAAGATATCTCTTTGCTCTTGAGTGAGGACGGAACTTCCCAAATTTTATTTTCAGGACCCCGATATATAATACAGGGCATGTCCCTAGAATGAAATATTTTTGTTCAATAAACATTGACAAGTAAAGTAAGATCTCTGTATTTCTTTGATTTCATTTCATTGAATGGTTAATTATATAAGGGGGGGGCAAGGAACCATTTTTTTCCTTTTTTTTTAAAAGTCCTTTTTTTTGGGGGGGGGTTAATAGATTATTTTTTTTTACAAATAAGTTTTTTTATATAAGCCTTTTTAAAACAAATGATCCCAAGCAATGGGGGTCAATTTAAGAGGTCAGACAATGTCATGCCAAATATCTAAGCTCTAGGCCTTGTGGTTAAGAAGAAAATCTTAAAAGTTTTTCCTATTTGTTGCCATCGGTGAATTTGGTGGGCAGCATTCCTGTGTTTTTCAATTGGCGAGGCAGAGGAGATGTCTTTTGAATCACATTTTATGGACACTCTTCGATCAGAAAAGCTCCTCTACAGTATTTTAAAAAAAAAAAAAAAAAAAAAAAAAAAAAATTAATTATAAAAAAAAAAAAAAAAAATTTTTTTTTTTTTTTTTTTGGGGGAGGGGGTTCTTTTTTTTTACACTCTTTCTCTATAAGAATTGTACATTGTTAAATGTTCCAGAAATCATACACTTTACAACTTTTCTAACGCAACCAGCAGCCTTTTCGCAATAACTTTAAAACTGCACAACCTAATTAGGTGAAAATTTCTTTTGTGTAAAATTCTATCAAATTCTTAAAACTATTATTTATAATACCAATGACTGTAAACGGTTATCAACTTGCTGAAATAAAAGGTTATTTTTAATTTTTCACTATGATGACAGACTACATGTCGCGACAATTTGGCGATACGTCATTTGGTGGGAATCTCTCAAAATTTGGTTAGGTGATATCGGTGAACAGAAAAACTGCTGGTGTCAGAATTTATAAAATTATGCGAAATAATTTTAAATTGCATTTGCATTCCCCATTTACGGAACCCCATATACGGAATAGTTGGGGCATGTGCTTGAGTCGGGATCAGCGCATGTCGCACAACTGCCTCTCTACCTGCAAACATGGTGAATTAACGTTCTACCAATATTTTTACAATTTTTCACGTTCATCAAGTGTTAATTGTCATAAAAACGAATATAAAAATACATACTTTTTTTAAATCAATTGAATTTATATTTGTTACAAACTAAGAAACTTTAAGTAAACCAGTGAATGTAAACTTTATTGTTTTTATGAATTGCATTAATTTGCTAACTTTGCGAATTTGTTAAACGTAGGGTGAATCAATAAATATCAAAATCTACAACTTGTAGAATAATTTTGTTTTTTTATTTTGTACATAGATCCATCAATGTCTTTTATTTAAATTTAGTTGCCCTGAAAATTAAATCTAATTAGTTTGTGTAGTTTTAAAGTTGCTACTGGTAGCGTTAGAAAAGTTGTTAATGTACATTGTATGTCGTACTTTGTAGTGACAAATAAAATTACAGAAACTACTGTAGCATTGGGTAACAGTTAGACTGTACTGACCTTATATAAAGCGAAATGTGTCAATAAATGTACATTCTTCAGTGTGTGATGGTTTCTTACCTTAACGTCTGTTGACCTTCTTTTTCCACTTCTATCAAAGACACAATAAGCGGTGCAATGTTTTGGTCAGGTTTTACCCCTGCCAAGAGATCTCGGAAATTCGTGAATGCCCCTGTTGCCAATAGAACTCTTCTGCTCTGAACCGAACTGCCACTTTCCGTATCTACCACCATAACGTAAGTGCCATCTGATTGGACAATTCGTGACACACGACGTACTACGTCATCAATGATTGTGCATCCTTGTTTTGTAGCCATAGTTTTCTGTGCTTCCACCAGTTTTCTTGGATTTATAAAGCCGGAATTTTTCATTTCAAGAATACCATTTGTAGCATTTGTTATATTAAGATACGGATATTGTTGATGAAGAGACTGATTATTCAACTTTTCGATTGGAATATTGCACTTTGTAGTTACGTTCTCTACATTATTCAAGTAGTTGGAGTTTTCTCCACCAATCACTAGATTTCCAACTTCATTGTAGAAATTTATACCTATCAAAGCAGAATGATAACTGGATTAAAAAAAAACAAAGAAAACAACAACAACAACAACAACACATGTTTGCCCTGCCACCCCTCCTGCCCCGCCCCACTCACCATAAATTCAACTCACTGGGCAATGACCCCAAACGCTATAAATGCACAACTGTCACTCACCACTGAATGTTGCAACATAGTCTGAGGAAAATAAACCACAAAGTTTGACCCGATAAAGTTATAAAATGAACAAGTACATTTCCTACTGATGCCTCGCAGCATGTCTGATGAAAATCCAGTAAGGGTTTTTGCAGATGAAGTTTTTACAGTCTCTACAATCACCTGTGAGTTTGACTATGACCTTATGATGACCCAAAATTACAATTTGCACAATTACACTTCATACTGATGCTTCCCACCAAGTTTGAGAAAAATCCAATAAGGGGTTTTGGAGATGAAGAGCGGACAAGGTCTTTTCAAATTTCAGGCCCCATTGACCTCGACCTTCACTTGTAATGACACAAAATTGTAATAAGCACTAAGAACCAACAAGGGTTTATATTGATGCAGCCGGAAATTTGCAAGTTTCAGGCCTGTGATTGAACTAAGTTTGATCCCAAATTGGAGATGAATAGCACAACAATTATTTTTTTCAAATTCTACCCCGTTTGGTAGATTGACAGACAGATTTTTATAGACCCCAAAATTTTGACCTGTGCCCTGAATAAACAACGCAAATCAATACACGGATGATAAAAAGCGGACATTCAAACAAGGTTTTGGAGATTCAGCTCTGTGACCTTGACCTTCGACAATATGACCCCATATTTTAATATGCATAACCTTATTTCATACTGATGCTTCCTATCAGGTTTAATGAAAATCCAGCAAGGGGTTTTAAAAATTATGAAGAACGGACAAGTTTCAAACTCCTGTGACATTGATCTTTGAATAGATGACCCACATTGTAATATGCACAGATGTTTCCCACCGAGGTTTGGGGAAAGAAGAGCGGACACATTTTTTTAAGTTGTAGGCCCCTGTGACCTTGAACTTTGACCGTATGACCCCAAATACAATATGTACAACTGCACTTCATACTGATGCTTTGAGGAAAATCCAAAGAAGGGTTTAGGCTTTGAAGAACGGACAAGGTAATGTGGACATCCCGACGGATGGATGTTTCGTTTACTCGTTTATAAATCGGAGTTAACAGTCTGATTGGATCTGAAGCAAAAGCAGAAACACACAGCTGTTTCAGGCCAGTCAGATCGTATTTTGATTTACTTCAGACACTGAGAAGACGTCTGCTATAAGCATGAACAATATATGTCTGATAGCGTCCCAATATGAAATGCAGCATATCAAGATACATTGTATATTACGAGATGTCTATGTTGATCAAGATTTACAAGTAAATATATATATAGTGACAAGAGTCACTCGTCACATAGTTTGTTAAATGTTTTCGACTGACCCTAGAAAGAACCATAGGGCCCATTTCATTCTCCTTTTCAAAATAAACTATAAAATTTACCTGAATGATGTTCCAAGTCTCTATATCGTCTGATAGACTGTTTTGCCAAGGATGACCATACCGAATCCTGTTCAGAACACCGAGCTAACCGCCCTTCGTCATAGTAAGAACCGTAGATGTCACGTTTGTCTCCGGCTCTTCTTTTCTGTATAAGATGTTTGAAGTACGCATGTAAAGCTTATTGCATTGAGCAGATTCACCACAGTGTACTTTAATACAATCGATTATATATATACATTGGTGTCTAAATGTAAGGAAGGTTTATATCCTGTGCAAATAAGGCACATACCTTTGGTTCCGTTGGTCCTATCAGGCACGTTTTCAGACCGGAAGTTATGGTAGCATGTCGGGCAGCAGCAGATCCTACCATGCCAGCCCCGACTATACAAAGGTCATACATTCATGTGAGATATATGTTAGTATCCAAAACATGGCATGAATATTTAGTATGTAATCACCGTTATTACTTTACTTAATCGCGGTACGAGCAAACAATGTGGGTGAGTGATAGAATTTGCTGATATAACAAGAAGAGTATCTCCTCTTTCAATGTTATTTTAAACCTCAATATAAGATATTTATCAAGTGGAATATATCAATACCCTTTTTTACAGTTGACTAGTTACTTGTCTGATAAAATTTATGTTTTACTATATACTATATTTCATGCACTATTTCCAGTCTAATTTTTATGACTGGGGTAATATGTGGAATACAAAAAGGAGAGACTTTTCAGATGTTAAGATAAATCTTTTTGCCATGGGGTATTCCATGCAATTCAGGCCACTATTTCGGCAAACAATTAAATGGAAGAAATCATACATTCATGCACTAGACACAGGAACGAAATTTGTCAAAAACCTTGCATAAAAGATATAAGGTCTTAAAGAGATCTCCGTGAGCATATAATATTTGGCGCTATTAGTTCACTTAAATAATTATTATACGTACGAGTTAACACGGGAGCCGAGTTCAGTTTTGATTTGCCGGTTTCAAGTGTACAGGAATAAAGAACCAAATACAATAGTTTCTCTTTTATTTAAGCTGTTTATACAATATTTATTTTTGTAACAATTCAACAAACACTAGAATAATCAAAACAGTTACCCCTTTAAAGCATGTTATTCAAGCTTTGCATGTTGCCATCTCAAAAAATGTCTGGAAGCTTATGAAAATTTCTGAATTTTTGAACGTCGATGAACATCAAGCGGCCAAAGTAAATCACGACGTTTACCACAAGTCTGCCTAAAACATACTGACAGGCATACAGTTTCGGGACAATATAAACAGTTACAATAATATTACAGTGATAAGTATCGTTTGGCAGTAAAATTAAAAACAGTTTAATATGTGCATACGTTCAGTCACTGCAGTCTAATATCAATCTCATAAGTACCACGAACTGCTACATAAATGGAAACGAAAATAAAATATTAAAACAATATGGGAACGTGGTCAAGTTTTACATGACAGTGACATAACAAACAAAACTCGGTTTAAAAATAATGTTTGATGCTTGCTTTGTAATTAATTGTATTTGCGAAGTAGGAAATAGTTATCAAATTATGTTGTAACCTGTTGGTATGTTAAATCGAAGCTAAATGTTTCATCGTTTATTGTATGAAGTACTTCTTAGCGACTTCAATAATCAGCGACTGATTACTTTAGTATGTCAGAAGATGAAATATGATCTTGTTCAATTTTTTCTTGTCTTTCCTCGTTCAACCTTTTTTCATGCAGTTACCTTAACAAGGAGGTACTTTCCTAACCATCGTTACAGGAAAGAACCAGTTCTAGAACTCTATCCTCATTCAATAATGGGATACAGAGCTTTCAAGTCGGCGGCTGAATCACTCGGTCATGGAGGCGGGCGTTGTTCTGTTTATTACTGAAGCATTTATCTTGGCAGTATATCTTCCATAAGTACATTAAAGCTTGGCTTTTTGACTTGTAACACTTGGTATCAACCATTTGAAGATATCTCTAGGTAGTTCCGAGTCCAATTTGCCAAGTACCATACCCTCAGCCAATCTACCAATCTCATCGCTCGACTTAGCAGCGTAAGGTTCCGTTACCCCTGATAGCCACGCCCAGTTAGGCACTTCGAGTTTGCTCTGCAGAAGAAGACAATGCCGATATCACAGGTATTGTTTCCCTGGCACATTGATTGTTTCATTTGCACATTGACATTTGATTGCAGTAAACAGTGACATATTGAAGACATTTAGAGCAGATCACATCAACTGATACCATTAAGACAATTTTTTCAAAGGATTTAGATTTCAAATTAACGTAAAGTATGGTCGCTGTCGGAAGAAAGGGAAATAATCCAATTAGACAAGGGAACCCCTTCTTGTAAAAACAATTTCAATGAAACCTTGCAATGCTCCGAATTTTCAATTGCATCACTTGACGTGACATAAAAATCGTCATATTTTGATTATCGAGAATTTGAAAATCTTATGCTAACTTGTCAACTTTGTAGATTTGACGAATAAATAAATGTTTACACTAACAACACTACGAATAAAATGAAAAATGTTATTTCTTTTTTGAAAAAAAAAACGCTTTTATTTCTATGGAACTTCAACGTTTTAGTTTATTTATCAAAACCCATGTGATTTCAAAAGAATAAAGGAGATTTCAACGTTTATTAATACTCGGATTCTTGTTACGTCGGAAATTATTTCTAGGAACATTCATCATGACCGTATATTTTCGACCGATAAATTAGAGTTTTGCTTTTGGGCTTGTAATCCCAAAGTGCGACAGGGTTTTTAACTTGAAGACGTCTCTAGGTAGTTCCGAGTCCCATTTGCCAAGTACCATACTGGCAGCCAATCTACCAATTTCATCGCTCGATTTAGCAGCGCAACCATTACCACCGATAGCAACGCCCAGTTGGTCATGTATCATGTCGATATATGGGCGGGTAGTGGGCGTTTCTGTTTTAACACAACTATCACCTTTCCAAGAGTTGAACTTCACGCCTGTCAGTTTAAAAGAAAAAAAAAGTTTATAAAGAATTAAAATAATAAGAAAAATCAGAAAGATGCATTAACACTTCATTTTATCGCCATTTTATAAGTCTTTATGGTAAGTGAAATCTGATTTTAGAAACTTTAGAAAACTTTTAAAGTAGTCTGGCAAAGTTCATTGACAAGTCATGAAAAAATGTACGAAAAGTTAGAAATGTTTTATAGTATGATTTGAAAAAAAGATTTTCTACATGGTATGTTATACGAATTCCTTAGATCAGCATATGCATTGGCACGCATTGAATTTAGAGTGTCAATTCTAAACCGATCTATTAACAGAAGAAATACCTTGAAACAATGAAACTGTAAATTTTGCAACATCTTGTTCAATTTTCGAATTCCCCTCGTCAAACCACTTTTTGACGTCACCAGATGACATAAGCGGTTTGGTATTCCCATCACGCAAGCCGAGCTTTATATAATACCGTCCTGCAAAGAACAATGCAAAGATTCTACGTATATGTTTGTGTTTATACAGTATTTGATAGCATTTTAAGAAAGTGTAGCGTTTGACTATACTCTCTATGACATATATTTTAATTTTCTATCTTTATTTTATTACAATAAATCACACTTGTAATTTGCCACAAGTCCACCATTAGCACCCTCTGTTATATTTTGGTATGCTTGTTCGGTATCAAAGCTGTCACTTAACACTGAAAGCGTTTGTTACGGAATATAATCCGGTTTTTGTTTAAGATAATGCACTGTTTAGTATAGTGTTCAGGATTTTTCTTAAATTCCTTTGTTCGGTTTATACTATTTGCTTATGTCAATCGCACTATTGAGAAAAAGTGTCATACATTAAACTTTGCGTACGTTTTACGATACTAATTAAGGAAATATTTACCGATATTATATCAAAATAGCCACACAGTGAAATAAGCGCATACATCCAAGAAATAACTAACTTGCGTACTGAGCTATTTGTCTTATTATCAGATAGAACTGAAAAAAAATCTCACAAATTTAGGTGGGTTTAGGTTTTTGACTTAGATAGTCGGACATATTTTCACTATATTCAATAGAAATTCAACTTGTATAGAGTTTGACATTTTTCACAGAGTAAACGTTATTGTTCTCGCAAACAATTCTTTATCCGAATTGTATCGTATTTCTGACTGAGTACAGTTTTAAGCTCCGACCCTTGTGAAATGTGTGTTTTTTTATTGTGTTGGTCACTTTGAATGGTAACATCGTTTGATCATACATAAGGCTTACAAAAAACTTTTACCGTTCGGGTATCTTATTGGTGGCAACATGTAGAAAGATATCTCTTTGCTTTTGAGTGAGGGCGGAACATCCCAAATTTCATTTTTAGGACCCCGGTATTCAACACAGGGCATGTCCCTAAAATGAAAAAATTTTGTTCAATAAATCTTGACAAATATAAAATAAATTTTACAAACTCTTTAATTCTCGAAAGTCAGATCTATGTATTTCTTTGATTTCATTGCACTGAACTGTTAATTATATGAATACAACAATGGGGTACAAATCGAAATTCATGAGCAGCTAAGAAAATCAAGTTTCTGTGTTTCTCGTTAGGCAAGGCAATCCACTTTTATGCACACTCTTTCTTTACAAGAATTGTACATTGTTAAATTTTCAGAAATCATATGTCGTGGTTTTAGTGACAAATATAATTACAGAAACTCCTGTAGCATTGTGTAACAGTTAGATAATGTATTGACCTTTAAGAGAGCGAAAAATGCAAATACATGTACTACATTCTTCAGCGTGAGATCGTTTCTTACCTTAATATCTGGCGGTCTTTTCCCCCAACTTCTATCAAAGACACAATAAGCGGTGCAATGTTTTGGTCAGGTTTTACCCCTGCCAAGAGATCTCGGAAATTCGTGAATGCCCCTGTTGCCAATAGAACCTTTTTGCTCTGAATCGAACTGCCACTTTCCGTATCTACCAGCATAACGTAAGTGCCATCTGATTGGACAATTCGTGACACACGACGTACTATGTCATCAATGATTGTGCATCCTTGTTTGGTAGCCATAATTTTCTGTGCTTCCACCAGTTTTCTTGGATTTATATAGCCGGAATTTTTCATTTCAAGAATGCCATTTGTAGCTTTTGTTGTTTTAAGATACGGATATTGTTGATGAAGAGACTTATCATTTAACTTTTCAGTTGCAATCTTGCCCTTTGTATTTACGTCCTCTACATTCTTCAAGAAGGCCGAGTTTTTTCCACCAATCAACAGATTCCCAACTTCATAGTAGAAATTAATACCTATCAAAGCAGAATAATAACTAGAATTGAGTTTAGAAAAAAGAAAAACAACAACAATACATGTGTGATCTGCCACCTTCCCTCACATAGATTCTACTCACTGGGATAATACACCCCAAACTGACCCGTAATTATAATATGCACAACTACAATACCAGCTGATGTACGGGTTGTACCGACTATACCTCGATCGGGGTTGGTGGACCTAATAAGCACAATTACAAACAAACAAACCAGCTGATGCCGTGCAGCTTGTGTGGTGAAAATCAAAAAAGGGGTTTTGCAGATGAAAGTTTTATCTACAAGCATCTGTGAGTTTGACTATGACTGTATGATGACCCAAAATTACAGCATGCACAATTACAGTTCATACTGATGCTTCCCACCAAGTTTGAGTTTTGAGAAAAATCTAATAAGGGGTTTTGGAGTTGAAGAGCGGACAAGGTCTTTTCACATTTCAGGCTTCTTCGACTATATAACACCAAATTATAATATGCATAAGTACACTTCATACTGATGCAGCCCAGCCAGTTTGATTAAATCCAACAAGGGGCTGGCAGATGAATAGCGGACAAGATTTTTTTTTCAAATTTCAGGCCCCTGTGACCTTGACCTGTAACAAATGACCGCAACTTGTAATAAATACCAACTTTGATGAAATCCAACAAAGGGTTTGGCAGATAAAAAGCGGAAATTTGCAATTAACAGACCCTCTGACCTTGAACTTTAATCAATAACCCTAAATTGCAATATGCACAAATATACTTCATACTGATTCTTTCTACCAAGTTTGGTGAGAATCCGACCTGGGGCTTTGGAAATGAAGAGCGGACAAGATTTTTCTAATTTCAAACCCGACTTTTGACCATATCACACTGAATAACAATATGCACATCTACACTTCATACTGATGCTTCCAACAAGAAATTTTGGACATGTGACCGTGACCTTCGACTATATGACCCCACATTGTAATATGCATAACTAGATTTCAAACTGATGCTTCCAATCAAGTTTAATGAAGATTTGAGATGAAGAGAGGACAAGATTTTCAAGTTTAAAGCTCCTGTGACATTGATCTTTGATTAGATGAACCACCTTGTAATATGCACAGACGCTTCCCTCCAAGGCTTAGGGAAACAAGAGCGGACACTATTTTAAAGTTGTAGGCCCCAATTTACAATATGCACAACTGCACTTCATACTGATGCTTTCCACCAAGTTTGAGGAAAATCCAAAGAAGGGTTTTGGCTAGGAGAAACGGACAAGGTAATGTGGACAGATCGACGGTTGGACGTCTCGTATACTCGTTTACAAATCGGAGTTAACAGTCTGATTGGATCTGAAGCAGAAACAGAAACACACAGCTGTTTCAGAACAGTCAGATCTTCTTTTGATTTACTACAGACACTGAGTAGAGGATTGGCATTAAGCTTGAAGAATACATGTCTGGTATTTATGGAGTTCTGAGCGTCCCAATATGCTATGCGAGATATCAAGATATGTTAACTAGATGCCTGTTTTGGTCAGAATTTACAAGTCGACATATGGAATGGCAAGGGTCTTTCGTCAGATAGTTCATTAAATGTTTTCGACTGACCCTAGAAAGAACCATGGGCCCATTTTATTCTCCGTTGCAAACTGAACTATAAAACGTACCTGAATGATCTTCCAAGTCTCTATATCGTCTAGTAGACTCCTTTGTCAAGGAGGACCATACTGGTCAGAACATCGACTTATCCGCCCTTCGTTATAGTAAGAGCCGTAGATGTCACGGTTGTATCCGGAACTTCTTTTCTGTATAAGATGTTTGAAATACGCATGTAAAGCTTATTGCATGGAGCAAATTCACCACAGTGTAGTATAATGCAATCGATTACATATATACCAACTATAAACTCTAAATCTTAGGAATTACATCCTGTGAAAATAACGCACATACCTTTGGTTCCGTTGGTCCTATCAAGCACGTTTTCAGACCGGAAGTTAAGGTAGCATGTCTGGCAGCAGCAGATCCCGCCATGCCAGCCCCGACTATACACAGGTCAAACATTCTTGTGAGATATATGTTAGTATCCAAATCGTGACATGACTATTTAGCATGTAATCACCGTTATCACTTTACTTAATTGCTGTACGCGCACACATTGTGTGTGTGTTAGAAATTTGCTGATAATAACAAGAAGATGTTTTCTCCGCTTTCAAGGTTATTTTGAACCTCATTGTGAGATATTTATAACATGGAATATGTTTATGTAATATATGGGTTTAAATGTTCGCTGGCCCTTAGTATATGTAAATAGATTATTTAGGGTGTTTTTATTAAAAATAGTAACACTAAGCCCCTTAGCAACGGATCGATTTTATTAAGCTTTATCAATCTTTTTTCTGACAGTAGGCCGTTTTTGTATTCATATTGACTTCATTCGTCTGGTTATTTGCACCATGTTCTATCGCGCTGGGTACCAGACTAGAGTTTTAACAGCTAATAGGAATAGTACATTGTGATTGGTAGGTTAAAATTGAAAGGATTCGGCCTTAGAAAAATCTGAAAATCTGTACTTTTTAGATGAAATGGAAAACTGATTTTCTTGACAAATTATCATGTATAGACAATATTTTGAATATATTTCATTTGATTTTAACCAAAAAATGTTCAAACTGACATTTATTAAAAGTACATGACAAATTCAATAATTTCTGAAGGTTACTTTCATGTTGCATATAAATGCAATCGCCTTATAGTAACTATAGTTACCTAACATTTTCGCGAGTGTACTACATTTGTAAAGTGTGCTAGTCATTGATTCTTTTTCAACTATATTATTCAACTCATAGATTATGAAAGCTTCTATACTTAAGGACAAAATTTCTGTCCGGTTCAAAATTGTCTTTTTAAATTTTAAGTGTACCTTACTTTTAATTTTTTATTTGCAAATTTATATTTTGAGACTACTTGCTACATCACAAGGTGTTAAGAATTCTATACAAAGACATTCATCAACCGTGACGGCATAAACCATGAATTTCACATTTATCTAAATTTTATGTATATAAAGCTTATAACCAAAACATTTCAAGTGATTTTTGTTACCAAAGGATAGTCCTACAGAAAGACGTGAAAAATAGACAAATAAACAACGTATGTTGTTATTACGAAGCCTTCAAGGTAGCAAAATTTGCGCGTTTTATGTCGACTGGAGGTCAGTGAGCCTACAACACATGTTGCACGTGCGTTAAACGCCCACGAACATTCCATTCGACGTCACGAACATTGCAAATGTGTTTATTGATTCGAAAATGATGATGTTCTTTTGTTTTTCCTATTATGAATAAAATATCCAATTTCAGTTTTTGTGTTACTTTAATTGTACCGGACATAACTTTTGTCCTTAAGTATATATTTCTTGGTTTCTACAACACGTGGACTAAAGTAAATAAATGCGATTACCGTCAGTAATTTTGTCCATTCTTTAGCGCCAAATATCTTCGATACATTAGCTACTACGGCCAAGATATATCGTGTTTCTTGTAGATTTGGTTTTCGTCGTTTGTACATATGTAGTTCATGCTAAATTTGTTAACACGTTCAACTTAGAGAAAAAATCTTTGTCAATGCGTACAAACACCGAAATGTTTTAAAAGGCCTAATTTGAAGCTAACGACCAGCATATTTTATGATTTATTGCAATATTTTATAATTCATTGCAAAGCGTGTTTGACAGTATCACAAAAGGGCAACAAAACTACGCTTAAATGATATCATACTAGCCCATCTCGAAAAATCTAAACATCCAGAGATAAGATTTTTCCTGTATTCCATGCAAATTAGGCCACTATTTCGGCTAACAAATTGAAGAAATCCTACATTCATGCATCATGCACTAGGCACCGGAACGAAATTTGTCAGAAACCATGTATGAAAGATAAGGTGCTATCAGTTTATTCAAATATTTATTATACGTACGAGTTAACACGGGATCCGAGCTTAGTTTTGGTTTGCTTTAAAACGTACAGGAATATAGTACCAATACAATACATTATAGTTTCTCTTTTATTTAAGCTCTTCATACACTATTTATTTTTGTAATAATTCAACCAACACTAGAATAATCAAACAGTTACCCATTCAAAGCATATTGTTCAAGATTTGTCTGTTGCCATCCCAAGGAATGAAAGTCTTAAAGCTGATGAAATCTTTTCATTTTCATTTCTAAATTGTCGAGGACAGGCGTCGGTGAGCATCAAGCGACCACAGTAACTCACCACATTTAACACAGGTCTACCTAAAATACGTGTGTTTTCGGCGCAATATAAACAGTTACAATAATATTACAGCGATAAACTTGACATTACTAGTATATTTTGGCAGTTGAACTAACATTTTAATCTACGCATACATTCAGTCACTCACTGCAGTCACAGTTTAATCTCATAAGCATCATAAACTGCTAAATAAATTGAAATTGAAAATAAAATATTTAAAAATACGGGAACATGGTCAAGTTTTACATCACAGTGTCATAAGGAACGACATCCTTTATTGTCTGAAGTACTTCATGGTGACTAGAATAATCAGCGTCTGCTTACTATAGTATGTCAGAAGATAATATATGATCTGGTTCAATTTTTTCTTTTCTTTCTTGGGACTTGAACACTCGCTCTACCTTATTTAATGCAGTTTCCTTAACAAGGAGGCACTTTCCTAACCATTGTTCCTGGAGAGAACCAGTTCTAGAAAGAACAAGGTCTAGAACCTCGTCCTCTTTCAATTGGACGATACAGAGTTTTCAAGTCGTCGATCGTGGAGACGGACGTTTTTATGTTTATATCAGATGCATTTATCATGTCAGTGTATCTTCCACAAGTACATTAAAGCTTGGCTTTATGACTTGTAAAGCTTGTTACACCCGAATGCGGCAAGGTCAACAATTTGAAGATATCTCTATGTAGTTCCGAGTCCCATTTGCCTAATACCATACTGGCAGCTATTCTACCAATCTCATCGCTCGATTTAGCAGCGTTACCGTTACCTGCGATAGCCACGCCCAGTTGGGCATGTATCATGTCGATATATGGGCGTGTAGTGGGCGTTTCCGTAACAACACAACGGTCACCTTTCCAAGTGTTGAACTTCAAGCCTGTATGTGGAAGAGAAACAAAATACAATGAAAAATGAGGACAATCTATTAGCATTTCACCCATGACAAACATGATTTTAGACATATTACTTACTTGAATAAATGGGGCAATTTTAATTGGCACAGTGAAGAATGTGTATTCGTAAAAGTTGGAAATGCATTCAGATTTATTGAAAGAAACTACTTTTTTCATAGGGTATGTAAAACGAATAGTGATATCAGCACACATTGCCACGACATTTGACATTTCAGGGTCAATTCCAAACTCATTTGTTAAAAGAGAAATACCTTTGAACAGCGAAACTGTAAATTTTACAATAATTTGCTCGATGTTCATATTCCTCAAGTTAAACCATTTTTTGACCTCAGCAGATGACGTAAGAGGTTCGTAAGCCTCACCATGCAAGCCGAGCTTTATATAATACCGTCCTGCAAGAAACAATACAATATCAATATCTTTACGTATTTTTTCGTGTTTATACAATTCAGGGCACATTTTTCAACATTCCTATATATATGTTATGGAAAGAGCACGCTACTTTCATTTACACTTAAGATATTAAAACTTTTTACCGTCTGGATATCTTATTGGTGGCAGCATGTAGAAACATATCTCTGTACTGGTGCTTGTGGGCGGCACTTCCCAAGTTTCATTTGCTGGACCTTTGTATATAATACACGGCATATCCCTAAAATGAAACGCTTTCTTTAAAATCGAGCACTTTTTATTGTTGACTTAAAACATTTCAGATTCCAATTGATTTTATTTTATTGACTTATGAATTATATAAATAGGGTCATAGAGTACAATACGCGTGTTACCCTATATGCAAGGGGCAATTCATTTTCTGTATTGTAGCTTCACCGTTAATTTTTTCAGCAAAACATATCGCGAATCTAGGTGTATATCTATGCTGTAGCAAGTAAAGTGTATATACAGATCTACTGTAATACAGTAACAGAATGCACTGATATTTTTATAAATTAAAGCGAACATTAACACGAAACGTGCTGTCAATTGGTACACATCAAATTAATGTGTGAGCTTTTCTTACCTTAAGAACTGACGGCTCATATTATCCACTTCTACCAGAGACACCACACGTGGTGCAACGCTTTGTTCAGGTTTGACTCCAGCCGTGAGATCTCTGAAATTTGTGAATGCTCCCGTTGCTAGAAGAACCTTTTTGCTCTGAATCGGGCGTCCATTTTCCGTTTCTACAAGCATAACATAACTGCCATCTGATTGGACAATGCGGGAGACACGATGTACAACGTCATCAATTATTATACATCCTTGTTTCGAAGCAATAGTTTTCTGTGCTTCAACTATTCTTCTGGGATTTATATAGCCGGCATTTTTTATTTCATGAATACCATTAGTATCATTTCTGACATCGAGATACGGAAACTTGCGATGCAGAGACCCATTGTCTAGCTTTTCGGTAGCAATCTTGCCCTTTTCAGTTACGTCCTCTACATTCTTCAAGAAGTCGGAATTTCCTCCACCAATCATTAGGTTTCCTACTTCATAGTAGAAGTTGATACCTAGAAAATGAAAATGTAAAATATATCACTTCCAAGTCGATTGTGTTTATAATTAAACAAACACATAATTATAACTCATACAAGAAACACGAAAAATACTCGAAATGTGATATGATTTAATATAAGGCAAATGTCAGAATTCGAACCTGGACATAAGGCGATCAAGGAATTCAAAGTAGAATGCCTTTGACCAACGATCTACTATAACAACATTAAAAACATTGAGCAAGTAACCGTTATCTAGGTGACTACATTACACCGGAACAAGGTCTCCCACGATTTTTGGTCTAAGGTTAAACTATCAAGTTTAAATTTCCGGGCTTCATAGATAAGCTCGAAATAATTTTGTTTTACTCGCAGTCCTTTTCATTTGTGCTAAGACTGAATACTTGAGAAGGGGTACTCGTTTGTGAAAAGTTCAAGCCAGCTATTTGGATCAGATGGCATTTTAGATGATTTACATAGAATAAAAGGAGAACCACATGACCAGTGTAATTTTTATTCGCTCATACATTAAAAATTAAATAATATACTACCGGATTGTTCTTCTATATCTCTGTATCGTTTTATTGACTCCTTTGCCAGGGACGCCCACACTGGATCCTGGGCACAACATCGAGTTATTCGTCCTTCGTCATAGTAAGAGCCGTAGATTTCACGTTTACCTTTAGCACTTCTTTTCTGTATAAGACGTTATAAAACACGCTTGTAAATCTTTGACTATTATTGTTTTAATAAAAAACCAGATGTCTCCCCTCCCTGACTTCTAAAGCAATGGGGGCATTCCACTTGTGATGATCAACAAGCCAACAAAGTTTAAGGATCGCAGGAACAACCGTTCTTTAGTTATTAATTGGTTATTGGAAAGCAGTTCTTACTGACTAAATCAGCACAATCTTGACCTACCCACACCAAAAGCAATATACATGTAGTTAATATACTAATCATAATCATGCCTAGTGAGTTTGAGGATCCTATGCTCAACCTTTGTACTGCTATTGACCGGACACTGTTTTGTCAACGTGACCTTGATGTTTGATCACAAAATCAATAGGAGACATGGGTCATAGCTGACAAGATTTAATAATACTATGATCAACCTTTATTGGCTTTCTTAATCACGGCCACGGCGACCACGAAGTTTGATTTACTGGCCTTAAAATAAACAGGAATCGTCAAATGACCCTGACAAGCCAAACTGACCCTTGTTTTAGTAGGCAATTTTGAAAACGACTCAGCGAAGGGCTTATACGTTTGACAAATATGCGGAATAAGTCGGGGTACGCCGGTATATTCAAACCTCATTGCTTAAAAGGCGCCGAATTCATTCTGGCTTTTAGAAACGAATAGAACGGCGTACGCCGGCATGCGTCAAACGTATAAACCCCCAAACCCTGACAATTTGAACAGCCATAGGTTTCTCCTTTCGCCTGCAAAGTAGATCGACTTTAACTGAAACGCGTGTGGATCGTGTTTTTGATCTCGGCTTAAAAATGAATTAAAAGCCGTTTCCGTTGCCTAATATACGTGTTAATGCTAATTGTAACACTAATGTAGGCAAAATTCAGAATATTTGAATTACTACACCATCAGGCAGCCATGTACACTGACAGTTAGCGTTTACATATCATCGACTGTGTAAACTCATTTTACAATGCAACAACTAGCAATGCGAACTTTATAAACTTTCTCCCTAACACAAATATCAGCCAGAAATTACGGAATCCCGTTCGTGCCACACTACTTGTCGCCCTTTGCTACACGCGACAATGCGATAATTATCGCGTTGTCGCCCTTCTCCAAACTTTATATATATACGAGATTTAGCAACCCTCGCGAGGTTTTTATGGCGATAATTATCGTCTTAATTCTCGCATATGTTTCTTAATTCTCGCATCGGGAAACTGAAATCACCCGTCGATCACGATTTCACAATGCGAGCATTAGTAAAACCTCGCTTTGTCGCGTTGTCGCCTGGGATAAAATTTCCGGACTAAATTATCGTAATACTGTTACACCGGGCGAGACACGACAATGCGACGAAGCGAGATTTTACTAATTCTCGCCTTGTGAAATCAACCATCAATGGGAATTTCAATTTGCTGATGCGAGAATTAAGAAAACATATGCGAGAATTAAGACGATAATTATCGCCCCTAAAACCTCGCGAGGGTTGTTAAATCTCGTATATATATAAAGTTTGGAGAAGGGCGACAACGCGATAATTATCGCATTGTCGCGTGTAGCAAAGGCGACAAGTAGTGTGGCACGAACGGGATTCCGTAAGAAATAACAAGAAGTATATTTTTCAAAAAGATAAACGACGTTAACATGTAAACATAGAAGCTCAGATACTTTTATATTGTTACATGTTGACAAATTAGAGTCTATTATCTCCCTTTGTTGTGAAACTCTTGTGTAGAAATTTATCTTAATCAATTCATTGTTAAAAGATAATTTCTTTGTCGTATTAATGCAATAACATTATGTTAAATTTCAGTGTGAACAAGAGATAATTTATTGGTGTTGCTTTTTTTAAAATAATTATATATAACTTCACATTATTACTGGTTTAAGTCGGCAAACTGACCCTACGTCCAATAAGTACGTAATCATTGGTACTGGCGGCACTTTTGGAACCGTCCTTGCCTATTTTAACAGTTCGTAACATTATGGCGAGGTTCCCATATTGGAACCCAGTTATTAGATAGGATTGTACACTGATAATCCTGGGTTGTACTTGTGCTATTGTGTCATATTAAATGAACATTAGGTATCTGCAATAATAGCCTAATTAATTTGGCGTTTCCGTGTGACAGATCTGATATTTTATAGACAGCTGTAAAATGTCAACCTGTAAAATCGGGTTGCCTTCGAAGTGGAAATAGTGAGAGTACTGCAATAAATAAGAAAACTACGGAATCCCGTTCGTGCCACACTACTTGTCGCCCTTTGCTACACGCGACAATGCGATAATTATCGCGTTGTCGCCCTTCTCCAAACTTTATATATATACGAGATTTAGCAACCCTCGCGAGGTTTTTATGGCGATAATTATCGTCTTAATTCTCGCATATGTTTCTTAATTCTCGCATCGGGAAACTGAAATCACCCGTCGATCACGATTTCACAATGCGAGAATTAGTAAAACCTCGCTTTGTCGCGTTGTCGCGTTGTCGCCTGGGATAAAATTTCCAGACTAAATTATCGTAATACTGTTACACCGGGCGAGACACGACAATGCGATGAAGCGAGATTTTACTAATTCTCGCATTGTGAAATCAACGATCAATGGGAATTTCAATTTGCTGATGCGAGAATTAAGAAAACATATGCGAGAATTAAGACGATAATTATCGCCCCTAAAACCTCGCGAGGGTTGTTAAATCTCGTATATATATAAAGTTTGGAGAAGGGCGACAACGCGATAATTATCGCATTGTCGCGTGTAGCAAAGGGCGACAAGTAGTGTGGCACGAACGGGATTCCGTAGAAAACTGTAATTCAGCTGGGTAGTTATTTATCCCTGAAATGTAAGAAAGTTACACACACCCAGAGTACGAACATAGGGGTTGTAGCCACCCTTGTCCCAAGAATTCGAGTAAATACCCATGTAACTCCCAGAACAGCTTTGGCTGCACTTGCTTTATTCCGAGCCGAACTCGAGGGTTATAGATTTTATACTCACGGTGTCCACTTGGGACGGAGCTATTCTCCTATATAAGGGATCACGAACCAAGACGGCTACAACATAAACAAGTTATTTGGTAGGGTATTATTTCAAATCTACAGATATAATTGACTGGAATGTATACTGGAACCTTTTTATATGACTATATGCTCTAAAATATGTTATTGTATACAGTTTGAAGAACATTATTTCTTTTACAAAAATCTGAGAGCGAGCAGCTTAAAGTGCTGGGTAATCACTAGACCACGGAGGCGGATCTGGTCGGACATCATTATGAAAATAATGACCTGTATTATATGTTTTATGATGTTAGCATATGTCCCGTACGGAAACATAATGCACCACCACTTAAATTTTAGGTTTCATGAAAATTTCGTGAAATAATAGACGAGTAGGTGGTGTCACGTATTCCTGCAGGATGTCTCATAAACAAAGCAGGTTATATACAATTTAAAAGCACTGTATTTTACTTAATCAAAAAGTCTCAAGCAAAACTATGTTTTTGAAAAAAAAAAACAACAGCAACATGATGTATTTTCAATGAACTGCAGGTCTGTGATTAAAATAAACGGATAGAAGCCAAAATCAAGTACTGCAAAAAGGTATCACTCATTGTCTGTTAGGAAATCCCCTTGTGCCCAATTTTGCAGAGGACACCTTGTTGTCAGCACTTTCAGTGCGGGGTCACTTTTGACCTACTCACACCAACATCGATAGCGGTCATTCACCTGCCAGGACCAACAAGCCTAATAAATTTGATGAACACAGGATGAAAGGTTCTTTAGTTACTGGTAAAAAAAAGAAATTTTGATCTCGGAATTAGGTGGGGTCATCCTATGATCATTATCTGACCTGGTAAATACGGCTACAAAGTTAAATGGTCCTAGGTCTACACGTTCTTCTTTTATTGACCGGAAACCATTCGTGGCGGACAGCCGAACGGATAAACATATAGTGGTAGTCGTAAACCCGAGCTTTGGTTCAATTAAACAAACACTAAGAACTAAAATGTTATGATAATATTCAATGAAATACATAGAGTGAAGGTTGTCATTGTAAATTGTGAAAAATAAGACCAGTTACATACCTTCGGTTCCGTTGGTCCTATCAAGCACGTCTTGAAACCGGAAGTTAAGGTAGCATGTCGTGCAGCAGCAGATCCCACCATGCCAGCCCCGACTATACACAGGTCATACATTCTTGTGAGCTATATGTTAGTATCCAAATCGTGACATGTGTATTAATTTTGTACACGCATGCGTTATCTCTTTATTCATCGCTGTACGCATAATATTATACGAGTATGTTTACTGTTCGTTGTAATACATTTATAGAAAAGCAAATATTTGCACACTGATAATGATTATCTTCGAGCAGTACATTGTGAAGAAAAACATTTTATACATTTGTTGTATATGTAGTTTCTGTTGTAAATTATTGTAATAGACTTATCAAAATAAACGTAATCAAATTATGCAGAAAGGATAGCTGATTCAAAATAAGAACAAATCACTATTTTTAACAACATGACGGGCTTCGAGTAAAACATAAATTTAGAGAAGAATTTTACTTAATTAAGGTACCTCTTTTTCTTTATATATAGGTACTGTACAAAAATATTGTCACAATATGAAGTTACTTATTATATAAATTATGTATTTCTAAGATATTATCTAGTATATATTTTCCTTTCATTTTCTAATTTTTCTGCTATTCAGTGTATGCGAAAAACGCCGAAATGTTGTTGCTTAATCTACCAAAATATCAAATTGTAGCCTTTATCATATTGCTTGGCATTTTGGAAGAATTATTTATTAAATATATAATATGATAATATTGACTGTTTTCTGTGTTATAGATTATAGGGAACAATGGGTCTTGTTCAATGCTTAGATAAGAGAACGAAGTTGTTTTTGCATACCATGCTAACCCGGCCATAACACCGACTAGCAAATGCGAAAAAATGCAACATGCATCAGGCAAAGGTCAGAAAATTGTCCGAAACTTGGTATAAAAAAATAGATTCTAAGTGGAATATCAGTGTGAATATGTAAGTATGGGTTAAGATGGAACCAATGTTTAGAAAGTGTGACAGCCGAGCTCGAGGCTTGCAAAAGAAAGTAATAAATAAACAAGACATTAGTACTAGTTTCTCTAATTTTATTTCGACTGTTTATGCCGAACTTATTTTTCAGAAATGTGTAAGCCCCAAATTCTATTTGCAGTTATTATTAAAACACATTGGTCAAGCTTTACCTTTTAATATATCAACAAACTAAATGAGCAAGTATTTTTGATTTTATGTTGTTGAAGACGGACGGCGACGGACTCAGGCGATCAGCCAAAGCTCAACATTAGCTTATCCTAAAGCATGCGGTGTGTTTTTGACTGTTATGTCAGCAGTTACAATAATGTACTGTGAATACTGTATAATTAATATATATTATTACGTCATCAATTCTTGTACATTGTTGTTTGGCAGCCGTAGTTTTCTGTGCTTCCACCAATTTTCTTTGGTTTATATAGCCGCCTTTTTTATTTCAAGAAAACCCCTTGTATCTTTTCTTATATTATATATGGAAACCAATGACGAAAAACCTCGGTGTTCAGGTTTTCCGTTACAATCTTGCACTTTGAACCAATTAGTTGGTTATCAACAGAAAATAATTGTCTACCGTCTAGATTCAGTAGAGTATATATAAAATATCTCGAAACCCTGAAAATAACTGAAATACAGACACTAAATCCGGCCGGGACTATAAACAATTAATATAAAAAACAGACACATAACCTTCCTTTCTGGTCACGTGCAGAAAAGTAACACTTGTTTTTAAACTTACATTAATAATAAATCAATAAAACACAAATTTGAGTCAAATTCTTGTTAGTATGAATATTTACAGTTTCGTACTTTTTTTATTGCAAGAAAATTATAAGACCTTTTGAATTCATGAAAAAGGTCATTTCAATGGACTGTCTTGTTAAAGTAATTGGAGTTGCAAGTTAATCATGCTTGTAAACGATAAGCAATTAATGAATATAGGATCGAAACAAAAACATCAAACAGTTTGCTATAATTGAAATTGTTGACACATGTTGTGTTTTCAAGAGCATTTTTGATCCTCAAATTGTTAGATCATATTACATGTATCATTATATAATTGAAAATCCTTTTGACGGAGTATAGTCAGTTCGTTTCCAATCAAACGGGAGCACTGAAATTTTACTCTGATAGGACTACAAAAGCTAGATATCTCATTTCTTGACATGATGTCCCACAGCAAAATTATGACTGTAACATTCTCTCCCTTAAATTGAATTTGCAACTAAACTAAGTCTTTCATATATGAAGGTTTGAAATACATACAGTCATAAGCGCTGACCATTTCATAAGTCATTTTTAACATGGACGAAAAGACTAAGCTTTGTGTCTATATATAATGCCGTACTAGGCTTCATACAGATCTTCATCATGCTGATATTTAATGAGTTGAGTCGTATATAAGGACCGAAATGCATTAACATTCATACAATATTTATATTACTTAAATCTTTTGAAGCTGATAAAGAGTCTGTCGAAGATGATATCCATTTTGGTGGTAGACCTAAAGCAACTATTACCAAAGCAGCTGTGAAGGTTGTGGTAAAACAGTATGACCAATTGAAAGGTTTAGCGAAACACTTGAATATCAGAAGACAGCGTATATCCTAAATTGTTCCCGGGAAGTTGTGCAAATGGCAAACAGGTGTGACAGTTAAGTTATTTCTACCTTTTTTACTGGTAATCCTGTCGTTGATATGCCAAAGAGACGGACTGATAGGAAGCAATGGAATGCACCAATGTCAAAGTTAATGTTTACGTGTGGAGTGTGGCCTTGTCATGGATTATTATATACAATCAGTATAAGCTTTTCGAAAACAGTGAAGTAAATTAAAGCTTGGCTTTTGGATTTGTAAACGGTGCGGTTTTTAACTTGAAGACATCTCTAGGTAGCTCCGAGTCCCACTTTCCGAGTACCATACTAGCAGCCAATCTACCAATCTCATCGCTCGATTTAGCAGCGTAACCGTTACCACCGATAGCCACGCCTAGCTGGGCATGTACCATGTCAATATATGGGCGGGTAGTGGGCGTTTCCGTAATGACGCAACTGTCACCTTTCCGAGAGTTGAACTTCAAGCCTACAAGTTTAAAAGAATGCGACTTTGGTAAGAATAAAAAAAAACAGAAATGCAGGAATATCTATCATTAACCAGCTAGCCTGAACAATTGCTTCCGTGTATATGTATGTAAGTACGTGTTTCGTGATCAGACAGTCGTGTCTCAGGTAGGTGCAGTAAAATGTAAAAAACACCCTATTTCAAACATTTGATTTGTCTAAACTGACTAGGACAATAATCATTTTAGACAGCTTATGCAAAAGAACTAGTTCAATCTCACAGTTTCTCCGACCGGTCGTTTTGCGAAAGGAAAATGTTCATAAAAGTAGCAAACGTTTCAGATTTGTCTGAAAGAATGCCTTCGAAACAGCTCGCATGAATCACATATTCACCTTTTCAATACCAAGCCCATGCACACACATCTAAACAAACAGCAGTACACGCACCTTTAAACAGCGAAGCGGTGAATTTGCCAACACTTTGCTCGATGTTCGAATCTCCCATGTCAAACCATTTTTTAACATCATCAGATGACGTAAACGGTTCACGTGCACCTCCAAAAAAGCCCAGCTTTATATAATACCTACCTGTAAAAAATATATATGTTACAAAGAAAGTATAAGCACATACATGTATCATGTCCTTATTTTATGACTGACCATACTGTATTATATCGAGAGAATATTGAAAAACAAAATAACCTTAGAAACCCTGTAAGTGACCATGGTACAGTAACGGATGCAAAAACAGTTTATCTTAGTAGTTGTGTAACATATGCAGATGTACATAATATTATTAACTTTTTCGGCGTACCTGTATATCTGATAATAAAATAAAGAACACTTAACTTTCCGGCATAAATCAAACTAAGAAATTTTTACCGTCCGGATATCTTATTGGCGGTAGCATGTAGAAATATATGTCTTTGTTTATGTGCGAGGACGGAACCTCCCAAAGTTCATTTTCAGGACCTTTATATATAACACAAGGCATGTCCCTGAAAATGAGATGCTTTTATTCAGGAAAAGGTTTTGTTATACTGTCAAAACAACCCTGACAGATAAATGTTCCTAACATGCAAAGTTGCCAAACATTAAAGCATTAAGTGCGGACTCTGTTTAACATATCAACAAGGTAAATATTTATATTTCATTCGTTTCAACTGGGTCCTAATATAACGTTATATTACGACCCAGATTATAAGTAATTGATTGATGAACTTTAAAAATAAGTAACTCGGCGCATCATGGAAACTCGTGAGCTATTTAGTAATTCCAGTTTCTTTGGTGTGTAGGACAGAACACTTTTCAAACTATAAAAGTCCGTTTCTATTCCAGAAAGTAAATTTTGTCAGTTTCATTTTTCAGCAAACTTTTGTCGTGACGTTTTTGACACATTATATGTTAATTTTACAGAAATTGTTGCTGGATTTGGAAAAGATGAATGTACTGGCTATCAAATACTATTGTTGAAAAACTAAACGATATATGCAGTGCTGCCAACAGCTAGGGTAAATATTTTTCAAGTGTCAGCGTTTCCTACCGTAATGTCTGGAGGCTCAATTTGTCCACTTCTAACAGTGACACAATAATCGGAGTAATTGTCTGGTCAGGTTTGACCCCTGCAAGGAGATCTCGGAAATTCGTAAATGCTCCTGTTGCCAACAGAACCCTTTTGCTCTGAATCGAGCGTCCACATTCCGTTTCTACCAGCATAACGTAACTGCCATCTGATTGGACGATTCGTGACACGCGACGCACTACGTCATCAATTATTGTGCATCCTTGTTTGGTAGCCATAGCTTTCTGTGCTTCAACTATTCTTCTTGGATTTATTAAGCCGGCATTTTTCATTTCAAGAATGCCGCGAGTACCATTTGCTAAATTAAAATACGGAAAGTGGTGTTGGAGAGACTTATTATTCAGCTTTTCGGCAGCAATCTTGCCCTTTATAGTTACGTCTTCTACATTCTTCATGTAGTCGGAGTTTTCTCCGCCAATCACTATGTTTCCAACTTCATAGTAGAATTTGATACCTAGCAAAGATAAAAACTAGAAAAGATAAAATGTTAATCAAATTATTTCCAATTGTTTTCAAAACCAACAACTAAAATGTACCTGATTTATTCTTTTGAAAATACAGTCTCAACGTAGTATCTATTGAGTGTGATCTTGACACTTAACAGAATAGCTCAATCGAAGTCCAAACTAGAGTTATCAATGAACGTTATTAAAATCTTTCCACCAGTGCGCCTTATCATAACAAACGGCTTCTCCCGATACCCTTACCTCAATAACTGTTGTATGATTAATACATGTGAAATCCAGGTTTTAAAGCTGCTCGCTCTCAGATTTTGATAAAAAAATGAAGTTCTTCAAACTGTATGAAAATAACATATTTTAGTTCATATAGTCATGTAAAAAGGTTCCAGTATAAATTCTTATCACGTATATCTGTAGATTTGAGATAATTCGCTACCAAATAATAAAGCGTTGCAAACGCTTTTGAATTTTCAATATAAACATATAGTGTAGCGGTGCCGTAAAACCAGCATTTTCAATCGATTTTTGCAAATTCCTATCTAGATTTTTACTTCATGTTGATTCTAGCCTTTAGTTTTATATTTATGTGTTAGTATGTCATTTTTGAATTTTTTTTTCAACGGCAACTGAGAGCGAGCAGCTTTAAAGTGGACATAAAATAAAGCCATATGACCTTTGATTTGTGAGATGTGACTGAGATACACAATATGCATATCATCTTAATATCTGACTATTTGAACCAGATTTTTTAAAAATCAAAAGGGGCTTTGGAATTATAGTCTCATGATCTTTGATCTTAATAATGATCTTGACCTTAAGCTGGCATAGTAAGAATAGGAGTTCAAGAGATATGGAGCGGACAAGACAAACTAATGATCTTGACAATAAGCTGACGGGTTGGAACATAGTTCTGTACGTCGTCTTGATAAAATTAACATTTGAACAAACTTTCATGGATATGGAGCAGACACGAAATTGAATGCCCCCCTTAGTATGACATTGACCTGACAGGATAAGATCAACTTTCTTTTCATGGAGTGTCATGAAATATCCTTCAATGGGTAAGCGTGACATTGACGAAGCGGGATTGAAACATGCGTTCTGTACGCTGTTTGATAAACATTTGACCCAAGTTTCATGAAAACATTTCAAGAGATATGGTGCGGACAAGGAAAACTAATGACTCGTTAGTGTGAACGTGACCTTGAGCTGACTCGGAAATAAGGGTTTGGTAAGTCGTCTTGATTTGGTGAGCATTTGATCCAATTTTCATGAAAATCCTTCAAGGAGTTCAGGAGATGTGGAGCGGACACGAATGTGTATTTATTTATAAGATTTGGGCCACAGTCTGCTTGGATTTAAGTCACAAGTACAAACAGAAACCTTGCAATCTTTTGCTGTGATCATTGACTAGACACAAACTGGTTTCAAGCTTAAAGGATATATGTCTGATATTTATTGAGTTTAGTTCAACCAACGTTGTGATCTGTTCACGAAATGTCTGTTTTAATAGTAATTTACAAGCACAAGGTTCTCTCGTCACGTGGCTTATCAAGTTCTGCCGAGAGGACTAACAAGGAATAACAAAATCTTACAGAACTATAAGACCCATGTTATTCGCTCAGAGAAAAAATATTAAACTGAACCATAACTTACCTGAATTATCTTCTAAGTCTCTATATGCTTTTATAGATTCCTTTGCCAGGGACGACCACACCGAATCCTGGTCAGTACAGCGAGTTATCCGCCCTTCGTCATAGTAAGAGCCGTAGATGTCACGGGTTTCTTCGGCACTTCTTTTCTGTATTAGATGTTTGAAATACGCATGTAAAGGTAATTACACGATGCAGATGCATCACACTGTAGTATAATGCAATCGATCATGAAATACTATAAAGCAAGTTGTAGGGTTTACACAGTGTGATAACAAGTACATACCTTTGGTTCCGCTGGTCCTATCAAGCACGTTTTCAGACCGGAAGTTAAGGTAGCATGTCGGGCAGCAGCAGATCCTACCATGCCAGCCCCGACTATACACAGGTCATACATTCTTGTGAGCTATATGTTAATATCCAAATCGTGACATGAATAGTTATTTTGTAAACTGTTCGTTATCACTGCCTTGATCGCTGTACGCGCAAAGATTGTTTATGAAAGGTTGTACGTTTCCTGTTATTGCTGATAATACCAAGATGAAGCTCCCCTGTTCCTCCTTTCCATGTTACTTTAAATTAGTTATAAGATATATATAACATAGTATCTATCTATACCCTTTTATATGTTATCTATGCATAAATATATGCTGATCTCAATGACTGTCTTCCAAATGTTTTTGTCAAAGGAACATGCCCTTTTTTCTGTTTATTGGAGAAAAAGACTGGTTTAAAATAAAAGTATACGTCAATACATTTTTGACGTATTTTTTATGCATAATAAGGACAATTAGCTCCTTCTTAATGTTCCTGCCTTCGTTCGCATTTATAATGCTAAATCTGTTAACAATACGCAACAATCGGCCAAAAAGTTTTTGTAAAGGCACATGAACGCCGATCGAAATGTTAAATAAGGCATTGTTAGTATTTTGAAGCTATAGGACCAAAATATTTCTTGTAAACGTGCCCAAGAAAAAAGTGTTACTCAAAACGTATACAGACTTTGGGTAGCCTGAAAGAGCGCATTAAAATTTTGAGAAAAATCTATCACCAAGGCTCACCATTAACACATTTGGCAGTGGTGAGCCTACAACATGTGCATTTTTGACACAATATAAGCCGTAAATGTTACAATAAAAATACAGTGTTATACGGTATATTATCTATTTACAGTCGAATTGAATACATGCGCAAACAGTATATTACTTATTTCATGTACGTGTTGCCTGCCGAAAGACATGATTATATATAGAACATATATAGAACAAGAAACTTTTTGAAAAAATCATTAAAAACCCGGCAATAACGTAATGAAATTTTCAAAATATAATCACGCAGTAAATGCAAGTGGAGACAGAGGTTAAGATGCCCCCCCCCTCTCTCTCTCCTCTCTCTCTCTCTCTCTCTCTCTTTCTGTCTCTCCACACAAGAAAGATTTGTACAAACGAAATCAAATACTATTGATTAAACAATTTGAAATCAATTATACAATGTTGTTTATTTTGAAATTCCAGTTATTGACAATTCATTTTAGAGATCTATACATATTGCTGATTTCCAATTGTGTGAAATACAAAATGATATATTTTTATTATGCCTTGGGTCAGTAAGGGCTCGACAACGGAAAAACAAACCAAGACAAAATACAAAGAGAATCACCTTTTTCGTTGAACTGAAAGGCTAATGAAACAATTCTCAAACAGTGTAGTAAATTAAAGTTTGAATTTTGGACTTGTATCCGCGGCACAGTTCGAACTCAAAGACGCTTCTCAATAGTTCCGAGTCCCACTTGCCAGGTACCATACTGGCAGTCAAAGTACCAATCTCATCGCTCGATTTAGCAGCGTAACCGTTACCACTGACAGCCACGCCCAGTTGGGCATTTATCATGTTGTTATATGGGCGGGAAGTGGGCGTTAGATTAGATTCAGAATATTCAGAAATTCAAGAATATCTATTATAACACTTGTGGCTAGTTCATCTGAGGCGATTTTTTCTGTAAAGTGCTATGACATCGGTGTCAGATAATCTTTACCAAGTTTGTAAACTTTTGATTTGATTTTGATTGAAATACTTCATTGAACGAGCGCCCACGCCAGTGTTTTGGTTCGCAAATAAAACAGCACTCTTTTTAAGTTTTGACAGGAGTTCAGATTTATTTGTTACTTTAATACTAGCACTACCAAACACATTCAGTTGCTATTGTGCGTTCAAATAGACCTGTCGGGGCGGAGTCAACTCTTGACATTTGTAAGAAGAGTAATCTCACAAACTAATGAAGATAGGTAAATAGTAAATAGTTAATTAGAAATTCATGTTATGCATATGTAATGCTATTGAAATTTCGACCACCGATATAGCAAGTCTCAGAAAGTATGTTTAATTACTTGTATTTTCAACTATCCATTTATGGTTTGAGACTTAAAGACTCTAGAAACAAAAATATATTTGTTCCTACATGAAACTTATTAAGAACAGCCCCATGTACGATAGAGTAGGACGTAAGAAAGAAATGATTTTATCACTTGGAAACCGGTTGTCATTGGAATGATAGGGAACATTTGGACACGTGATTAAATAAGCAACTCCAAATAGAACATATTCTGATCTATACCTTGTTCACTTTCTGGCGAATTATTTTCACATATCAAAATAGCTCATCTGTTTAAAGCGCTGTAAAATATTGTAACCACCCTATTCAAAATATCAGATTAGTCTAACATAACTAGGACAAGGTCATGTTTATTCAGTTATGCCAAATAATTAGTTCAATCTCACAGTAACTTTTGTCGCTATGCGTCTGGGAAGTGTTCTTTGAAATAAAAAAAGTTTCAAATGCCTTAGAAACAGTTCGCATGCATTGTCATAGTATTCAACTTTTAAATACCAATCTCACAAACACACACGTGCAAAAAGAAACAACCCAGAAAACATTTTTTCAGCGAAGCATCTAAATATTAAAAAATATGCTCGATGTTCGAAACTCCCATGTCATACCACTTTTTAACATCATCAGATGACGTAAGAGGTTCACGTGCACCTCCAAAAAAGCCAAGCTTTAAATAGTACCTACCTGTAAAAGAAAATATTTCTGTTTCAAAGAGATTATTAGTAAATTCATGTATCATGTCCCTAATCTATAACTGGCCGGTTAGCACATTGGTTAGCGCACTCGCTTCTCACCAATGCAATCCGGGTGCGGTCCCCGTCCTGGGTAGTAACTGAGAGATCGGAGACGAAAATTCTGGTAGTAAGAACAGAAATTATTTGGACTTTAAAATTTTTTTTTTTTTTTATTATTTATCATTATATAACCTTAGTTGCTACACGGTACGGCAGATCATCGGGTGGTTGGATAAAGGGGGGGAAAAAAAAAAAAAAAAAAAAAACTTAGGAATTAAAATCATATTCCGCATATGGTACTTTGAAATACAGTCTAAAATGTAGAACATGTGCACATATCTACGTAAAGTTGGTGGATCCATTAATTAAAATTTAACCAAGAGCACACTATTTTCATGTATAAACCAGAATGACAACGAATATCTACCGTCCGGATATCCTATTGGTGGCAATATGTAGAAATGTATCTCTTTGTTCATGTGTGAGGACGGAAATTCCCGAAGTTCATTTTCATGACCCTTATAATTATATAACACAGGGCATGTCCCTAAAATAAAATTCTTTTATTCAAATGGGTAATTTTGATTGTACTGTACCCTCATAACAACTCTGACAGATAAATTGTATCCCTTGTACGAAAATTTGCCAAACATAAAAGCATTAAGTACATACTCTGCTTAAAATATCAACCAGTCAAATGTCTATATTTCTTTCATTTCAATTTATTTAAGAAATAATAAACGTGTCCCTGTATTTTACCGTTAGATTGAGTACAGTCAAGAGTTCGGATGCGTAGTATTTAAATCACGAATATGACTGGCTTTATTTTATTCAAAGATACAATACTGGTAGGCATTTATTATTTCGATTCTAACACGATGTGTTTTATCGTTAAATAATATCCAGAATGCTTTCCTATATATTTATAAGAAAAGTTGCGGATCGTGTTAGAATAATGAATAAATGTTAAAGAAACAGTAATAGGTAAATAAAATCTTATATGCCTAAGCTACAAAGCAAGTCAGGTTTCTCTGGTGTGTAGGGCAGCATACTTTCCAAAGTAATGTACTGCAGTAGCCCTTTTTTCTTCGGGTAATGTATGTCACACTTTTAAATGGCCTGATAAAAAAGATGTAGTTTGGATTCATGAATCTTCAATATTGTGCACTATTAATGACACTGTTTCGTATGACAATCGGAAGATGTGTAGATTGCCCTAACATTTGATAAAATGTCTTGAACTGTTTGAATAACATTACCGAATCACACGGTAAACATTATGTAAAACCTGGTAAACGGACATAATGTTGCAAGTTTAACATTGACATTAAAAGTTATTCAAATTCAAAATATATTTGTATGTGTCTATTTTTCTTGTTTGAATATTTCCTTTTCTTATTTTCCCGAAACGAACTTTCATTTTTTCAAGTTACTGTCATTGAATATAGTTGACACTGTTGATTAAAGTGGAATTATGCTTATTTTTTTCAAGTAAAAATCCAGCTAAAATAGGTGTGTGTAAAAAGGGCAGAGGAAATAATAGCTTTTAACCTAATACACAAAACTCCTGCTACCAATACGAAATAATAACTTTCCAAATATTATTTTTCCTATTTTGAAAATTGCTTTTATAAAACTGTCACCAAAAATACATTATGTGCAGTAAGATGCGGATAATGTCACTTTAATAATGAGTATCTGTGTTCTGTGATGCAAGTATAGTGTGTTTTCATTGTAGGAAGGAGCACGAAAAGATTTACATAATAACACATGTTCAATTTGCTCGTTACATGTGCTGTAAATGATTAAGCGGAAGAACAGCCAAATAAAACGTACATTTCATTTAAAAGAAACCATTTTTTTCTATAACAAGGACATAAAATTGATTTGTGCATATAATGATTTTGTATCACTTTTAAATACTAGATCAATAAAACAAACAGTCAGTAAAAAATATATCCGGAAGAAAGCAACTGAAGATGATATGCAAGGTTGTGAATGTGTTAGTTTTTAATTTTAATCATTATCTGAATAGTGTAATTTTTAATAGATTCAAAATCTATTAAAATATTTTGACAAATTTGTTTTCTTATCTTACCACTTTTGCCGTTTTGGCTGTAAAAAGATATCAATACCATGAAAAGATAATTAAAGGTCCATTACTAACACCAAACCGAATTTTCTTTTAAATCAGGAATTGTAACAGGAAAATACAGTTTGAAACTGGCTTTTAAAACTTTACAATAGCCGTGGAGTATTTCCCTGTTTGAAATACTGCTACAGAAAAACGAGTGAATGTTTGTGTATTTCCTTAGATTTACCTGGGTGGTCTTTTTGACCTACTTTCGCTTTACTGAATGTTGTAAAACACTCATAGATATACTTTGCACATAATTGGTAGTAAAGTTCTTCAATTTTTATTCAAAATAGGTATGCTTATTTATGTACAGCCTCTCTCCGGGAGACTTCTGGAAAATTACAAAGATATTTGAAAACTGGAAAACCTACTTTCGTTTTTGAAAAGGCAAAATATAATGTATTAATTCTTTTGTTAAACTTAAATTTTCAACACAACATGGTCACATTCGATGCAGTATGTCATAATTTTCTTCTGAGAAGACGCCTGTTACGATTCCAGATTTAAAAGAAATTTCGATTTGGTGTTAGTAATGGACCTTTAAACTAAAAAAACACGAAAAATTGCGGTGTCTTTTTTGACAAATTAAGGTACAAAGCTGCTATAACATCATGTACGGCATTGTTAATGAAGTCCGTTATATGCTGCTGAAGGTAGTTGTACAGCAAACAATAAAATGGCAAATAGCAATAAGTAATAAGTAATTTGCATTTAGCAATAAGCTAATGGCATTTACTTGTAGGCATTTGACATTTTTCAAGTGTCATGCCATGAAATGGCAAATAGCAATAAGCAATTGGCATCAGCACATAAAAATACTAGCAAGCTAATAACATTTACCTGTAGGAATTCGACATTAGCAAGTGGCATGTCCCAAACTGCATTCCATACTTATAAGGCAATGATGTGTAAAGCATGACAGGTTAGGGGAGTGCTATTTTACATTGGACATGTACATATGTAGTGGAACCAGGCTAATGAAATACGCCGAATATAAATATATTCAAAACCGTGTTTGTCGTAAGATAAGATATAAATAAGTGTCTTCATTTTATACCAAACCCAAGGCCATTCGAGTGTCTTGTATTTTGATAAATATTTGCATATTTGCAAGATGTGCACTTTGATTATACTCATAACGGTCATTGTCAGATTAGATGCATGATACTACACTTCTTGAATCTTAAAAGAGCACTTAAGCGATTTTTAATCAAGAGGTACTCGGTGGTTGCCGTAATCTATTCAATAGAAACCCTACTTTAATTTTAAAGTGTCGATTATTTTTTTTTTATATAAATGAATGAGTAAGCATATTTCTTAAAGCAGAGATAAAGTTCAATTTACTTATGGAATTCCAATAGATAACACAGAAAACAGATTTGGCATAAATTTAGTAAGTTTAAACCCGTCTTTGGTTCTCGTTTAATTGTGAAAGCAATGTAATGTTTGTAAATAGCCGTTGTCTATGAAATTTGGAGGCAACGAAGCATTTACTAGTCTGGTGTCCCTGCCCCTTCCCACACGGTACGGGTCAGGCAAAGCTCAATATTGGCGGCGCCCAAACAAACGATTTTTTACATTGAGTTAATAGGGTGTTTCATGTAGGAATTGATCGTTTAAAAAACCTTCTAGTATGGGATTATTGCCAATACAAGTCCTATTGCTATAAATCTTTGATTGACCAATAAACTATAACGAGAAATACACATCAGGGAATGTAGCGGTATTTTCGGACATGATAAATATTCGTTGATATTTTGGATATTTAGTCTATATACTAATATGTTGGCAGAATTTTTATTTCAGAATTCGTCATTCACGTCTTATTTAAGCCCTCAGTATTCAACAATTCACCTATGCCCAGTGGTTTTGCCACTTGCTCACTAATTCATTATGTGTGTTTTAAATCTTACCTCCGACACTTTGTCTGGTTTATTTTTCTCAGTTTTCTTTTTTGTTTGTTCTTTTTATGCCACCGAAGGAACTTAGGGTGGCATAAATAAATCGATTCGTCCCTCCGTCCGTCCGTTCATTCGGCCTTACATGTTTTCGTGTCCGGACTGTAACTTTGTCATGCATTAAAGCATTTTAAAATAACGTGGCACAAATACTAGAATTAAGCACATAAAGACGACATGTCGCGTGCAAGACCATCTTCCCTACCTCAAAGGTCAAGGTCACACTTAGAGTTTAAAGGTAATGAAATTCTGTATATATGCACCCATTCGTGTCCGGACTGTAACTTTGACATGAATTGAAGGTATTTTAGATAACTTGGCACAGATGTTCAGCACATCAAGACGAGATGTCGCGTGCAAGACCATCTTCCCTACCTCAAAGGTCAAGGTCACACTTAGACTTTGAAGGTAATGGAATCCTCTATATATGCACACATTCGTGTCCAGACTGTATCTTTGTCATGCATTAAAGCTATTTAAAATAACGTGGCACAAAACTAGTATTAAGCACATCACATCAAAACGACATGTCGCGTGCAAGACCATCTTCGCTACCTCAAAGGTCAAGGTCACACTTAGAGTTTAAAGGTAATGAAATTCTGTATATGTGCACACATTCGTGTCCGGACTGTAACTTTGACATGAATTGAAGGTATTTGAGATAACTTGGCACAGATGTTCAGCACATCAAGACGACATGTCGCGTGCAAGAAAAAAAGTGGACCGGTACGAAAAACTTAACCACGATTCTAAGTCAATAAAGGGCCTTAATTTTTAAAACAAATCCCTGACAGAGTTACCTTCTCTTGCCTACAGATGGGGGTAATGATGTAAACAAGCATTCAAAGTTTCAAAGCAATATCTCAAAGGGTTAAGGCTATAAGTGGATTTTACCCATATTCAATGTATTTTCTAAGTAAAAAAGGGGCATAATTCTGTCAAAAATCTTGACAGAGTTATGTACTCTTGTCTGTTGATGTAAGTCATGATGGTTAACAAGTATGGCTAGTTTCAAAGCAATCCCTCCAATGGTTTTGAAATAAAGTGAGGTGGTACGAAAAACTTAACCAAGCTCAATACACTTTCTAAGTAAAAAAGGGCCATAATTATGTCAAAAACCTTGACAGAGTTATGTGCTCTTGTATGTAGATGAAGGTTATGATGGAAAACAAGTATTGTAAGTTTCAAACCCATACCTCTAATAGTTTTGAAATATAGTGGGGTGGTACGAAAAACTTAACCAAGGTCACACCAACGCGGACGCTGACGCCGACGCCGACGCCGACGCCGGGGCGAGAAGGATAGCTCCCTTTTTCTTCGAAAAGTAGAGCTAAAAATGTCGAAAATCGCGGGAAACGTCACCAGAAAGCACCGCAAACACGACGTCATTAAAACGACGTCATCGTCAAATGGTTTCCGGCATTCATAACGCTCGGAATACTTTTTGACGTTAATCAGGGTAACATATTTTGATAATTTTCACGGCGTGAACAGTGAGTTTATCGGAATATAATCCACCGTTTTATTCGATAAACCACAGAAAAACATAAAATTAATAGAGGATAATTGTTGGTTTCGGTGTAAGATCACGTTATAATTTCACCGAGTGGGCACCAAAAGTGATATTTTCACGAGTGGCGCAGCCACGAGTGAAAATAACAACTTTTGGTGTTCACGAGTGAAATTAACGTGATATTACACCGATACCAACAATTTTTCTGTTTATTTTATGGTTAAAACTCTTCTTTTATTGAGTTTGTTCCTATAAAATATCGATAATAAATATCGCGGGAAATGTTATCAAGAAACATAGCGCAAATGACGCCATTTTAACGTCGTCATCGTCGCATGGTTTTCAGCATTAATTACGCTCGATATACTTTTTGGCGTAAATCCGAGTTAAAGATTGCAAAAACTGAGAAAATAGAAATGTAATCCACTGTTTCAAAACTGCGGATTATCACTTTTATATCACTGAGAGAACTCTATAATTCACTGGAAAAACATGAAATAATTCATTTTCTTGTCTGGAGCATAAGTCGACAAGTACTGAAAAGTACTGATCGAAATTCCTTCAAATTGCGTATAATGAGAGGATATCTAGAGGAAGTGCAGTGCTTAAATACCATAACCATGTGTTTCCCTTTTTTAAAATTGTCTCTCTTTATTGAATTTTCTTGTCCAGAGCATAACTTCAACAGTACTGAAGGCAATTACTTGAAACTTCATACAGTGATAGAGCAGAATGATGGGAAGTGCAGTGCTCAAGAACCATTGTGCGGAGCATAACCCTGAAAAAAACTGAAGGAAATTCCTTCAAATTGCATACAATGAGGACATTAAGGGGAAGTACAGCGATTCTTTGGTATTTGGTAGGGTGATTTTGAATGCACAAAAAGATTTAATGATGATTTCATGTCTGCATTTTTAAGACAAAAGTTAGAACTGACTTCATTGTTGCAGTGTTTTGGAAAACGAAAAAATGTCTTCAGTTATAAAATGAAAGTTTATTCTGTCTGCTGATAAATAATATGTTTTTGTTGGGCATGTTACATTAATGTATTCAACGAAAAAAATACATATTTAAGAAGTAAACAAAATGATTCAACTTGCAACTTGGAGATAATCAACTTCTATTGTTGGCTACATACTGCTTTCAATGGGATATGTGCAAACAACTGGTGGTCTGTTCTAACAAATACAAACAATCACATTTGATGATAACTGAGAAGCTAAATTGATTATAAATCCTTTGCCTGCAGTCAATTGACATTAATTCTTCGATTATCATAGATGCTACTACAGTGTTGTTTTTGTCGTATACTATAAAAACAACATTAGCTCCACCTTCTCAATTTTTGAAAGGGTAAATGACAAGATAATAATAGTCATGATGTGGAAGTAATGCGGAAAGACCATTAGTTATGCTAGTTGGAGAGCGGGGGATCGAACCTGCAATCCCTGGATCACAAGTCCAGCACGTTAATCACCAGGCCACTGATCCCCAAAGTGGTCGGTGAAGTTCTCATCTATAACGTGTGACCAAATAGTCTATAAACAGGATGTTACATTGATTAATCAAATTTATTTCATGTTTTTCGGTGGTTTATCGAAATATAACGGTGGATTATATCCTGATAAACTCACTGTTCACTCAGTGAAATTATCAAAATCTTCTACCCGGATTAACATCAAAAAGTAAACCCAGCGTAAAGAATGTTGGAAACCATACGTCGATGACGTCGTTAAAATGACGTCATAAATGTTTTGCTTTCTAATGACGTTTCCCGCGATTTTCAACATTTTATTGAAACAAACTCAACAAAAATAGAGTTTAAAACATAAAATAAACAGAACAATTGTTGGTATCGATGTCATATCACGATAATTTCACCCGTGAACACCAAAAGTAGTTATTTTCACTCGTGGCTGCGCCACTCGTGAAAATATCACTTTTGGTGCCCACTCGGTGAAACTATATCGTGATCTTACATCGAAACCAACAATTATCCTCTATACAATTGATATCGCATATTTAATGTGACGGATGAGAGTCCAATGTATCGGTACTGTACACCGCGCATATTACAGAACCAGGGGATGGTCTCTGGAACGGCACGCATACTGTATATTGCACTATCCCCCGAAACCTAAAATAACAAAAGCTTTTCTGGGGACAATGGTCAAATGCAAATGCATACATTCATGGTTTTTAAAGTTAAATTGAAAACTATTCATTAATAAATGTATGCTTCACTTGCATGCTTTCTTTGAATTATCATTTTACTGAAATCTGAGACATAGATAGGGGATCAAGATATATATCTCTGCTGATATTACCTAAATAAAGCCTAGTTCTTTCTTAATAAAGTATCTAGATCTAGTTTAAAATTGATATCCCGCATTTATATGAAAATAATATGTGGCAAAAAGTGAAGTCTTACAAATTCTTACAAGATGTATTGTCTAAAATATGATTAGAAATTTCTTACATACATTGTCACTTTAATGTGAAGAACTTTAACCGTGGCATTTTTCTCTCTCTATGTACAATGTACAGCAACAAAATATACTAAGCACAATGAGAACAAACGCATGGCTGTCCTTCTGTCTTGGTTTTGTCATGGTCCGTATAGTATGGACCCTTGTTATATGTCTTATGGGTGTGTAGCCGTCTAGGTAAATAATCCTGTAGCAAATAACAGAATGAAGAAAACATAAATACAACAACCACACAATTAAATGACAATTCGAACAGTATTAATGATACCATTAAAAAAACTTTCTTTAGAACATGAAATAGCTCTGGAAAAGGTTTCAATAAAAGAATACATATGTCAGGGCCTCATTTGCTTGAACTTACTATGTCTGCTACCAGAAACTCAAGCAGATTAAAACATAAATACAGAAAATATAAGTATGTATAGTCCTTTTATGATAACTTGAAAGTTGCGTCACATGATGTTTACGTTTGCTGGTATTATGAAAACACCAAAACAGGTAAGACAGCTTTTTGTCAATACAATAAGTATTTGTTTTTCACATAGTTAATGTAAAACTAGTCATTGGCTTAGTGGTAACGGCAGTGAAATTGCATCTTTTTATGACAAGGTCGTTGGTTCGAATCCCAGAATGTTAGGGTTTTCTTTTTTTGTTTTTTTTTTCTAAATCCCGTTTAAATTCTTTGATATTCAAGAGTTAACCCATTTCATGGAAATATTAACATCTGTTCTCGTAAAGTTCTAAATAGGAATGCGAGAAATGCATTAAAATTAATTCATATAGGATATGAAATATCTACATACAAAATCTGGCAAAACGAGTTCTGTATTGACGAAAGGTTTACATATTAGACATGATATAAATGAAAAATAAAGTATCCAAAAATAGAAGAAAAGAAAACAAAAAGATTCATGAAAAATTAAATTCACTTGGATTCGAACCTGAACCGTCAAAACTATACGATCAAATTGTCTACGCACTAACCAATTGAGCTATTCAGGCAATTATAGTTTTTCCGCGATTTGTTAACTATTTATGTAATATTCTCAATAACAAGTACTGAGATAACCGTTATACCTGATTTACCTGTCAAGTTGAACCTAATCCTATGACGCGCTATCAAGTTATCATATAAGGACTATACAGTAGAATATGATGATGAGTAACAGTAATGAGATCTTGACGTTGTAGATATGAAGTTGCCTGTGTACGTTACCCCATGTGAATTTTGAAAAACAAGAACCCTTCTTGCAACTTTTGTTGGTTAAAACTGATGTCTGACGATCAAATAAGCACTTTGATGACAAAAATCTGAATAAAAAAAGTAATGATTAAAGTAATACCTTTGATTATTAAGTCCATCTTTGGCTCAGGTTTCTACAAAGCTACAAAGCCTGAACAAAAAGAAATCGGCATTACTATATAGAGTAAACATCCGTGTAGATGCAACGAGCCCTAGTTTTTATGGAATGCACAAAAGGTCGTAAAAGCCCCAAGGCTTGTGAAATAGGTACACATCGTCACAATATATGAAATTCAATGTTTTATCATAACACAAAACAAGAAAGTATGGTGTAATAAACGGTTGAACAATTTCGCGAGTGAAGGAATAAGCAAAACATATTTAAATACAATGGCGTCGTGGACGTACTTGAATAAAAAGTTCAGCTAAAGACGTATGATTATACAAGTCTTTAATCATTGATTGTATGTAATCAAAATAAGAATACTTCTATCTAAATTGGCCAAAAGTTTGTTTTCATATGAACACCATATACCAGTAGTTAGTTGTGTGTTTATTGCACGAAGTTCACGGGATTTTTGCGACTGTTAAATATCAACAACAGTATGGTGACATTGTGGAAACGAAACTTTAAATACCCGATTTATTTAGTCATTTGAATGTATTTGATTAGTTAATTATAATACATATAAATATATTTTTTTTATTTTCCCATTTCTGAGATACATTTCAACATAATGTAACAAACAATTTTTCATTTTTTCCAATGAAAAATGAAAGCATTCATCAATAGGCTTGAATCAGTATTGTATCGTTCACCATACTTTCAAATTTTGTGTGATGTTATACCCTTGAATTTCGTATATTTTGGCGATGTGTACTTCTTTTACAGGGGCTTTTTGTGACTTTTTATGAATTATATAAATAAATAAAGGATCGTTGCATCTACATGGATGTTTGCATTATATAGTGATTGTGATTTCTTTTTGTTCAGGCTACGAAGTTTTGTAAAACCCTGAGCCTAAAATGGATCTAACAAACAAATGTATTTCTTTAATTAATGCTTTTTTATTTTGATTTTGACGTCCATGTATTATGTTCATAGTGAGACATCTATTTTATCAAACTAAAGTGGCCAGGTATGTTCCTGTCCTTAAAAATTCACATAGGGTAAAGTAAACATGCAACTTCAAACCTACGACTTAACAAAGTCCTTATCAATTTCATTGTTATATAGTTAACACAAATTTTGAACAATTGGGTACGTATATTTAAAGGTTACGGTATCCGTTTCTCTCTTATCAGTTTAGACAATACAAACTATAGATAAGCCAACAATGATATCAACCACACATCATTTGTCATCAAAACTGCGGCTAGCTAACATGCTAGGAACAAATTAAGGAAAAGTTGAGTAAATAAATTTGTCTGAGAAGCAACTTTAATCTTTAAGTTTAAACCATGGGTGATTGTTCAGAAGAGGATGCTTTAATTTGGAAACATAAACATTGTAACAGATGCAAAATAATTGTTATATCTCTTATAGTCATTGCTGTTGTCGCTGTTGGTGTTGGTGTGGCTATCGGATTTAGTCTCTCTTCAAATAAAAAACACACGGACGATTTTGAAGGTAAACAGCTTGGAGATGTACTGCCAAAATCGTTTTCTGTCGAGTTCAGTGTGCAAAACTCCAGGCCTGATGAAAAGATTGAGATGAAAATAGAATGGGATTTGAATGCAAGAAACCTACGTTATCGGGAATCGGACGCACAACAAGAAGAAGCATTAAGGCAGGTAATGGCAATCGATAATGTGGGTCATTTATCCGGAAACGAAAATGTTATAAATGTAACGATTGTTAATGATGAAGCCGTATTGAATGTTTTTGATGCTAAGTCAGATAACTGGACATGGTCTTGTATTCCCGATTTAGAAAGCATACTATTCTATCAGATAATTCAGTATGCACTTAATGCAACTAAGACAAGTAATGAAAATATGAATGAATGCGGTGGTAATGTGTGGTCTTACGGTAACTGTAATGGTTGTTCACCCATTTATTTCTGCGAAAAAGAAGCATCGATCATTTCAATACAGCAACATAAAATGACAGCAATCGTGTCAAGATGGACAGTACCTGCTACGAACGAAATACAGCTTCCGTATATGAACATTTCGTGTAAGAACATTAGCTTTTCCTATCAAAACACCAAATCGAAATCGGAGATTAAAATTGGTGGCACACGAAAGAACACAACATATAAGAACAAAGCGTCAAGTTTGTACATAGATTGTCTTTTCGTGCACGGTGTTGGAATGGACGGTCCGAATACAAGTTATAACGTCGAATCTTCTCAAAAAGACTACTGGGGTGATGTAGAAAACACTGTTTCAAGGTGTTCTTCATCGAAATTTATAAGATTTGACACAATAAATCATGGCTGGGACAATCATGAACTTCATGAAAGTTTTTGCAGTTTTGCAACCTCACCAAATGGGAATTCAACAATATCAAATAAACTCATATATGCCCACTCTATGGGTAATTTAATCATTGCGGCTGCTTTACATCGTGGAGTGTGTAAATTCGATTATACGAGTAAATGGGTTGCAGTTCAAGCTCCATGGTATGGCAGTCTTGTTGCGGACGTTCTAGTCGAAATGTGCAGTACTCAGATTAAGGTTTCACCAGGATACCTAACTCAGGACATCTTAGTGACTTTGCTAAAGTACTTCAACTATTGTAGTTGGGATGGAGTGGCAGCACCGGCGTTTATGACACTACAAACCGCGTATGTATCACCTGAGGGAACGTCTTTTCAGGATTTGGTCACTGTTGCTAGAAGATACGTTTCGGGTGGTCTTTGTGGAGACTCCAGCTGGGGAATGGGAAAAAAATGGTTATACAGTAGTGCATTTTACGTTATTCAAGCTTATACAAAACTGCCTGACCCCAACGACGGAGTAGTTAACTACCCTCACAGCTGTGCTTTGCATACGTACACACCGGACTATGAAAGCCCTTTTTATCTCGCACAAGCCAATCATCATGAAGGAACATGTAGGTTCGGCGATATCAGTTGGATTCCATTTTGGTGGGATGATGAAAAACTTTATCCATGTCGCTGGTATAACTATTCTTAGATAAGCTAGTGAACATTTTGAACAAACCACATGTAGTATACTTTCGGAAACGGACATGCCCTGAACATATCAACTATAATCGGAAAATATCAATTATTTCAAATCAAATAAAATTGTTGTTTAATTATTTTCGCTGATTGTGTTTAATTAATGAACAACAAAATACATTTTTCGTTTGATACCTTTTAATATGTGTGAAACAAGAAGTACAAGGAAAACAGACCAGGACTATACAGGCGATCACTTTTCCTTTCATCAAAAGTGTGTGAACAACTACATGTAATGGAAAGTTCAACATATTCTTGTATGCTCAGGCACATTTAATCACATGTTATTTATTCCATGTAGGATATAAAACTAAGTAGTCCACTGTGGTTTGTTTTACATGTTTTCTTTGTTTCGGATGTATGATCCTTCTTTCTGTTGTTTTCTGTCACGCTGTTTTATAGACCGTTAGTGGCCTGGGTCTGATTGAAGACGGGTGTTATGTTTGATACTGTACGCAGATATCTTTTGTAGACTATTGTACTGCGCTATTTATTAATGATTATCTGTATGCAAGAAATGGGTCAGGTGGAGTATGTCTACTTGTGAAACAGTCAATGTTCGAAGTTTTTAATGTCAGTATTTTAGATGATGTCTATGAAGGTATTTTATGGGTAAATTTTAAAGCGTTATATGGCAATACAAGTTTTAGTATATGTGTTTGCTATTTACCTCCAATGGGGTCTTCTCGCTATGTTAATGCAAATGACTTCTTTGATGAATTATTAACAGATATTTTCGAGTACCAAAAATTAGGACCGTTTTGTATTTGCGGTGACTTCAACTCAAGAATAGCAGATCTACCAGATTTTATTGAAGGTTGTGATTTTCTACCAGAACGAAATGTAATAGATTTTACAAAAATGGTAATTTAACTAGTGATGCTGAAAAGGTATTTTGTAAATGGAAAACAGAATTTAGCAACCTTTTAAATGCTGATTCAGAACTAAATTTAGATAGTCAGGTTTCGCAAGATAATTTTAGTAATTTTGGTAGAGAAGATATCCATAGCGAGCAGCATTATGTTCAGTTCTCATTGTCAGATGTAAAGAAAGCTGTTTTTAATGTTAAAAAGAACAGAGCTATGGGATACGATGAGTTACCAGTGGATGTATTAAAAAATGAACAGGTTATATACTGTCTACATGAGTTGTTTAATTATTGCTACAGTAAAGGAAAAATTCCAAAGAGTTGGGGCAAAAGTATATTAAACCCAATTCCTAAGAGTTCTACTAGTAACATCTATGACCCTTTGTCTTACAGAGGTATTACTATTACACCTATTGTATACAAAATTTATTGTTCCTTGCTTAACGAGAAACTAACTGCATGCATTGAATCAGAAAATGTTCTGTTTGAAGGTCAAAATGGGTTCAGAAAGAATAGAAGTACGATAGATCATCTCTCAACACTAACAAATGTAATTGAAACAAGGAAAAAGAAGAAGTTATCAACGTTTTGTGCGTTCATTGATCTACGTAAGCGTACGACTCAGTTAACCGTCAAATTCTATGGAGTAAACTAAGTGATACTCCAATTAATGATCAGTTATTTAAAGCTATACAGTCTATATATGATAATGTGGTTTGTTCAGTTAGAATAAATGGCTTTAATACTGACTGGTTCTCTGTTAAAACTGGACTAAAACAAGGTTGTTCATTGTCCCCAATGCTCTTTAATATATACATCAATGATCTGGCAACCAAAATGGATGCCCTTGGAAAAGGTGTAGTCATAGAAGGTCAAAATATATCAATCCTACTGTTTGCAGATGATATTGTTTTAATGGCAGAAAATGTGGAAGATCTACAGTGTATGTTGAATGAACTTAACACTTGGTGTAAAGAAAACAAAATGTCTATTAATGTTAGTAAATCAAATATTGTTCATTTTAGAAATGAGTCTGTGGGAAAAAGTATTTTTGATTTTAAATGTGGTAATGAAAGTATGAAGTATGTTTCACAGTATAAATACCTAGGTATAGTTTTAACAGAACACTTGAATTATACAGTAACAGCCAAAACAGTTGCACAGTCAGCTAATAGGGCTCTAGGACTACTTATTGCCAAATCAAAAGCAGTTGGAGGTTTCCCATATGAAGCATTCACAAAATTATTTGAGGCAACTGTTGTGCCAGTTATAACATATGGAGCCTCAATATGGGGAAATGAAGAATTCAGTTGCATAAATGCAGTTCAACATAGGGCAGCTAGGTATTTTTTAAACGTAGGAAAGTATACGCCAAATGCAGCTGTTAATGGAGATATAGGCTGGACACCAATGAGCTGTAAAATAAAGAAGTGTATTATTTATCAATGGTGCAGACTTGTTAATATGAATAGAAATAGGATAAATAGACAAGTGTTCCAGTGGTCATACTCTTGTAAAGGTAGAAATTGTAGAAATTGGTGCTTCAAAGTTTGTAATATGTTTTTAAAGTACGAGTTAGATGGTTGCACCAGTACAGATACATTTATGTGTAAGCAATTCATCTCAGACAAAGTACTTTCAGATAGTTTTGAGGAATACAAAAATTCCTGGTCCCAAGAAATCAATAGAGTCAATGCTCAAAGAGGTGAAGGCCAGAATAAGTTAAGATTCTATAGAAAATTCAAACAAACTTATGAAGTAGAACCCTATTGTTGTAAAGTGTTAAATAGAAGACACAGAGGTGCTTTAGCAAAATTTAGAAGTGGAACTGCACCAATAAATATTGAAATTGGTAGATATACTAATGTACCACTTGAATCAAGAAAGTGTTTACATTGCAATAGCTTAGGAATAAGTGTTTTAGAAGATGAGAAACATGTAATTTTTGACTGTCCCTTATATTTTGATATTAGGAGTAAACTTGTACACGAGGCCAGTAATCAGTTTGAACATTTTGATGATCTTGACACTGATTTGAAATTGAAACATCTATTGTCAGACAGTAATATTGTTAATTTAACTGCCAAAACCTGCTACCAAATGCTAGGAAAACGCAGAGAGAACATTTACAGTAACTAAAGGCATAGTAATGGATACATTACAAAATATAGCTGTCCGTTCCTAATTAATCACTGTTTTAATTGATTGATTAATTGGGATAAGTAGTAATGGATAGAAGCCATTGCCTGTATATTATTACGTGATAAAATGATTAGAACAATCTTAGTTTTATAATTGTATGTATATAATGTATGTACTTCTGTGGTCACAGGTTTTAAGTGTAAAATAATTTTAAGCACTCTTGATACTAAAGTGACATTTCCAATTATATTTAAAAAGGATTAATAGACTATTTTTAATATTGTAATATAATATAACTTAATGTAAATTATAGCATGTGACCATGTGTACTGTGTACTCTTTTATTGTCTCTCATAATTCTTGTTAGAATGGCAGACATGTTAGTCACTGTTTTTTTATATTGCATGAAATGTATATTATGTGTAACATGTATGGTGAGACAGAAATAAATAAAATAATAATAGAAATAAAACAAAAGATAACCCCGGAAATTTAACGGTTTGTGTTGGCCGTCCAGAAAAATAAAATTTTAAGCATTAACCCCCTTTGTTTCTCACGAATACCACATATGTGTCAGGTTCGGCATATTTAGTTTTGTAAGTACCCTGTATGCTTAGATAAAACTGCACCCCAGAAGTGTTGTTTGGACTCTGCACCCCACATGCACGAAAACTCACCTGAGGGAGTCCGTCCGTCTGTCCCGTTTTTGTGTGCATCATAAATCAAAAAGGGTTAAATTGAATGAATTGATATTTATCATATTGATAGAGAAAATGAGAGGAAACGCAGCGCACAAGAACCATAGCTCTAGTTTCATTATTTTTGCAGTTACTGCCCTTTTTACTGCCTCTTTACTTTTTTTGCGCAGAGCATAACTCGAAAAGTGTTGAAGGAAATCAGTTGATGTTTCATATATTGATTCAGTTGTTTGTAAAGATACATTGTTTGAAATAATTACATTAAATGACAAAGGGAAATCATGAATGCTTTAATTAATTGAAACAGGTGCTGCTATTTTCAATCAAAGCTGAAAGTCAGGGACATATGTCACTTTAAAGTGACAAATCTGGTTTCATATTATGTTTGTTACTAATAGGATCATCTCTTTAACTGAAGTTTGACATTACCATAAATTTTGGGATTAATTACTTAGTTCAAGTTGTTGAAAATGTAAGACAACACCAGTGAGCACCTTCATTAGACCCTATATGTTTAGACACCAGCATATTTAATTTACAAATATTCGGTATCTGCATTGAAAGACAAAAATGCAAATTCATCTCTGTATCGGCCGTAATTGCGTGTAGATCATTGTCAAGAATCAACAAGTTTGCGTGCGTTAGATTACAACATATTATAATTACTTTCGCGCGCAAACTCCCCACAGCGATTTGATCGAATGAGCTCCGCTCTGGAATCACTGTGCCATTTAGATGCATAGTGACGAAGGAAAATAAAAACAAATAACAAGAGGATCATGATGACCCTATACTGCTCACCTGAGTACCAGTGCACTTACCTAAGGGAGTCAGTAGATGCTCAGGAAGACACTGGTCACTACGGGAAGTCAGCAAATGCCAAAGACAACTGTTGCTAGTTGCTAAAGACGCCAATGGTTATTAAGGGAGTCGCTGGTGGCAAGATGATTGTGGCTGATAGATGAAGTCACTAAGTGCTAGACTTAGGAAGTAAATGATCACTTGTTCCTAAGGGAAGTCAATGGTTGCTAAGGAAGACTCTCTTGCAAAGAAAGTCAGTGGTTTCTTGGTAGGTCGCTGGTTGCTATATGAACTCATTGAAAGTTATGTTTTTCCTATAACTCGATATACAGCCCCCCCCCCGGGGGGGGGGGTTTTTTTTTTTTTTTTTTTTTTTTTTAATTTTTTTTTTTTTTTTTTTTGGGGTTTTTTTAAATTTTTTTTTTTTTTTGAAAAAACCCTTTTAAAAAAAACAAAAATTTTTTTTTCTCAAAGGGGGTTTTTTTGCAGAGGTTGTACTGTACAGACAAGGGATTCCCGGCTTGGCGTTGTCAAATTAAAAAACCCCAGGGGTATGATTTGAACAAACTTGGTAGAGGACCACTTGGCATTGCTTCATACCAAATACATGTAAGCTATAGGTCTTGTGGTTTAAGAGATTTTTTAAAAAGGTTTTCAGTCTATGTAAAACAAGTGACAGGGCCAATATAGGGCAATATTTGAACAGACTCGGTAGAGGTTTACCAGACTACATGCTAAACATCTAAGCTCTAGACCTTGTGGTTTTATAGAACTTTTTTAAAAAGTTTTTCCTACATCAAGTGACCTCCGGGCAAAATTTGAACAAACATAGTAAAGGTCTACTAGCAAATGAACCATAAAAAATATCTAAGTTCTAGGACTTGTGGCTTCACTGATCCCCTGGTCATTTTTGACCCCATGGGCAAGATTTGAACATACTTCGAAGAGGTCCACTAGGCGATGTTACACTATTTTGGTTTCTTACACGGATATTTCCATCTGAACCAAGTATCTCATGGTAGGGGGTGTAAGATGAGATTTTCCAGCACTGGTAAAAACTGCAGATATCCCCATCTGGTATGCAAGAAATCAACTATCTAAGCTCTAGACCTTGTGGTTTTGGTGAAGAATTTTTAAAAAAGTGTCTCTATATATGTATATATATAAAACAAGTGACCCCCGGTCAGAGCTAATTTTGATCCGGGAGTCATGATTTGAACTTTCTTGGTAGAGGTCAACTAGCCAATGCTAAATATCTAAGCTCTAAGTATTGTGGTTTCTGAAAAGAAGATTTTTAAAGTTGTTCCTATATAAGCCTTTTTTAAATCAAGTAACCCCCGGGCGGGGTCAATTTTAATCCGGGGATCATAATTTGAACAACCTTAATAGAGGTCCATTAGGCAATGCTACATGTTACAAAACGAAGCCCTATGCCCTGAGGTTTCAGAGAAGAAGATTTTCAATTATTTTCCTTGGAATTGAATTGTTCTAACAACTCTGATAAAACTTAATGCAAGGAGCATCCCTGCCAAGTTTCATCAACATCGGCCTGGTGGTTTCAGAGAAAATGTCGTTCGAAGACGGACGACGGACGGACGACGAACGGACGACGGACAGTGAGTGATGAGAATAGCTCACCCTGGCACTTCGTATTGATGTTTGATATTAATGATAATGATGATCTGTTTTGATAGCAAAGACGCTATGAGGTGGATGGTATTGATGAGCCATGTTGGTGGCAATGACGATGTGTCGTTGATGAAAATATGCTAAGTAGTTTATGCTAATGGTGAGTATATTGTTGATAGTGATGAAATGACCTTGATAAAATAGTATAGTGATGCTAATGATAAGAGTTTTATTATGTTGATGATGATGTAGAGGTGTTGATAATATTGATGCATGTCATAATTTGTATATACATGTATAGTATTTATGTTGTCAAGGCCTTGACCAAATGCTCATCTGAAGCTTGTATTGGAAAAGAAAGTAACAGCATCTTCTTGTTTATTAAAGTCATAAGCACATATGCTTTAACTATACATTCAAAGTACAAAGTGTTAGATTTCTTTCCACTATCTTGTTGACAAGAAAACGCCAAGAAAATGCATTAAAAGTACATACATGACTAGAATGATAACTTGTAGGTAATTAAAAGACTAGGATAATACAAAACTATATATGATACAAAACACGGAGACTCTGAGTGGTGATTTGTGGGAGGTGGTGGGTTTTGCATAAATTCACTGAAGATATCGGACAAAGGAAATATGAATGTATGTCAACACACGGGTACGCGACGTATCGTCTTCATGTACTGAACATTTGTGCCAAGTTATTTTTAAATCCTGAAAAGTGGTCAAGCGGTGGGATAATGGGGTACGCGAGTGACAAAGCATCGTAGAGAAAGAGCAGTGACATGTGCAGCATGGATCGTGTCTCAATGGCAAGGGTCTCCGCCGAGAAAATTTTATGTTTCTGTATGCGTTCAGATACGTTTGTATTGCATCCTGAGAATGTTTTTAGATTGTAATTTGAAACCAGTTTGAAATGTTTTTTACAGGAAAAGATGTGAAATTCTCAGCAGATTTATTGATATTCTTTTGTTACTGACATAAAGATGATGTATAGAGGATTCATGCGTTTTAAAGGATACACTAGCATCTTTCCATTTCTTTTACTGTAATAGAAGTCACTAAGACTGAAAACTTTCCACTGGATGATTCTGACTAAAGTTGTGTAATGTGTAAGGCTGATTTGAAACTGCAGGTATTTCCGCTATGATAATGTGCCGCTTGGATAGAATGCATGAATATAACAAAAGAGCCATGATGGCCCTGTCAGCTCATCTAAGAACCAAAACGACTTTGGCATTCAAACGCATGCAGATTCTTTACAATTTGGTCAAAGTTGATGATTATGGATCTGTAAAGGCAACACACAAAAAAGATATATAAAACTGAAATCAAATACTATTGATTAAAGTGACATTATGCGCATTTTTTTCAAGTAACAATCCAGCTGAAAATGGTGTGTGTACAAAAGCGTAGAGGAAATAATAGCTTTTAACCCAATACACCAAACTCTTCCCGCTACCAGTATGAAAAAAAACTTTCCAAATATTGATTTTCTTATTTGACTGGGAGAGTCAATTTAAGAAAAGAACAACTGCATGCAGGAGTTGCGACCCTTCCACTGCCAAAATCTCTACCAACATCAATAACGACAGAATCAACTATCATTTTATCAGTCCGATATTTTTTATATCTAAAGCACTACTTTCAAATACTAATGCGGCATAATCATTAATTTAACACATTTAAATGCACAGCAACCAAAAATTGCAATTATCACCAAAAATACACTATGTGCAGTAAGATGCGCATAATGTCACTTTAAACAAATTGATTATACAATGTCGATTCTTTCGAAGTTCCAGTGATTTGACAATACATTAAGGAGATACATATAGACGATTTCCAATTTTGTGAAATACAAAATAATGTACTTTTAAATGCCTTGTGAAATGACAAAAAAACAACAACAACAAGACAAAATACAAAGTGAACATCTTATATGTTCAAATGAAAGGCTAATGAAACCATTCTGAAACAGTGTTACAGTAGTAAATTAAAGTTTGACTTTTGGCCTTGTATCCGGCACAGTTCTGAACTTGAAGACGTCTCTGGGTAGTTCCGAGTCCCATTTGCCGAGTACTATACTGGCAGCCAATCTACCAATCTCATCGCTCGATTTAGCAGCGTAACCGTTACCACCAATAGCCACGCCCAGTTGGGCATGTAACATGTCGATATATGGGCGTGTAGTAGGCGTTTCCGTAACAACACAACTGTCACCTTTCCAAGAGTTGAACTTCAAGCCTGCAAGTTTTAAAAGAAAAACGACTTACATTAAAGGCAGAATAATCCGAAATTCACGAATACAAAAACGTATCTATTACAACACTTTTGCGGCTAGCTCATCTGTGACGATAGCTTCTGTAAAGAACTTTGAAATCGGTTTCAGATAATCTTCACCAAGACTGTATGCTTTTAATTTGATTTTGATTGTAATTTCTTGTTTGCTTTACTAAAATATTTTTTGGAACGAGCGCCCTTACAAGGTTCCCCCTTTTTTTTTTTGGGGGGGGGGGGGTTTTTTTTTTTTTTTTTTTTCCGGGGCCCCGCGCCCGTTTTTTTTGGGGGGGGGGGGGGGGGGGGGGTGGTGGTTTTTTTTTTTTTTCCCCCCCCCCCCCCCCCCCCCCCCGCGGCGCGGTGCTTTTCTTTTTTTTTTCCCTTCTTTTTTTTTTTTTTTTTTTTGGGGGGCCCCCCCCCCCCTTCCCCCCCCCTTTTTGCCCCCCCCCCTGAAAATGTTTCAGACTTGTCTAACAGAATGCCTTAGAAACAGTTTGCAGTCATTATCACAGTATTCAACTTTTAAATACCAACCTGACGTACACATATGTTTAAAAATAAATGAATAAAAAACCTTTAAAAAGCGAAGCTGTAAATTTGGCAACATTTTGCTCGATGTCCGAATCTCCCATGTCATACCACTTTTTCACATCATCAGATGACGTAAGCGGCTCACGTGCACCTCCAAAAAAGCCCAGCTTTATATAGTAACTACCTGTAAAGAAAGAAATATGTTACAAAGAAATTATTAATACATATAATTATGTATCATGTCCCTATTTTATAATTGACATTCGTCGTCATACGGTACTTAAGCCATATTGCTTTAATATACCGGGAGAAAATTGAGTCACCCTGTAACTGACGATGCATATATTCACGCGGTACTGTAACATAAGTTTATGTAAATAACTGTATAACATGTGCATATGTCTAAATTAAGTTTTGCGACGTACATGTACCTGTAAATCTTAAAATAAATATAAACAAAGAGCACACTACTTACAGGTATAAACGAGAATGACAAAGAATATATACCGTACCGTCTGGATATCTTATTGGTGGTAGCATGTAAAAATGTATCTTTTTGATCATGTGTGAGGACGGAACTTCCCAAAGTTCATTTTCAGGACCATCATATATAACACAGGGCATATCCCTAAAATGAAATGCTTTGCTCAAATGGATAATGTTTATTGTAGTATACCCTCATAACTTCGATAGATAAATTGTATTGCATGTACGAAAATTTGTCGAGCATGAAATCAATTAATGCATACTCTACTTAAATACCAACCATTTCTTTCTTTCAATAAATTTTAAGAAAAAATAGGTACAGTCAGAAGCTCGGATGCGTAATAATTAAATCACGAATGCGACTAACTGCATTTCATCAAACGATACACTACCGGGAGGCATTTATTATTTCGATTCTAGCACGCCATTGTCTGAAAATTACCCCAGAACTATGTTATACGCCTGTTGCTTTCCTGTATATTTATATAAAAGAAGTTGCGGATCGTGATAGAATAATGAATAAGTGTTAAAGAAACAGTAATGGGTACAATATGAAATCTTATAGGCCTAAACTACATGGCAATTCAAGTTTCTCTGGTGTGTAGGGCAGCACACTTTCCAAACTACTATACTGCAGAAGTCCCTTTCTCTTAACGAGATAACCGTGTCCGTTTCATTTTGCAGCAGACGTATGTCGTGGCTTTTAGTTACACATTTTTTTGCATAGAAATAACTGAACGATTAGGTAAACTTGTCTGTTAAAAATATTACATAATAAATGTTTTAACTCAAAGGGCAATATGGACAATGCTGCCAATATAAATATCATTGAAGTATCAGCGTTCCCTACCGTAATGTCTGGAGGCTCAATTTGTCCACTTCTACCAATGACACGGTCAATGGGGTAATGGCCTAGTCAGGTTTGACCCCTGCCAATAGATCTCGGAAATTCGTAAATGCTCCTGTTGCCAATAGAACCCTTTTGCTCTTAATCGAGCGTCCACTTTCCGTTTCTACCAGCATAACGTAACTGCCATCTGATTGGACAACTCGTGACACGCGACGCACTACGTCATCAATAAGTGTGCATCCTTGTTTGGCAGCCATTGTTTTCTGTGCTTCAACTATTTTTCTTGGATTTATGTAGCCGGCATTATTCATTTCAAGAATGCCGTGAGTATCTTTTCTTACAGTTAGATACGGAAAGTGGTGTTGGAGAGACTTATTGTTCAGCTTTTCGGTAGCAATCTTGCCCTTTTCAGTTACGTCCTCTACATTCTTCAAGAAGTCGGAATTTTCTTCACCGATCATTAGGTTCCCTACTTCATAGTAGAATTTGATACCTAGCAAAACAGCCCCTTAATTTTATTACTAACTCGACATATAAATTACATATACAATGTGACAAGAATTTATATTTTAATTGAAAAGTTTTTTCAGTTAAACTGAAGTTATTGTCTTAACACGTATAGTAGGAATATTTGCTTGCATATAATATTTATTTGTGTAAATTATGAAGTTGGTCGCGTAATTTTGCATTCTGAATATATCTTAACTTTACTGACATTCGCATGTGCCATTAGAAGAGGTAATCGTTTTGTAAATCAAAGCACTGAGAGTATTGTAGGAAAACGAAACGCAAATGTAGGATCGAGTCTTGCCTTTCTTTTTATTGAATATGAAGAATTTAATTCATTTTTCTTACATGTTAATTGCATGAACTTTTCGATTTCTTTTTCATGTATTGATATACTGCATTCATATATGAACAAGCATTACGACATCGATGCAATACTGATATTGAAAATATTACACAGAATGTTGCAAAACTCGACAGGCAAGAAACAGATACACATTTATCCATTTACATGTACCATTGCTTCAGACTATGGAGCGGAAATCATTTTTGACGAATGTGCAGTGGGCCCTCTATTTGTCAGCCAAAGCCCGAATTTGCTTTAAATGTAGTATACATGCTATTTTTGTTATTATATGTATACTGATGCAATGGAAATGAATTAAATGTAACATGTTACACACTATTAAGTCAATAATGAATAAAAAAGATTACAATGTATATAAATAAGAGTGAAAAATACGAATACATCATCTTAATGTATATGATATAAGATATAATATAATTGATTGCAATGTTATTTACTACCTGTGAGATTCGAATCCATATAAAACGAAAGTGTAAAGGTAAGCAAATGTTTCCCCTGCTCCATGATCGTCATTCTTTACTGATATTCATTGAATATATAAGACTTCCGAGAAGCTACGTCCCCTTAAATTTGACTTTGAATTTGATTTCAATAGTTTTGGTCTCGTTAAATACCTATGCAACCCCAGACATTGTGTTTGTAAGCTAAGAGAACGCAGTCATTTATTTTGATAACATGCAAGTTATTTAGGTCCCTTTTTATTCGTTATAATAGTGATTTGGTAACCGTTTACAGGCGAAAGATACATCAAACACGATTTAGAAAAAAATAATACAATGTTGCAATGTTATTTACTACCTGTGAAATTCGAACCCATGTAAAAAGAAAGATAGAAGGTAAGCTATCTTTTTCTCTGCTCAATGCTCGTCATTCATTACTAAATGCGACATGTTACTTCCACTAAAATTTGACTTCAATCGTTCATGTCTAATTAAAAGCATATACAGAATGAGAAACCACGTGGTTAGACTAATCAATTTGAAGTTTTATGTACGGTGTAGTTATTTCTTTTAAAAATTAATTTTATAAATAGGTGAGTTATGTGGGCCTTTTTTATTCATAAAACTAATTTTTTGCAGATGTTATTAAATGTAACGTAGTTGTGAGAAATAAGAAAAGCATTACTAACAAAAGTTTAACAATAGATCTAAACTCCCAAAGGTCGAGGGTTCTGGGTCAAAGTCATTTTGTTTTACCACTCAAAATTAAAGAAATTAACAAATTTCAATCGTTCAAGGTAGCCATCAAAAGCCATCTAATGAAAAGTATTTAATTTTTTTTCTCTTGAATATTTAATTTTACAGTTTTCATTTTTATAGCTTTACTTAACAAGTTTCGGCTTCGGATTTTTCTTCAGTTAAGTCTTTAATTATCTTAATAATTTTATTATTTTTACTGACATTAGTTTCCGTGACATGCTATTTCTATACAGATATAGACAACTTTCAGTTTATCTATAAGTCATGACTGTGTCTTTTTAGAAGTTAAACTTAATTAGTTTGTTGAATGACTTATCAATTTTTAGGGTATTTAATCAGTATAAGTATCTTGAATTAATAACTGATGTGACAAGTTCTGTGATAATTTAATGGCAATATCTAAACTGTGATATGAACATCATTATTTAAAAAGTTTTTTTAGTTTTAAAATTGCCTCTCTATGTCATGCAACCCGAATATCAAGGATCACAATGAAACTAACATCTGCTCTTTATTGTGTAATCGTTGGTATTGGGAAGCATGTCGTGGTTTCTGGTGCATAATATATTATTTAATAATTTTTATTATCATTTTATATACTGATTGTAAATCATTTTATTATATACATATAAATATTCTGCCAAAAATACAGCCTATACTCAACCATCAAATACGGCCTGACAGAAAAAAAATCCGTATTGTATGTACGTGCAATACAAATAGCGCGGCAAATTTGTAAGAGTGTATTCAATTGGCCCTCAAATGCACATGACGTTAATAACGTCGCTTTTGACTGGGTCTGTCACTATTTGTTTATACGATGACGTCAATAAACTGACGTCGCACACTACGTATATTTCGCGCTAAAAAGGGGTTTTCTTCAATTTTACGCTTAGCATGTCATTTTAATTTAGTTTATCGCGCAGACAATGTCAAATGTTATATAATAAAAGGGTTATTAGTATAGTAATGTGATCCATAAGCCGGATTGGCTCTCGTCGAGGTCGGATCAAACTCGTGCTACGCACTCGTATGATCCGACGCACGACTCGAGCAAATCCGGCATGCTGGATCACGTTACTATACTAATAACCCTATTTTATTACATATCTATAATTATTTTGCCAAAAATACAGTCTATATTCAACCATCAAATACGGCCTGACAGAAAAAAAATCCGTATTGTATGTACGTGGAATACAAATAGCGCGGCAAAATTTTAAGAGTGCATTCAATTGGCTCTAAAAACAAAAATAATATCAAACAGGGAATGCCACGTACCAAAAACGCAGCCTCCCCAAAACGAACCCCACAGCACCCAGAAGTGCACACCACCAACACACACACACACACGCACACACGCACACACACACGACACACACACACAATCATGTACACACACACATATACACCACCAACACACACTAGCATACAAAGCAAACACACGAGGACAAAACGAACAATTAAAGGAACACAGTGGGGCACCGCCTTGGAACGGTCAGTGGCAAAAACACCACTGGGGATCTTAAACCGGTTTATGGTGCGCACCCAACCTCACTCTTACCCCCACCATGTTCCAAAGTCACAGGACAGTGTAAATAAAAGTAATCCCTGCTAGGTGAATCTCTAACACACGCAATGGAAACAAAAGGCATGGTATGTAAAACACAAAAATGCTCGTGTATAAATATATAAAAAGCAAACCTTGAGAACCAAAAAACGTATGTACTCAATGCCTTTGCAGAAGGCAGAGCACCAAGAGAAACACCCTTAAGGGCCCGACGAAACAGGCCAGAGGACAGAAATCTAAAATGCACATGACGTTAATAACGTCGCTTTTGACTGGGTCGTTACTATTTGTTTATACGATGACGTCAATAAAATGGCGTCGCATACTTCGTATATTTCGCGCTAAAAAGGGTTTTACTTCAATTTTATGCTTAGAATATCATTTTAATTTAGTTTATTCGCGCAGACAAGTGTCAAAAGGTATATAATAAAAGGGTTATTAGTATAGTAATGTGATCCATAAGCCGGATTGGCTCTCGTCGAGGTCGGATCAAACTCGTGCTACGCACTCGTATGATCCGACGCACGACTCGAGCAAATCCGGCATGCTGGATCACGCTACTATACTAATAACCCTATTGTATGATTTCCTTTGCCGAAATAAATCTATCTATCTATCTAAACAACATATTTGACCACGAAACACTTTTAAGCGAGTAAATTTTACTTACTGCTTATCTCTTTTTGTAATTCTTTTTATATAAAACAAGTGATTGAACGTTTGTTATTGCATAATGCATACAAAACTATACATCTTCAGAAAATGCAGATCGTAAGCTTTCATATGGTATATTTTTCTGGATAATCGGACAAGAAACTATGTCTGAAGGACAGTTTAAATTTATGGCATTTTCAATAGACTTTCGGCGTATACACAATATCTACATTGTGCGGTTGTAGCACGAGTCAAACTGTAAGTATGAATGAAAAATGCGGTTAAGTTTTATCAATGAACTGTATCTGTATGAATATTTAATTAATAACTGTTTATTGCACCGTTTAATTTGCACAAAAGGTGTTTATGTGCTTCACGTTTCCAAAGTTAACAGAATAATGCAAAGTTTATATCTTTGAATATAAATACATATACATATGTGCATGTACAGAATTCTCTATTACTGAATTATTTTCAATGCGAATGTATAGAGAAGAGGCGTAGGAGCAACTGTAACTGACTCTTCTGGTTTATGCTTTTGGGAAGCGAATCGCTTTCCAAAAACAGTTGATAATAGTGTCGGGTCTGATCTCCACAAAATTTGATAAAAAAGGATCACCAGCTTTAAGGCATGAATGATATATGTTTGTTAAATATTAAATCTAGGTCAAATAACTTATGACCCAATATAATATGCAAGATTTGAGGATGTCCAGATCTTTAGAATTTCTGACTAAGGACTTTGGTAGTACATATATCAGCATGTTTTTCAATGTTTACTAAATGGCTGTTCAACTCAGGATTAAAGTCGATGAGTATATATTCAGAGGATTTATTACATTTTTCAGATGGACCTTACAATGGACCTAACAAGCACTAAGATGAGCGTCATTTGTCCAATGACGTGTTAAAAACTAAACAGTCAATATAACTTACCGGACTGATTTTCCAGTTCTCTGTATCGTTTTATTGACTCTTTTGCCAGATGAGCCCATACAATATCTTCGTCACAACACCGAGTTATTCGTCCTTCATCATAGTAAGACCCATATATTTCATTGTTTCCTCCAGCACCCCCAGCACCTTTTTTCTGTTTAAAATGTTAAATTTTTTTCATAGTAAATAGGTCCACCGGAACGTAGTATAATACAATGGAGGTTAAATGGAAGATTAAAAAACTCTTGCATTTACTCTCGTGCACTAAATTTTGTGAAATGAAACTATGGATAACTATATTACAATGAACAAAAACAGTCATATTTTCAATGATGTTTTTAATTGTATAACTAGAAAAAAAGTTGTGCTACCAACCTTTGGTTCCGTTGGTCCTATCAAGCACGTCTTGAGACCGGCAGTTAAGGTAGCATGTCGGGCAGCAGCAGACCCTACCATGCCAGCCCCAACTATACACAGGTCATACATTATGGCTTGATTGTGTCCTTCTGTCATATTTTAACCCTGATAGATCTATATCTAAATTTTATGATAATTAAACCAACGTCATCACTTTACTCCATATAGCAATGTAAAGTTTAAGGGTTTTTTTAACACATAATGAGCATTTAACAACTTTTTTTCTGAACGTCTAGTCCTCTGTCACTACTGCATATTTTCGAGGTGCAAACGCTCAGTTTTTTTCAACCAAAGAGATGATTGTAAGATATATATATCTGTATGTTATCGTAGCTTAAATAATAAGGTTTGTCCGGCATAGGATGAAGTTGTTGACAAGGAGATGTTAATCTTATATCAATTTTGGTTTATGTAAACAAGTTTGAAATTTGACCGATTAATTCATCAATGCTTATAGATTAACGTAATAGGCTTCAATCTGTAAGCAATGTACATGTAATACTACATGTATTATATAGATATATATAGCTTCAAAGCCTCAGTTTTGCATGGTTCTGTCGATTATGGCCGCAAGTTCATTCCTACTTAAAATTGTGACTCATGTTACAACCGCACAACGTAGATATTGTGTAAACATCTGTAGAAAATGCTATATTTTAAACTGTTCTTCAGGCATGGTTTATTCATAGTTTTTATTACGACAATTGTAAATAAGTCATTTGCCCAAACCCCTCTTCCCATCTTCCTCATCAATGCGTATATTTCGAGACCGTTTCATGTTAAAAATGAAGTTATCTAGCATGTCTCTGCTATATTTTTAAAAGTATTTTGCTATGGGTTTGTTTTGTGCTTTGTATATATACTGGTATTTGATTTTCCTTGTAGCATTTGGCAAAAACATTGTTTTCATATAGCAAATATTATGTCTGCAGTGTGCGCCTTGTCTTGTTGGCTTTTCTCGATGGTGGAGGATTCGTGGGTTTGGTTGCTGGTAGGAGCTGTGTTTGACCATGTTCAGGGATGACAGGTATCTAAATTCTGTAATGTAAAGTTCACATCGACTTTCGTATTCAAAGCCTTTGTCTTTAAAACTGTTTTGGAGAAGTCGCTTAAATGTTCCTTGGGAATATTATATTCTATTTAGTAATTGATCATGAATATACACGAGGGAATATACTCAGCCATCTAACCATATTATCTTTTCATTACAAAATACTCAAGTGTAGTTGTCGTGCAAGAAGCTGATTGCTTTGCACTTTTCCCCAAAAATTGCGTGCAAATTTCACGCATTATTAAGACTGTCGGAATGCGTGATTTGCAGTTGGCTAAAATTGCAGCGAAAAGTGTCGATTAAATCAAGCCAGAAATGGTATAAGGGGATATGGTAACGGAACAGATACAGCAGCCGAGACGTTCAAGTGTGATTCACTTATCAAAGTAAACGAAATTGTAATCAATTTCGCTTTCACACGTTGAATTGATATGACTGAAATGTAGGTTGTGATGGATCTCAACCGATATATTATCGATTGTTTTCTTAGCACTACCCATAGCGCGAACAACGATGTCGCCGTAGGGTACATGTTCGAACCCTGGCTTCTGTCTTGTTTTCTTGTATCATTGTCTTTGGTCCTGTTGGGATATGGAGAACATTTAGTAACAACAATTCATTATTACACAATACTTTATGTCTTTTACCTGGCTTTGATTGAAGAAATCAATTTCCTGTAATCAAAATGAATGTCCTTTCTTTTCAAAATAAAACAGCAAATATCTTACATTTATAAAGAAACATGTCCAGTACTGATGATGTTAATAGTGTTGAACTGTAATATCAGTGATAAAAGCATGTACATTGGGTATGTTTGACTGTCTTCTAATTGACTGCCCTTCACAAGGACAGGCACTTTTTTAATCAATTCCTTTTTTCTGTTCATATATTGTTTTTCTATTTCTGTTAAGATACTGGTATGTAACAAAGAAATCTGTTCCGATAGGCCAAAACACTCTCTTTATTCCAACGACTTCTAAAGCACAATCGTGTAATATCACCACACTTCCCTTTTATTATAGCCCTTTACTCGTGTAAAATATCAAGATTTATTGCATATGTTACTATATATAGTATCAAATTTGCCTTTGATTGTTCAGTGATACGGGCCGATAAAACGATCACGTGACGTAGTGTGCCGATAACTGATATCGGCACACTGCTAGTGTGCCAGAAAATTCGTATTGAGGCTATTTCCGGTCAACTGTGCAGCAACGTTAGACTGTCAGCACGTGAAAACGTTGACGTAATTGACAACGTAGACGTAACGGAAAATGGCCGCCGAAAGGACACAGAAGTCTCTTTCTCAACGTTTATTGAATTTAGAATTTAGGCTTATTGAGCACCGAAATGTGGAAACTGACAAGTTTGCTTTTGTGGATAGTATGAATAATTTATTCATTCAATGGCATTTATCTTTATGAAATAGTATAAGTATTGCAGGAATGTGCGTTTTGTATCTTTTTGTCTTATCTTTTCCCATTTTCAGCAAAACTGATGTTCAACATATGCAATAAAAAGGTAATTATACGGGGCAGGTGTGCCTTTAGACGGTATTGGCACCCTTGGTTATAATTGGCCCTCGGGCTAAAGCCCTCGGGCCAATAGCTCACCAAGGGTGCCAATATCGCCTAAAGGCACACCTGCCCCGTATAATAACCTCTACGTATTGGACAGCAATGTGGACTGTGTGGGTTGGGTTATCAAATAAGATTAAGTTAATTTGCTTATACATGAAACAAAACTTAATAGTTATGTTTCTTTTCCGCATAGCTCAAAGTTATGTAGAATATAGCTGATGTAATTCTAATCATATTTAGCAAAACTTTCTCGGAAAAAAATCAGATCTAAATATGATTAAGTGCGTTGTTTAAATACACTGTAAATTAACTTAAGATTTTCCATGTTTAAACATGACGGGCATGCGTACCGTACGTCGTTTTTTTCCGAAGCTCAAGGCCACACACTCTAAAACTTATGCAAAAACATGTCCATAGTTAATGTTATGCTTAAAATGTGTCTTGTTAAATTTTTAAACAAAAACCCAAACGCAGTTTACGCCGAACTACCATGTCTAGATACTGACATGCTTTCTCAACACGTGCATCACACTAATTGTTTATGACTGAAAAAGATCATAAACTATTAATAACTATAAATATCATACATAAATCACAAATTATTTATTACTTTAAAAGCATTAAACATTTGACTATAAATATAAATGACTATAAACGAAATGCAGACGAATGAGATAATTTACATTTTTATGCTCTTAGGGATCGAAGCTTGGTTTGATTTAAGGTAGCAACTAACCTAAAATATTTTATTCGAAAAAAATCTTCAAACGTTTTTATCTTTTATATTCTGTGTAGAAAGTATGTATAAAGTTATACATTTTTGGAATACTCTAAACAAAATCGAAACAAATGGTGAAGTTCGTGATTACTAAAGGACAAGGCCACATACTCGCAACTTTATGCAAAAAACATGTTTAAAACATAACTCTATAAATGTAATAAACATAAAAAATGTCATGTCTATCACGGAGTTTTGAACAAGCAGTAGCTCCCAATACCGAAACCTTCTGTTGCATTTATAAACTTTTCTCTTCTCGATGGAACCGTGCAAAACTCTTAAAATCAGTTTTATGCTGTTACATGTGTCGTGATAAGATTGTATACCCCCGACCATACAAAAATTGAAACAACGTGAGATTTAAAAAAAATTATATTAATTAAAGACAGGCGCTACCTTAACATGATGTCGCATATGCCAAAGTTAAGTGAGACACTTAATTTGCCTCGACCTTATCTTTTTACTATTAGCACTGTAAACATAATCATTAGCACTTTCATTCATCATAGATCGATCCTTTTAGTCTCAATCACTCACAGAAGATATGAACCTTAGAAAGAATACTTTAATAATACATTCTGATACTTCTGGGGGTAGAAATCAGGACAAAATCATTTTCAAACCAGTATGTGTTTTGTCAAAACAGCTTAAACTATTTCTAATCTTTATCATTATACATATATGACCATTCGTGCTTATTCGGTCATCTCCGGAATTTTCCGTAAGAATGACAGAAGTGCGTGTGACGTCAAAGGGACACACACTATGTATTTCGGACCCAAAGAAAGGGTTTACTAGCGCAAAATTGACTCTTTGAGATATTAATTCCGTAACTTCAACATTGAAGATCGTAATAAAATAAACAGGTTCTTTTTTCTATATCTGGAAAGGAAAATTTACGGGTTGTGCTCTGTAAAATTCATCTTTATATGTAATTCGTGCCTTGAATAAGTTGAAGATTGACCAGGTTTTTACTTAAACATCATGTAATATATATTGCGTCATAAACTCTATCACATAAAGCTTTAGCATGAAACAGCGATGTTAGCAATTAAGTAATAAATAACTCATCTACAATACTCTGCAAGACATGAAGCAGTTAGAAGTGATCAATGTAACGTTATATATAATGTAATGAGAACATTTATGTCGTTTATCAAACAGTTTAGTTACCCCGTACATTTTATCAGTTACAGACAGTAAACTATTAATTTCGATCGAGCTGATTATTCCTACTTTTCATTGCTTGCATCATCTTTAGAAAAAAGAACTACACAATCTAAAGACTTGAATATCAGAGGTTTTCTTGAATGGTTTAAGAAGCACTCACAGCCAAACGCAAAAATAATCATTTCTAACAAAAGCACTCTTATGATCAAACGATGACGTCAGTACAACGTCACAAATCCCCGGTCATGGTCTGTCACATAGTCAGTAATTATCTTGGTTTGCGTTCGTGTTGCAAAAGATTTAATCAGAAAACGGTAAACACCATTATCTACGACTGAATATGGGTATAATGGTAATCGGCCGTCTCCAACAACTGTAACGTTAAAACGGCAGTCCGGATACCGCTCTCCATTAACATTATATTTATGTACATGTTGTAATGTTATATTGCAGTAGATGTCGCCTCTGACACTCCGTGGTCTTGTTTACCATTTGTAGTGATAAGCGTGTACTGCTCATTTTGAGTAGTTCTTATTGACGACCTTTTGACTGGACTTTTTCGTTTTTTTTGACACAGTCTAAAACAGAGAATTTTATGTACTTCCGTTCTGAAGTAGGATCCAGTGATGTAGTAAATGAACACATAGCACGTATAATTAGAAAATGTAATTTCTTCGACGATTTTTCTTATTGTGAAATAAATCAAATATTTCTGCCACTGTGGATCGTCTGACCATTTCTCGTAAGGAATTGTGTGATCCCCGGTTTTAATAAGTGATTGTAGCGTATAAACAATTGTTGCCGGCAATAACGTGCAGATCAAATAAAATGAGACAGACAGTAGTGTCACGGTGGATGTCTGGTTTGCGTTGCCGCGACCGTTGCTGTCGCGATGCATGCGAAAAGATGCCCGCCGTGTCAACAGTTTTATTTCCCGAATCACAAGAATATTAAAAACTAGAACTGCAACTGGGACCACAGCAAAAATTAGCATTTCGGTAACCCACGTCCATATCAAATAAAAGGGTTTTGCCCCTTCACGGTAGTAGCAGGATTGGCGCTCTTCGTTGAACGTCCAGATATACATCTGTAAAGCCCCAAGAGCGATTGCGAACACCGTTAAACAGAACACAACTATGCATGCCCTCTGTACGGTGCAAAATCTTTCTTTTTTGAAAGGTAGGCAAACGGCTATGTACCTTTCAGTTGTAAATCCTAGAATGAGAAGAGGTGCTAAGTACTGTGGTATGATATAGAGAAAGTTGAAAATTTCGCATAACGTTGGTTTGTTGTACGTTGATATGCCCCAGGTTATGTGTAGTTCTACTAGCATATGAAGCCAAATGAAGATGAAATGAACAATTGCAATAGACCCAATGTATATTGCCGACGAATTCGATTCCCGCATACGTTTAGAAAGCCAGATCTTCATCGTGATGGGATTGCCGACGACACCGATGGCGTACCAGATCGGTGTAACAATTCGGTCTATCAGCATTGCCGCTGGCGCCGCTA